>JACGDI010005219.1:2454785-2487975 GCA_014898725.1 Jacaranda copaia | reverse complement strand
ACCAAGTGCTCAACAGCTTGGTCGAGTGCCATTCTCATTCTATCGAGAAAGGTCTCATACTCTGCCTCATTTTTCATGATTGTATAGTCCAATTTTATTGCTAAATTGTATTCCTCTACAGCTGAGGAATGAAAAGCAACTCCTACTCCTCTTTCAGATGTGGTTGACAATCCATTGACATGCAAAGTCCAAACATGCGGGGCTTCACAATTTTATTAAGCAAGTCAACTCACTTGGCAATGAAGTCAGCCAGAACTTATGTTTTGATGGCTATTCTTGGCTGGAAAGTAATGTTGAACTCTCCTAATTCGATAGCTCATTTGGTCAGTCTTCCAGATGTATCCGACTTTGACAACTCTTGCTTCAACAGTTGGTTTGTCAACACTATAATGGCATGAGATTGGAAGTATGGTCGCTGCTTTTGAGTTGTAGTTGCCAATGCCAAGGCAAATCTCTCGATCTCCAAGTAATTATGCTTTGATCCTTAAAGTGACTTACTGCAATAGTAGACCAACCGATGGTTGCCATCTCTGGTCGAGACCAAAACTGAGCTGATTGATGCCTCAAAGACCACCAAATATATCTAAAGCACTTCTCTCAGTTTAGATTTTGCAAGCATGGGGGGCAAGGCTAAGTACTACTTCAACTCGACCAGCACCCGATCACACTGTCACTCTATTGGGAACCCAACTTCTTGGTATTTTTGAGAATTTTGAAGAAAGGTAAACTCTTATTGGCCAATCTCACAATGAACCTCCCTAAGGCCATAGTCCTTTCGACCAGCCTCTGAACATCTCTAACTGTTCGCGGAGGGGTGATGTTGAAAACGACCTAAATGTTCTGCGGATTTTTCTCAATACCCCGTTGACTGACCATATAGCCCAAATATTACCTCCACAAACCTCGAACATACACTTATTTGGGTTTAGCTTCAGACAAAATGCTCTTAGGATTGCAAAAATATGATCGAGGTCGAGCAAGTGGTCTTGGGCTTTTTTTATTTTTATAATCATATCATCAACGTATACCTCTATCAACTTCTCAATTTCATTTTTAAATATAAAGTTGACCAGCCTTTGGTAAGTTGCTCCAGTGTTGTTTAATCCAAAAGGCATGACCAACAAATAGTAGACCCCATTAGGAACAACAAAGGAAGTTTTATTCCTATCCTCGGGAGCCATGAAAATTTGATGGTAACCTTGAAACGTATCCTTCATGCTCAACAACTCACAACCAGCAATTGAATCAACTAATAAATCTATTAGAGGTAAGTGATAAGGATCTTTAGGGCATGCTTTATTTAAATCCGTATCATTACACATTCGTTATTGCCCCTCATTCTTTGGGATGAGTACAATATTACAAAGCTAAGAACGATATTAAATTTCTACAATATAACTTGCATCTAGAAGTTTCCTGACCTTCTCCTTGATGATCTACATCCTCTTAGCATCGAATGTCCTTATTTTCCATCTAATCAATTTGTACTAGGGGTCGACATTAAGGCAGTGAACGATGACATTGGGGTCGATTCCCTAGAGGTCGGATGCTCTCCATGCAAAGATGTTAATATTCTTTCTCAAGAAATCAACCATAAGGCACTTCAAGGTGAGGGCCCATGTCTATCCTAATACGGGTCATCTTGTCAGGGTTTCCCTATTCCAGCTCGAAGGTCTTAAATTCCTTCATGGGCTCCACCGTAATATCTTCCAACTTTTTTTTTTTGCTAGCCTAGGTCTCCTCAGGTTCCACTACAAGGGCGTTCCTCGAGGTCTTCAATTGTGGTCAAGTCTTCTACTCACTTGACTTGATTGAGATGTTGTAATACCTCAAGGCCTCCTTCATGTTGCACAAAAGCTCCCCTGTGTTCGTTGACACAATGGCACAAAGGTCATTAAGAGCTAGTGACTTATTATGACATTGTAAGCAAATGGGGTATCAACCACCAAATAGTTTACCATCAAAGTTCTCCTTTGAGGAGCCTTCCCAAATGATGTCAATAGGTTAATGGATCCTTCTAGAATAATTTTTGACCCTCAAAATTCGACCAGCGGGGTTCATACAAGTTCAAATTTCAGCTGGCCCATATTTATTCTTTTCAAGGTGGAGAGGAAAATGATGTTGATTGAGTTACCATTATCAACCAGAACTTTGCGTACTTCAAAGTTGGCAATCTTAATAGAGACTATCATAAGACAATCTACTTTATGGTTGATATTCTTGCTCTTGAGGTGGGCCAAGTCACTATCAGTGAATGAGATGGGCTCTACACTCGTCAGTAGATGGAATGTTGTTTCGACGAGTGAGGTTTTAGTCAACTCGAGCCTCCTCTGGGTTTTCCTTCGGGTAAATTTTGAGTCCCCCCTAGTGGGACCTTTTGCAATTATGTCAATCACTCCTCGGATGGGTGGGTGATCCTCATAGGCGGGTTTTTTTTCTTTGTCCACTCTTCTAGGACTAACCAACCTTTCTCTACAAGGAGTTCAATCAGTTTTGCCCCCTTTGACCTACGTGTCCACGGCTATATATTTCTTGAGATGATTCTATCTGATTAGTCTCTCAATCTCGTCTTAAAGGTTGAAGCACTCATCTGTGTTATGCCCTTTTTATTTGTGAACGTAATAGTATTTTTTAGATTTTTTCATTACCTCAGTCTCCATCAGTTTCCTTAATGTTTTGAGGAGGTTATCATGTTGAATGGTATACATGACCTCTCTCCTTAGGATGTTCAGGGGTGTATAGTCATGGAAATATTTTATGGGAGATCGACCTCTTTCTTTGTGCTTTTGTTCATCTCTTTCTTTCTTTTTCTTGTTGATCTCTGAGGATCTGAACTTGAGCTTGTTCATCGTCTCTTGGGTTATGTATCTTTCAGCCAGGTTGAGCAACTTCTCCATCGACCTAGGGCGTTCACGCACCAATGCATTAATGCATTCATTATGTTTGAGCCCCAAGAATAGTATGTTAATCAGTAGCTTGATCCTGGGGTTATCTATCTTGAGGACCTCCACGTTGAACCTCGTAAAGAAGTCACAGAGGGACTCCCTTTCACTTTGCTTAATGGTATGGAAATGGGTATAGGGGAGTTTCGTCTTTCTCCTACTGACAAATTAGTGCAAAAACTTATTGCACAACTAGTTATAAGAGTATATTGACGAAGGCTCAAGCATCACAAACCAATCAAGCACAATGCCTGGGAAAGTGGTTACCAATATCTTAGCATGGATGTATTCATTGTGCTTGTACAGCTGCATCATATGCTTAAGCTACATTAGGTGCTCATTAAGGTCCGTTGAGCCATCGTATCTTGGCAGACTAGTTGGGACCTTCGTGTTGAAAACAATGCACTCATCGATAATTTCTTAGATAAACAGGGAGCTTTTTTTCTCAATGAGACCTTTGGGGGCTTCCTAGATTGGGTGCTCTATCGGTATCTCTTCTCGAGATCTTGTTAACGCACTTATTCAGTTGTTGGACTTGATTCAAAACTATTTCCCATTTCTCTTGATCAACCAGAGTGGCATTCTGATCGAGATAGTACCTTGCACGCTCGGCCCTATCTCGCTGTGGGGCTCGATTAAGTTGAACGTGATCAACTGAGTCGACGATCTCTTCCCGCAACTCTAATTGCTTTATTTTCTCCTGGAGGCATCTGGGATTGGCTTCACGCCAAGTAGGTGGCTGCCTAGACTCCTACCAACCACGGTTATCCTTGGAGGACCTATCTTTTGGTAGAGGTAATTATGAGGTGGCACTGTCAGCTAGGGCTGGAACGGTGCTATGCCTATTTAGCATAACTGATAGTTGGGCTAAGAATTGGGCAGAGATTTGCTCGCTTATTAGCTGCATCAACTGGAGCATAGTTAATGTCATGACACACTCTTGAGGGGCACTGGGGCCTAGAGCGTGTGCACCTTGCTATGGTGGAGGAGGAGGTGGAAATGTGGACCTCCTGTTCTCTTCCCTTTCTGATGTGGCTCTACATGCGTTCACCATTTTTTATTTGTTTCAATCTCAAGTTTCCCATAAACGATGGTAAAACGATGAGGTTGAAAGTCGTTTATAGTGAAAAGGGTGGTGTTTGGGCAAATTTGACCAGAGAGGTTGAATGACCCAAGTGCTATTCTTCTTGAGGTCTGAGATCTGCAACAGCAACACACGTTAAACTAGTCAAGGTGTTTCTGATGAAGGCACTCCGACACTCAAGTTAGTTCTAGTTGAGAGATGATAATCGAACAGAATATTAAGAACTTATATTGTATTTGGTATGGAGCGTGGTTGGTTATGAGGTATTTATAGCCTTCTCTTAGTGTGTAATTTGTCGAAGATGCCTTTATCAGGTGTAGTGGCTTTAGTCCTTGCTAGGGACTTAATGGTCATTTCAGATCTCGATACTATTTTAGGTGGCATCATCTTTTATTTTTTAGGATACACAGTACTTTGGACAGGCGTCTTCCTATTAAAGGTAGAGACTATATCAGCTATCATGCACTATTAATGCAGAGGCATACTATCTGTCAGAATAATAAATGCGGCAATGATATGAGTCAGTGCTAAAGTGAGCCATCTGATCGATAATAGTTGAACAGATGGGGTTGGTCGATTATAGAGATGATTGAATAGGCTAAATAAGTTGAAGCCTCCCATCGAATGCGATCGAAAACAGTATATTCGACCAGATAGTTGTTGTCGAGTGGTCTAGCCCAAAACTGATGTTGGGCTTGTTGGGCTAAGTGGGCCTGTTAGGCTATCCCATATCAGAAATACAATAAGATTTTAATGAACTTAATCAATATCTTTTATAATTTATGATATGATATGATATGATATTATTATTATTATTATTATTATTATTATTATTATTATTAGCACCTTAGTTTTTATGGGATCGAAAATTTGAAGTGTTACATGAAAGGTCTCCAAGAAACTCACGAAATGGGCAATCGAACTCGAAGAGTTCAACATCAATTATGAACCTAGAGTAGTAATCAAGGCACAACAATTGGTAGTCTTCCTAGCTAAATGGCTTGGTCTGATCAACAAGAAGTAGGAGACATTCCTCTCTTAGACCTTGCATGTTGATGGTAGCCTATGAGTCAATTTGCATAGCTCGAAGTCAACTACTCTCATCTCACTTGAAGTCGACCTCTGCATAGCTCATTTGGTTGGGGTCAATACTATTAGAACTCTCGACTATCTCTCTCAGAACTCATCGAGCAATAGAAGATAAAAGAGAAAAGAGAAGAGATCAAATGTGAAAGGAAGAAATGAAGATTACTTAAGAGTTGCAGGCTCTAGAAGCAAGGCACTTGAATTTCAATCTCAAGGCTTAGGAAATCGATCTAAAGCGGAGAGAACTAGAAGGCTATAGAACAACTAGAGTGAAAATGACCATACCCAGAATATGTGATATGGACTGTTGCGAATGACTGGTTGTCAAAGCATTTAATGGCCAATTGTCGCTTGCAGGGATGATACACCTTCTGGAAGCATCGAATGCAGGACTCTCCCGAGCTCTTGACCTTGGGGACAAGATTCGTAGAGTGGGGGAACTTATGTTGCACCCTGGAAGTCGATTTTCCAAAAACAGCAACATCGGAAATTTGAGCGTAAGACTGAGGCCAAACCCTTTATCATTAGCTGAGGATGCTACGCACAAGTGTCGGGTCAACTAGATGAATACACTTCGATCTCCATTCAAGTGGAAGAGCACGAAAACTCAACCGCATCCGTTGAGGTCGAAGGTCGAGGGCTCAGACATTAAATGCAAAGCAGGGAAGACATAAGGCGAGATCTGCCTCATTTAAAGCTGTCCCCTCAGGAGCACCCATCGCATTAAATACGGCAGCACGCACCACGCCACCCCGCCACCTCCGAGTGCTATTCACTTGGAGGGTTCGGAAAATCGATCAAGCCCAACCAGTTTCCCAACCTGGTGAAAATTAGCTTCCTTACACTAAACATTGGGTAAGAGTCATGCAAATGTGAATGCTTTTTAGGTTCTGTCTAAAAATTCGACCCCACTTGTAACAAAATTATCCGTTCATGAAATTTCCATATGTGTTGCTAAAACCCAAGGGTGATTGATTGGTGATTCGTACCTTTGCGTGACTGTTGAAATTCACAGTTGATAGTTGTGCTATACTTTTCTTATGGTTTACAACTTTTTGGCTTTTTTTACGCTTTATCTTCTCTTAGATTTTTATGTTGATTTATTTTAATTCAATTTCTACTGACATATCTATGCTTTTTTGGATCTCAGTTTGCCTTTCTCAAATTACAGATCACAGCATAACGTCAAAATGGTGTCAGCTAATTCTTCTGAGGATAAGGCTATATTATATTCTTCAGCTAACTGAAAATTGTTCCCAAATCCCAATCTGGGCTCTAAATTTTTTAAATTTCTTTTGCCATTCTACTGCAAGTAAAACCATTTGTTTTCATGTTTTCTATCTTGGTCTTCTTAATTGAAAAGGTGAAGTAATGATGAAACGAGACTGTCGATTTCTTTACCCATGTTTCACATGGATTAAATTTGACTAAAGTCATGTCAATTATATCTAAATCTGATTAGAATAGAAGCTTTTCTAAATATATTATTTTATTATTACTATAAATCTCAAATATTATTTCTAAGAATCATAACCACAGAAGCACAAAGCTGGAACTTCAGGGTTTTTTTGACAGTATCCTTTTGGGCGACGGCTGCCATAGTTAAAGTTGCACTTTATGATACAATCCTGCAGGTTTGGGCATGGACCCAAACCTATTATGCATGTGCCCAGTCTTTGCCTTGCATCAGTATCGGTGTTCGAGGTTCCAACATTTCCTGCAATATCCATCATAGCATTGTCATACAAAATCAAATTTAAGAAAAAGTATATGTGAAAATCATGCAAAAGTATAAATCAAGTAGAAAAAGTAGTTGTAAAAGTGATTTTGTTTTGAAATTTTCTTTTTGAGCAGACGTTTAAATCATTTTATATTTGTGATAATATATTGAAGACCAATTCTTGAATCAAATTATAGATCTAATGAAAAGGAACTATTACAAAAAACGTATGAGCTGCTCAACCAAAAATCTCTTAATTCTTGACCGTTAGCTTCTCTATTGGCCTTAATACTTGATAAGACCTTTCTGGCAGCGTATGAGTGATATAAATGTTATGAACTCAATCTCACCTGAAACTGAAACGAGGCTGAAGAGAATGAAAAACATCATTCCAACACTTGCCATCTAATTGTCTATCTATGAAACTAAAGTTTGGTTTTCAATGCTTCCTGCAATAGTTTTATGTGACAACTCCTTATATATTGGAATTAGAAAATATTTTTGTTTTATTACAGTAGATTCTGGTAATTTTATATATGAATTATATAAATAATAGGATAAATGTAATTAATCTTCGTGATCATACTAATGACCTGCAATATTATCTAAATCTGGGGTGTATGATTACTATCTTAACGAGTATAGCAAAAGTGGTTGCGTTAAATATTGAATTAACATGCTATTTTTAGTTTGCTGATGCTTTTTGGGATACATTAAAGTCAAACGTGAGACCCACCATGCTCAAAGCATAAATTTAATTGAAGATTATATAGATTTATTTTTTTCAATAAAAATTAAAATGGTTTGGTGATATTATTAGTTAGGGGTGTTCATTCAGTTAAAATTGATAGAATTGAACGGTTCGGTTGGTTAACTGAAATTTTTGATTTCTTAAAAACCAAAACCAAAACCGAAACCGAACTGGGAATTTTTTTTTTTTTTAACCAAAAAATGTGAAAAAAATTTATTTGATAAAAGTAAATTTGTTTAATTAAAAATTTAAATTGGGTTACTTATTCTTTCGGTACCAAAATATTTATTTGACAAAAATATGTTGATAAAAATATTTGTTTTAGGTGAAAATATTGATTTAGATTACTTTTTTTGTATATTTAAAATATTTATTTTGATAAAATTATAATTTATCTATTCTAAACAAATACATTTAAAATATTATAAATTTAAGAAGGTAAATAAATATTTTAATTATTTTATGTTATAAAAATTTTAGTAAACACATTAAGTGTGCTAAAATTGCAAGCTTATAATCGCCAAGGTAGATACACGTGAATTTTACATATTCAAACTTTAATTGCTAAGGTCGAATAGTGAATTAAATCTTAAACTCAATTTACTAAAATTAAATAGCTAATTAATCCAATGACATTATAATATAGATTGTGGATTTGTAAATTTTGTGAAAAATACAAGTATAATCTTATTAAATCATCATTTCTAAAGGATAATTTAGAAATATTGATAAAATTTGTATCCAAACTATCTTTTTTATGTTGAATTCTCTAATTTATCCTTCAAACTACATTGTCAATTTTTGTTGTTGGAATAATTAAAAGGACATATTATGTATATGAACAAAAATAACTTCTATTTTAGACATAAAATTGTCTTTGTTTTTATAATAATATAAATAAAATCTTTCTTGGCCAGTAGATACAATATACTACTAGTAGTACCACAAGAATAGCCAAATAGAATTCAATCTCTTATCCCTTGTTTGTAATTTAAGTTGAAATTTCATTTTTGCTCATCAACATACCATATAATATGTAAAAGTTAAATTAATTAATTAAAGGAAAATTTTCCCTTTTCTTTTTATGTAACATTTTTTGCTATTTAAATCATAATCATCTATTTTTTATATGTAATGTGTATTAGTTTGTATAATAAAAAAATTATGTAATTGTATTGTTTGAGTTTAGAGAAAATATCATTTTTTTTTATCTCTTTGTATCATAACTATTTTTGTTTTTATATGTCATATATTAATATCTATATTATTTATAAAACATAGGGTTTTTAATAACTATTGTGATATATTTAGTAATAAGATGATAAAATAAATTATATTTTATAAAATAAAGACCATATAGTTTTATTTTCACTTCTCCGATTTTACTTCTTTTTTTTTTTCTCAATTATCTCACCTTATCAAAAGTTTACTTTTATTTATCCTAAAAATTTAAAAATACATTAACCTTTACATTATTTGAAAATTTATATTTATTTATCTTAGACTTAAAAAATTTAACAAAAAAATTGAAATAAAACTAAAACTAGTAGTGTTTGAATAATAAAATTTTATATATAAAATTTTTTGATTATTTTCATTTAGTTAACTGAACCGAACTATTTTTTTTTTCGATTTTTAGTTCGATTTTGGTTAACCGAATAAAAAAAATCGAAAAAACTGAAAAATCAATTTTTTTAAAATGAAAAACTGAAAATCGAGTTCCGTTCGGTTTGGTTTTTTTGATTTTCGATTGGTTCAGTTGATTTTTGTTTTTCTTTTTTCTTTTGTTTTTGTGAACACCCCTATTATTAGCATCATTAAATTTCAACAATTAGATTATCATCATCAAAGTTCACTTACGTTGATCATACTTAGTGCTAGTTTTATTCATTTAAAGTTGATGTTAAATCTTTACTACTAGATTATATACTAACAACTTTTTATAAATGAGTTCCTGTTTTAAATATGCATAATCTCCCTCCATATATAGTTCAAAATTATGATTTGTGTTAACACATCTGGAGTAGTTAGCTGTCCAAATCAATAAACTTACATAATTAAAACTTAAAGAGATGTAGACTTCATTTTTTTACAGCAAAACCACATTTATAAATTAATTGAAATATTTATAAAAATTTATCAAATTATTGGTATTAAATATTAGAACAAATTGCCTTTAGTGATTGCTTTCTGTGTAATTAATAGTATAAAGATACAATAATTTCTTATACATTTTTTAAATTATTATAGGCAAAGTAGTTTCATAAAGCACTACGAGTTGATTTTTTGTTCGGTTTTTGGTTAGTTACCATTGTCTTCTTCTATTCATTTTTTGCGTGCCATATTGCAAAACTTTTATTTCTAATATTAAAGATTGAACACGATTTTTACTTTGACAAATAAAATATTACATAAAAGTTTTGTGCAAGGAAACAACCACCTAAAAGATGAGCATTTGAATGTTCTTAGTTTTTAACAAAACTTATTGTATGAATCCTAAGGTTCCTACAAAGTCGTATAATTAAGTAGAATTAATGCTTGAATCTGTTAAAAAATGGATCTTGAATTTAACTCAACCTCAAAAATTAACTTAAAAGATGAGGATTGCCCAATACAATATATATATATATATATATATAGAGAGAGAGAGAGAGAGAGAGAAAGAGAGTTATTACAACTTCTTTGTTTCACCGATATGGGACATTAACATACTCCGCGTACATCAGTGTGGAACACTAAAGAGTCTATATTTGGGATATATGTGCTATATAATTTTGCTGATTTTTTGGTTCAATCTTGTGCTGTATTGTTGAGTTATTGAGTTATGAGATTTGGTAAAGTTGATTGTCAATCATTCTAGACTAATATCTGAGTTGAATAATACTATTGGTAATTTCATTTATTATTATCCTAAAATAAAACTTGAGAGTTTCATGTTCAAAACATGTTTTTATGTTATGTGAATTTATGATCTTTTTTTGTTTTTCCAATAAAGATTAAATAGATTTAGTCTTTTTACTTGCATTAAACGTCACCATAGAGGTGACTAATTGAGCTAAATTAAGTTCATGGGTTCAACCCAAAGTAAGGTTATTAATGGATCGAATTTTAATCCAAATTCAATATGAATTCAATTCAAATTTTAAGATTTTTATTCGATTAAAATATCCAATAAATTATATCTAACTATAAATATTCGTAATTTGAAATAAGTGAATCTGATATAGAATTAAGCAATTCAATCCATTTAAAAATTCATATTCAAACTTTAATATTTTTTTATTAAATTAATACTCTTAAATAAAATATTAATAAAGATTTTAAGATGAAATCTATATATTATATTGGTCTTATATCTATCAATGTCTCTATTATATTATTAAAATTGAGCTTTTAACCTAAAAAATAAGAGAAATATTTATAAAATGTCAAATATAATAATATATAAAAGTTCATCTATGCATTAATATAATGTAAAATAGAAGTTCAGTATTCAAATTTTTAACTTTTGGATTAACATAAAATAAAAGTTGTTAAAAATTCAAATGTAACATAAATTTACTTTATAAATATAATATTTCTAAAAAATTCAAAAGGGAAAAAAATTGGATCTAACGTTTTTACCAAATTTTAGATATCCATCGAATTTGAATATGATAGCGACTAACAAAGATTTTATAGAATTTCAAGTTAGACTTGGATATAAATCTTAATAATTGAATTTAGATTCAAATATGATTAATATGATCCAATTTCGACTTATTGATAGCCATAACCCAAACCTTATGGTTCTAGATTGGGCTGGGCCTTAAAGTTTTGAAAATGGGCACAACTACTTTGGGTTTAGTTGGTTTATGTGGATTTTAGATTGTTAAAAGATGGAACTCATATCAAATCAGTGCTGTTGAAATTTGAATTCAATTATCAAAATTCATATCATAATCTAACTCGATATCATATAGAATCTTTGTTAATTAATAATATATCAGATTCAATAATATTCAAAATTCGATTAAAATTTTCAATCTAATTTAATATTTTCCTTTCTTTTTTTATTTCTTTTGGATTATATACAAATATTGTATTTACAAAATTTGAGTTAACAACGTTTTGCTATATCTTGACCCAACAATTACATATTTGAACAATAAGTCCTTAATTTACACTTTATTAGTTCATACATAAATATTATATATTATTACATTTAACATTCTTTCTTTCTTTTCTTTTCTTTGCTTTTCTTTTTTTGTATTCATTTTTACTTTTAGACTAAACTCTATGTCAATAACATAATATAGATATTAGGTCAATATAAAATAAAGATTTTTATATAGACATTATGCCAACCTAATATATAAACTTTGAATTAAAAATCTTTATTAATATTGAATATGAGTTCTAAATTAATAAAAATTATTAAAATCGAATAGAATCTTTATTGCTTAATTTCATAGATCCACGTTTATTAAATTATGGATATTTATAATTGGATCTGATTAATTGAATATTTTAATTGATTAAAAATACTAAACTTCAGATTGAATTCAAGTAAAATTTAAATTCAAATATAAATTTACATGGCATTTATGTCTATTATGTTTTGAAAAATTAATGAAAACTAATACGCTTATGATTCAAAGTTTGATATACAACTTATTGTTCCAAGTGATATAGATTTTCTTTAAACTTGTCAATATATAAATACTATGCATAATTAATTTAATTTTATTGCAATTGCATATTATAAACAAGATCAATAAAATAAGATATTATTAATAAACTATTACATTGTGCTATAAAATTTTATATTGAAGAAGGTGCAAAATGCATATTCGTATTACTATTATCTTTTGAAATAATTTTTTTGAATAAGTAAAATAAGTCAAGAAAGTCATTTTCTAATATTGGACCTATATTTTCAACTACCTATCTAAATTCATATTGAATACAATTCATTTTAAATCCAGCTCACTTGAACCTAAACCAAATTCAATCCAAACCATCTATTTGTGACGCATAATTATAATAGATTGGATTATTATCATCGGAGTTTAGCTATTGCTATTCATATTTAGCATTGTTCTTATAAATTTGAATGTACTGTTAAGCTCTTTGTAATAAGATTATATTATGGCAACATAGTTTAAAATTTGTTTTATATGTTTTAAAATTATTGCAGGGCAAAGTAGTTATGTAAAACCCCTAAAAATTGTATGATTGGTAGAAATTTATTTATCATTATTTCATTTTTATGAATCTTAATTATTTAGTTGTTTTTAAAAGTTTAGGGGTCAAATCGCAATCTAAGGAAACTTGATTGATTAATAATTTTGAAGATTTGAGGGTCAAACTTGAAATATTATTGGATAACTAGGCAAATCTTAGGCACTAAGAAAGTTGAGGGATTGAATTGAGGTTTGATCATACTTTGGGGGACTTAATTGAAGATTGGAATAAAGATTTGGGGGTTAATTTTTAATTACTCAAAATGGACTTATATATAGCACTTCCCAGCCCCTGCTTTTTTCCATTTCTCTCATCACACCCATCTTTCTTCTCTCCAGTGAAGGCCAACATCTGTAGATTTACCCAACCAACAACTTTTCCTCTCCATGGGGATCACATTGGTATCATATGCAACCAGAACCCATCAGTGAACTACCAAAAAATCTTGATTGAAGTTGAGCTACAACGGAAGTGGTGGAGGCAACATCACCGGTGGTGAAAACTTCTGGCTGAGTAATAGGTTTAGAAGCTCTCAACTCTAGGAGTGACTGGGTATCTTCAATTTTTTATTTCATCCACCAAAGTTGGCAGAATTTAGTGATACAGTAGGTGACGGTGAGTGGTAGTGTTAGGTGATCAAAGGTGCAATTGATGCCCTTCACGGCAGTGAATGGAGAAATTATTTTAGGCATTGGATTGTTCTCGTTGATAGGCATCAAACAATGGTGGTGATGATCAATTCTAATGATAGTGCATTGCGGCAGCACGGTAGTGGCTCTGAAGCAGTTTCTTCACCTCATTGCAGTGATTGTGTATGCGGCATTAGTTTGTGATTTTGGAGCCTTGTCAAGAACATCTTAGGGTAAATAGCTGAAATTGGGGTTAATGCTTTGTACCATTTATTTCTTATCGAATCTTGTAAAGGGGAAAATGAAGAAATTGATATAGGATTTGGATATATTCCATGCATGCATATTTATATGACTTAGTGGGCCTAAATTTTTATTACTATAATTTTGGGTTAATTGAAGGATTGAAACCCTAATTTCATGAATTTGAGATCTAAATGATAAATTGGGTTATTAAGGATAATAGGACTGTTATTATCGACTTGGTGAACTTATCAAGGTTAAATATATAATTGAGGGCCTGGTTATGTCTCCTTTACCAAAACATATATGAAACCTATAAATATTCTTGTAATAATGGCATAATTAGCACGTTTTGATAGAATTTAGCATGTCTATTCTGGCACCAAGAACTTTTGATGCGTTATTTGATATTGTTCAATTTGAATCCGTTTTGTTTATTACAAGTTTGGTCTTGTTGGTTGTTTAAATTTGTCAAGTACATTATTGATTCGCCTTGTTGGCAATCTATTTGTTGATACTTAATGTATGTGTAGAGATATGTTGGTCAGGTGCTAATCTTAGTAGGATGTTTAGATATATGGGACACACCAAGCGGCCTGCTTGGGTATTAGTGATACGCTAAGTAGTTCACTTATGTATCCATTATGTGCTAGGGGCTCCCCCACGCATCAACGATGATTAAGTTTGTTCTTGTTTTAGGAAATAATTGATTCTCGATTATTAAATTCCATTGGTTGTTTGAACTCTTGATTGCTATCTTTTATCCATTTGTATACCACTATAAGGGTTAAACCTATTCTTGTTCTATAATTGAACCTTGATTCTTGGATTCTATGATTTGTTAGAATTCTAGTTTGTCATGTGTGGATTAATTTGGATACCCCTATGAGGGTTCACTTTCTTGATTTTGTTTCTTATAAGAATTTAGCATGTCTATTTTGGTGCTAAGAACTTTCAATGTCTTGTTTGATATTGTTTGGTTTAAATCTATTCGATTTATTACATGTTTGGTCTTGTTAGTTTGTCTAAATCTATCCTGTATGTTATTGATTCACCTTGTCAGTAATTTATTTGTCGATACTTGATATATGTACAGAGATATATTGGTGGAGTACTAATCCTAGCAGATATTGGGATATATGGGACACGCCAAGCAGCCTGCTTGGGTATCAATGATATGCTTAGGGTAAGCTTAGGTATTTGCAATGCACTAGGGGCTCCCTTTGGGCATTAACGATGCGCCATGCAGTCCGTATAGGCATTTACCATATACCAAACTGTCACGCTTGGGTGAGTTCAATTGATTGGCATAAGGAGAATCTAATATGCATGTTATGCTATGATTTATTAGATTGCATATGTTACTTGAGTTTGCTTTATTTTGATTGTATTCCTATTGTTTGTATTTCGCTCATGGAGCAATAATGACAGTGTAGTTTCCTAGTGTAGATCAGGCCGTTGCTCAGGCTAAATAGGTCAACAGTAATTCCTCCCAAATTGAACCGATTAAGACAATCCCAGGTCGTTCGGACTAACGGTAACAACTCCTGAACTAGTACCTATTTGTTAAGCTCTAACCTAGAGATTCCTATTTGTTGAATTTGAAATTGCTTGTGTTTCTGATACATTCATGTTCTGTTTACATCGTCTTGATAGTTTAAAATCTGTTGAATGGTTTCCTCTTCAACAGAGTTCCTAAGATCTATTACTAAATTTTATCACTTACTAATTCCTTTGGACTTACTTCCCATATTATTCTTGATTTTTCCAAATAGGGATAAGTGACGGTCATGGATTTTAGGCTTGGACTGGAGAATATATTCTGTAATAGAATAGGTGTTTATATGTGCTTATGGGGTCACTTGGATATTTGATTACGACTTCAGAGTATTATGATATGTTAAGATTAAATCAAAGACCTACATCATGTATATATTATTTTGGATGTTATAGGACAACTTATGGCATGTATATAGTACTTTTGTTGAAGTCTATTAAGTTGAAGCATGTTGCTGTCGTTGATGAATTTTGAAAATTTTCTTGTGAGCCTATTAGCTGTCTTATTGATTTGATTTAAATTTGAATTGGAGTGACATCTCAACTTAGAGGCTATTTTGAGTACGGTGCGACAAGTTATCTTTTGAACACAATGAGTTATTCTTATTGCATTTTAATTATTGATCATAGTTTTCAAATAATCATTTTTAGAGTTCCATATCAGAGATTTGTTTTATTTTTAATTTTAATGATTGAATACGATTTTTACTTTGATAAATGAGATATCATTTGCAATTTCCTTGAAGGTACAATTAGCTGGATAAATTGAGTATTTTAATTTCATACTTAATTTCAATATAATTTAATCAAACAAGTTTAATAAAATGTAACAAATTAAAATGCAATGTTACAAGTCATGAGGTCAAGTATAGATGTAATAAAATTATATTGTTTTCCAATCTTTTAAATGTAAAATATGAGTTGTTTCTGTATTAAAAAAGTTCATATCTAAGTCTCTTTGGTTCAAGTGGGGATAGCAACTTAACTCACTAACTAGTCTCTTTGGGTCAAGTGGGGATAGCAATTTAACTCGCTAACTGCAGGTATCTGCTAGCTTTGATACAATGGATTTGAAAATTTTAGTTGTGAGATTGGGTATGGGAAATCTCCGCCTCCGCCTCCATTTCCATCATTTATAAATATGTATGTGTGTGTATATATATATGTTTAAATTTATATTGACTTAATTTTACAATTTAAGCTCAATAACTATTTAATTTTTAATGTTGTATTTTATTTTTTATCAAAATAATGATGTGAGAATTATTTACTTTAAATTAAAGTAATATAATAAGCATAATATGGAGTTTCAATTGCAATTGTAACAAATATCAACACAAATAATATATATTTTGAATAACAAAGGACAATATATAATTTTTTTAGGTAGGATTTTGATACTTATTGTGCGTGATTCTAAACCATTTATAAAATTTAAAATCATACATACTAACTAAAGTAACACAAGTTTAAAAATTTAAAACTAATAAAATAGATACATATTCTATTGCAAACAGAGTTTTTAAAATTAAATAGAGAAAAGAAACATGAGCAGCCACCTTAAAACTAAGAAAATATGAAAAAGGAGGTTGATCCTAGCTTGTACGATTTAATTTAATGACATGAATTAAAGATCAAAGAAAATAATAAAATTGTGGATGTACTCTTTATGATTTGAATTATATTTAATTGAACTAATCCAATTTTACTTTTGGTGACCTTAGATTGCATTTACGTTGAACGAATTTATAATTATAAACTTTTGAATTAATTATATACTTTAACGAATAGAATAATAAATAGGGAATGGAGAATATCTACAAAAGTATTCGCATCCATTGAATGCGGAAATAGGTACAAAGTTTTCTTCCCCATTTAATATGGGGGCGGGAGTCTGCAGATTGATTTGAAACGAGAATGGGAATGTGACCAGTAATCTCTACCCGACCTCCCCAATGCCCTCCTAGGGTCAAGCAGGAGGCGCACAACTCTTCTCAGGAATATTATGTTGGGCGTATATTTTACAACCTCGATTTTGCTTTTTATTACCAATTAAAGAGTACCTAAGATTGATGCCACGATCATGAACTACCAAGTGAATAATTAATGTACATAAAATTTTCTATAATGTATATTCAATAACAAATAATATGAATTCCAATTTCTACTGTGAGTAGAATTTATCATGTTTTCCAAATGCTATATTCTGTTTTTAGTGTCTAATTAGTTTGAATTACTACTGTGCATAAATTGTTAACTTTAGTGTTGTATGTCTCGTATAGGGTTTAGTTTAGTTCGAGTGGCAGTTGGCTGGAGGTAGACATCTCTGCGGTGCTGCGGCGATAGTATCAGAATTTAGATTTTTTTATTTTTGTTTTTTTAATTACACACATTTGAAGTGTTTTAAGTTCAAATATCCCATCTCACATTTTATATATTAAACTTATATTGTTGGACTAAAAATTACTTATAAATATTAGAGTATAGATTAATTACATAAACTATATCGAGATATAATCCTCAAGCTGTGGAACTACTGGGAGAGATTAAGCCCCCCTTTTGAAACTTGAATAGGGCATGAAATTAACTTTTGAAATGCTCAATGCTAAGGGATGTAAAGGACCCAACTATTGTAGGATCCATTACATCTAATGCTAACAGATGTAGTACCCTAAATCTTTTAACGAATTATTCTAGTTTATTTTAGAAGTGTTAACAATACACATCTATAAGTACTTGAATTTCATTGAGGTTAGGCTTCAATATTATGGGATTTGAAATGAAAGAATGCGTGGTTAGTAGGGAGCTTCTATCTTTTGAGGAAAGAAAAAAATAGATATATACAATATTGGATGTTAGAAATAATAGAGTAATATTAATTGATTCTTTACTAATATTCTTGAGTTGCTTTTCTCCTAAAATTTGAGCATACAATTTATTTGGGGTTTGATCAACATTTAAGGGATCTTAGTTGAAAATAAATATGGGATACAAATTGAATTCTTTTTGGGGTTATTAAGGATCCTATTTTAAGTACTTACCTTGACTTTTACTTGCAATCTCGATGACATAGACTTTAGATTATAATAATTTTGTAAAGATTGTTCGGTTGTTTTTGAAGATGTAGGATTTGTCAAGTCAATGATTTGATGGAATACTTACTATTTCATGCAAAAAATATTTATGTGAAGAGAATATTTTCAATAGAAGGAAGAAAGAAATTTACTTGTGCTAAAATCTTAAAATCTAAAGTTTCCCTTAGATTTGATCTACCACTCAAGCATTCTTCATTAGTTCTACAATAGAAAAATAGGATGTTAGTGCCTCAAAATGAAATTTCCTATGGATTTTTGAAGAACTAATAGAAAAATTGATATTTTCTCACCTCTGCATATGGCTTCTCTATTTTCTGTTGTATATGTATTTATACTACTAGGATAAGTATTTTGGATAAAGTAGAATTCATATCTTATTGAGATAAGAAGATAACTATAATTTCTAATTCCCCCATACTTGATCAATATCAATTTTAGATAACAATAACTCAAAGCCATAGAGATAATTCTAAAATCCTAACCTTATCAGGATTAAGTAGTTGTTGAAATCCCTAGAATCATTAACTTATCAGGATTGGATGATTACTAAAATTCTCAAGCTCATTATTAAATACCCAAATCCTAACTTTTCATTATTTAATTTTCTAGATATCAACTAACTATTACCATAGTTTAGTAATTAAATAATATGGAATATCTATTATGAATTTTCACATGAAAATATAGTGGTTCAAAAAAGGAGGTCCTAAGATTTCATATCACGCATTTTTATGTGGTTTTAGATAACCATTATGATTAGATTCCTCACGGGGGTCAAAAACTATTCAAATAGAGTTTAAAAATGATGTGAAGACCTCTAGAATTATCCATCTATTTATAAATCCAAATATTTCATAAAAATTGATTTTCGTCATCTTTAAATTGATAGTCATGAACCTAAGTCCATAATTACTTCATAATAATTTGTGGGCTTACTTTCTACACTACTTATGGGCTTAATCATAACTTAAAATGAATTAAATAGTTTGGATTGTTAACCTATATATAAAACACAAATACCATTTAAGAGCTTATTTTTACACTAGTTATGGGCTAAACAACTTAAAATGAATTAAATAATTTGGGCTAATTAATACATCTCAAGTCACTAATTAAATATGGACCAAAGATTAATATTTCCTTCACCATAAATTGGTATTCATAGTAGTTAGCCTAATCTTTAACATAAAACTCAATATATAAAGTTTAAATCTCTATTCTTTCTCTATTGAAAATATTTTCTGCATAAAAAATAGGTGATTTTTTTTTTATTGAACTTTTAAATTTAATGGTTTACTTCTTGTCAAAATTTCCATCTACAAATATTCAATTGTTCATAAGACTTTTCTACTTCATAACAGTTAATTGTTTTTAGGATTTGAGCATGCAACAATAAATTTTTTTTTTAATCTTGCATAAAACATAATAATATTTGTTCAGATAAATAATAAAAAGGATTTATGCTTTGAATAATTGATAAACTGTCAGTAGAAATGAGTTTTGTAATTGTGCTATGGGTTACATTAGCAAAAGATCTCTGAAGCTACTTTTAACGGCTTTACAGTTAAAACTTCTGAAGCCGCTCTTAATGGCATTGTACTTAAGACCTCTGAAGCGACTTATTGGCATTGTAATTAAGATCTTGGTTGAAATAATCAATTAGAATCCCATGAGTTATGTGCATGATTAGTTATTGAATATTTTTGACAAGTGTGTAATCTCTATCTTGAATTATTCTGAAAAGCATGATCTATGATTCATGTTGATAATATGAATCTTGAATTTTTGTATATTAATTATTGTATTTTTGAAGACAAATATTCTTGTCTTCAATGATTTCTTTTCTTCTATTTGATATTTATACATGCTCAAATTCAGTAGGAGAAAGAGATTTTTTTACTTGGTGAAGTGTTACTTATAAGATATTGATTCACCATTTTGTAGATAAATTAGTTTAGGAGGAAGATGATAAGTAGTTTTGGGGATGATGACAAGAAAACATCATTTTTAGGATTGATTTATTTGATGTTTAAAATTTCTAGTTAGTGGATAAAAAAAAATTTCTTTGAGGTCTTGGGCACTTAAGTTTGATTGTTAAGACAAGTATTTAGACTACCTTTCATTGTGACAGTTTAGTTTTGGAATTGTTTATTGAAACTTTTGGGAATTTAGCATGCTCTATTGGATCTCAAGTTTAGTATCTTTGAGTGTTTGGGCTTAGGGGCATTGCTGTGTTATGTCCCGAATTTGGGGCATGACATAAGTGGTATCTGAGCTTAGGTCATGATTTTTGACTAAGAGGGTGTTTAGGTGAGCTTATGAACCAATAAAAAGTATTGGATATTTTTTTTAAAAAGAGTTTATATAATCCTAAAATAAGATATTAGAAGCTTATAAGATCTTTTAAAAAATATAAGAAGACCCAAATTTATTTTTAAGATCTTAACAAGCTCCTTTATTTTTATTTCTTTTAATTACAAAATTGCTATTATTAATATCTTATAAGTTACAAGATCTTATTTTATCCAAATACTTCAATAATGTATTTTAAAAAAAAGATCTAACATCTTATAAGTTCCAAAATCATCTTACAAGATATAGGAGCTTATGAGATGTTTGAAATAAACTTAAGCAAACACCTTCTAAGATGTATGTTTGAAGTTTTTGGGTGAACTTAGAGAACAATATCTTAAGTTCAGAAATAGAAGTTTTGGGATATACTTTGGTATAGAGGACATCCATTTGACTTTGGGAAAGGAATGCTATATGAAAGAATGCTCTCCAAGGACTGCTTTTATGTGACCAAATTTCTAATGGATTTTTCTCATAGTTACTGATTAAATCAGGAAAGGTTCAAGCACAATAATTATGGGTCTATCTTTTAGGTATTTATATACATTTGAATCACCTCAATCCAATTTATATGGAGTAAGCTATGACTAAAGTACTAAGATGAGTCCAGTCAAAAGATATAGGACTTTGATTTCCTGAAAATGGATAAGGGTGACTCATTCACTACTGCTTCTCGGCATAATTAAGTAAGATAATTGACATATAAATTTTAGGTCTGTTTCTTAGGTTTCTAGTGCCTCCTGAATTACCTCAATCCGATATATACGGAGAACGTTATGATCAAAATACTAAGATATATCAAGTTTGAAATTATAGGATTTTGATTTTTTGAAAATAGATAATGTTTACACTTTTTACTACTTTATCTCGATAATATTAAGTAAAGTGATCAACATAAGATTTGTATTTCTATCTCATAGGTTTTTACATCTAGTTGAATCACTTCAATCCGATACATAGAAGAAAGTTATGACTAAAATACTACGATATGGCAAGATAGAAAATACAAACTTCAATTTTCGTAAAATAGAATATTTTGATGACTTTTACTACTTGTGTGGAACCCCCTCTCAGGATAAGTCTTAAACTGAGTATCCACCAATTCAATGAAACCAAAATTTAACCAAACCCAAAAGATGGCAATTCATACTACCCAAAAGATCGCTTCATGGAGCGAAATATGTACATACCATGTGTCTTCGGTCCATATACAAATATTCACATAACATCCCACAATTAACTGTCTCAATTAGGTGTAGTCTATATGTACAATTATAACACCTAATCTATTACAAAATAGACTTTTCAAACTACCATAAGCTTTTGGTTTTTACTTAGTCCTATTTGGGAAAAATAAGGAATAACAAAGAGGGTACATTTTGAGGACTTAGTGAGGGAAAAGAAAATGACAAGAGTCAAGGAAAAGTTGTTAATATGCAATAATTAATAAACAAATTCGGTAACAAGCAAAATTTTGACTTTTTTTTTAATCAACAATGTAACATAGTACGCATGATAAAAGTTTAACAGGCTGTTGGTCGTTCCGACCTTATTACTCTTAGATTATGCTATGATCACTAGTACCAGACATCAGTATGGCATAAACAAGATTTCCTTATTACTCTATTGCTCGAGCACTCAGTTCAGTGGGTAACAACTTGTCATGTGGCATGGCTAGCTGCATGCCGGATCCCACCACTCATAATTCACTACCTTTAACTCCTTGTGAGTCAAGAACATAGGTGGGCACTAGCAGAAAGACCTATCTTCATTGGTTTGTTCCGCCTGATAGTCTTTCTAGACTTAGTCCCATGCCCAACTTCCCGTACTATCCCTCTGGGTTGAACTTCCCAAGGGTTTCCCCATGAGTTGATATTATATAATGCCAATAGATAAGAATTTAGCTTTTAAAATAATAAACATGAATATAACAAGGTATGAGTCTGAAACAACAACATATGTGGTACACTAACCAACAAGGCCATTTTGGAATAATAATCTAAGTATTCCGCTGGGATTGGCACTCACCTGATACAATCAATAATCAAATATGCTGTCAAGGCCAAATAATTGATATACAAAATAGATTCAAGAATGCCAACAAGGTTGGTCAGCTGAAATGCAAAATGAATTCAAGTATGTCGATAAGACCACGGATTATGGTAAATAATATTAGAAGTAAGAATCAATAAACAAATCCTCACAGGGGTTTACAAAATAAATAGCAGATAACACAAAGGATCTAAGGCAATAAAATATTTCACAATCAAAGTTCATATATTTCCCAAAAGAAAGGCATGCTTAGGTAAGTGCTAGATTTGTAGACCCTCAAAGGGGCATATGAAGCAAATGATTGATAAACATAAGGAACTTAAACAATTCATCGATTTCAATGTTTAATGGATATTACTTCCAAGAAAAATAGGTTTGACAGCCCTTACCACAGTAGCCTTAGAATTGTGGTCATAGCTTACTGGTTTGTAGTTTGTTGCTCCTCATCACCCAACCAAAAGAACGAGTTCACTATTAAAATCTTCATTTTGACCCTATAATCACCATTACACAAATAATAGTTTAAAATCAGTAATCACTCGATTAGTATGGTAATTAGGGTTTGATCGACACTCTCATTAAGGAATATGCTAATTTTATCATTAATACCAAATATTCACGAGATTCATATGTCCGATTCATTAAGGGTTATAATCAAGTCCCATAATTACACAATCAACCTTATAGTGATACCTAAAATGATAATAATAGCCCAACTGTCTTTAAAAATTCCAAATTTGTCACTTAGGTCGTGGTCACATAAAATTTGGGTTTCATCAACTAATTAGCAAAATCAAACATGATTTATCACTTGATATAATAAATTCAGGTCCACTTGACTAATGATACATATGCATTTTTTTTTCTCCAATCATATCATGTATGATTTCGATTATACAAGGTATTTAAAGTTTGGTACATGTATAGATATACATGTTATACAAATTATCCTAATTTTGGTTAATTACCCAAATCCTTATTATCAGAGCGAAATTTTTCACAATCAGCTCTCGCACATGTGTTCCTCACAATGAGATGAGAATTTTATCCTAATGCCACCATTGGAAATGGCCAACACCATCACCAAAAGATGCCTTTCAACTCAACTAACTAAAACCTAAACTTAATTTTACCAATCACCACCAACTTGACCTTCAATTTCAGTTTCGAAGCCCCAGTGCCACTGCTCGCCATTACATTGATTTTCTTCAATTTCATCATCTACAATGGCCTATTCTTCAAACCAAACACACTATATGTTCCTCGAGTAAAGCCTTACAAGAAACTCTAACCAAAATTTAGTTTTCATCACTGGTGAAGTTAAGTTTACCGCCTCTGCTACAACTCAACTTTTGCCCTCAATTTCCAGTTGTTTTACTTGAGGGTTTTGTAAAAAAAATGGTATAGCTGTGTTCTTTGTTCCAAGGGAATCAAAATGGTGGGTAATTTGCAAAGTTTCATTGCTTGTTAGAGAAAGTTGCCAGTAAATATAACAAGTGGTTGCATGGGAAACATGAAGAATTACTGGGAGAGGGGAAGTTATATGCATAGGTTTTTCTTCAAAATTTAGAGATTGACCCCTAGAAGTTTATTGCAGTCTTCAATTAGGTCCTCTGAGGTTTCAAAAAACTTTAATTTGATTTCAGGATTAAGTTAGTGCTTCAATTCTGCCTAGTTGACCAAAGGCATTCATGTTTTTTCCCACAAAGCTTTAAAATGTTGTTTAATTCCAAAGTCTCAAAGTGAACTTTAGGTCCTGATTGAATACAATAATGATAGAAATTACGTGTAATCGAACGATCTCCCTAATACATTATTCTGCTAGTTTTTTAACCTTATAGTCTGTTTTGACTAGTAGAAAATATATAGACTTTGTTAAACGGTCCACTATCACCCAAATATTGTCACATCTCCATCTAGCCATTGATAGACTGGTCACAAAGTTTATTGTTACATGCTTTCATTTCTAATCAGGGATCAAAAGTTGCTGTAATGACCTTGATGGTCATTGGTGTTCTGTTTTCACTAATTGGTAAAATATTTTTGCACATATTCTACTACATCTTTCTTCATCTTATTCCACTAGAACTTCTTTTTTATGTCCATATACATCTTCATTCCTCCCAGGTGTACCACATATCTTGCTTTGTGTGCCTCTTTCAATGACTTTCCCTTTATCTCTTCAAGCACACATATTCTCTAGCGGAATGAAAAAGTGCTTTGATCATCTATACTGAATTTAGGCTTTTCAAGACTCCCAATTACTTCATTTTGCTTAAGTATCCAACTATAATTAGCCTGAGCTTATCGTATCTCATCATATACCTCTGGTTGTACTTTCACTCTTGTGATCTAGCCTCGTTGTTTCACTCTAATTATAACACTTGCTAAGTACTTTCTAGTGTTTCTCTTTTCAGCATGTGGGCTATTTCGACCTTTATGCTCAATGCATCTACCACCACATTCACCTTTCCTGGGTGGTAGATGTTATAAAAGTCATAGTCCTCTAGAAAATCCATCCATCTTTGTTGTCGCATATTCAAGTACTTTTGGGAGTGTAAATACTTGATGCTCTTATGATCAGTGTATACCTTGAACGTAGCCCTATAAAGGTAATTGTTCTATTTCATCAGGGCAAAAATTACTGTAGCTAACTCCAAATCACGAGTTGGGTAGTTCTCCTCATGTCGTTTTAGTTTTCTAGATGCGTAAGCATCAACTCACCCTTTCTACATCAACTTACAACCAAGCCCTTCTTTAGAAGTGTCGATGAACATGATGAATCCTTTCAATCCTTCTAGAATAGCTAAAATTAGAGCTATTATTAATCTGTTCTTCAGTTCATAGAAACTTATTTAATAATTATTATCCCAATCAAATGGTTTTGTCCCAGTCAAAGAGTTGTTCGTTTTGAGTTAATTTAGTTAACAGTTCAGTCATTTTAGAAAAGTTTTGTGCAAATCTTCTGTAGTAGTCAACAAGTCCTAGAAAACTACAAACTTGTGTTACAATTTAGTCAACTCTATCCCGTCTTGTGATATAATGTGTCCCAAAAATGCTACTTTTTCTGTCCAAAACTCGTATTTACTAAATTTAGCATACAATTGATGCTCCTTTAGGATTTTGAGTACTAAGTGTAAGTACTTGGCGTGCTCTTTTTGAGATTTTGAGTACACCAGGATGTCTCCAATAAAGATAACCACAAATTGATCTAGATATGGTTGAAACACTCGATGTATCAAATCCATAAATGCTGCTGGGGTATTGGTCAGACCAAACGACATTACTATGAATTCAAAATAACTATATTGGGAATTGAAGGTAGTCTTTGGGATATCTTTTTCTTTTATCTTCAACTGGTAATATCCTTACCTCAAGTCTAATTTTGAAAAAACTGTAGACTATTGTAATAGATCAAACAACTCTTCCATGTGCGGTAGAGGATACTTATTCTTGACAATGACCTCATTCAAATCTTTGTAGTCGATGCACATTCTTAGGGACCCATCATTTTTTTTAACAAACAATATTAGGGCTCCCTAAGGAGAAGTACTAGGCCTTACAAACTTCTTTTCCAATATCTCTTGAAGTTGTTTTTCAGCTCTTTTAGAAAAAGGCGTTGCCCTTGGAAGAGTATGAATAGCAAATTCTATCTCTTTGTCGGGGGTAATGAGCTTAATTCTTCCAAACATACTTCTTGGTATTCAGCTATCGCTTTCATTTGCTCAATATTAATTATATCTCGGGGCTTGTTACAAGATACACCAAGAATCCTTATCCACTTTTCCTCAAAATCTTTATGCCCTCTAGCATAGATATAATTAGTATTGGGAAACTGTTATCTGCGAAATAGTGTGTTGGTATAGGTATCATATCCTCGAGAGCAATGCACTTGGTGTAACAATCCACATGTACCTAATATTTATAAAACCAATATGTTCCAAGGATCAAATCATATCCTTGTATAGGTATATGTATAAGATTCACCAGATACACTTTATCTCAATCATAACTAGATAATCCCAATACATGGTATCCGTCATTAACGTTAATCCTAAGAGTATCTGAACTTTTATCTAATAAGCTATGATTTAAGATGCATATTTAACTTTCCAGATAAAGTTATAGATATAAAAGAATGTGAAGCACCAAGATCATATAAAGCACTCCATTAACTCCAAAAATAGAAATCTTACCTTCAACTACTTCATAAGGATCGGGTGCTTCTTCTCTGGTTAGAGCATATGCACGTGCTCAAATTTTTGGCTTTTCACTAATTCAAACAACTTGTTTTCCTTTCTTGACGAGGGCTGGCCTTCTTAGGTTGGGGCAATCCTTGATAAGGTGCTGATCACTATCACAAATTATATATCTACCATGTTTTTTCTAGCATTTTAATTCATCATGACTTAGTTTTCCATAAAATCCATACTTCTTTGGTGTTAGATTCATAGCTCTACTAGTCTGATAAACTTGCTAGTTAGCACCCCCAGTCTGTAACTTAGGTTGCTTCTTCTTAAGGTTATTCTGCCTGTTAGTTGGTAGCCTCCCATTTCACCCTCTATCTTTGATCCTTCTAATCTCTTGTATGTTTGATTCTACTTGTCAGGCTTTAGTTGTTGCATGGTTGAAGCTTAGTATATTGCATGAGATAAGGCCTACCTGAGTTCTGGCCATAACCCTTCTACAAATTTGCGAACTTGTCACTTCTCATTTGCATGTTTGTGAGGTGCATACTGAATCAGTCAACTAAATGTGGTTTCATACTAATTGACTAACGATGTTTCTTGGATTAATTCCATGAATTCCCTTTCCTTGGTGTGCTTGCTCACCACTGGTACATATTTTTCCATAAACTCCCATGTGAAGTTTTCCTAACTTTGATTAACTCCATCTACAGTCAACTTACAGTCAATCATTTTCCACCAATTATGTATAGGGCCTTCTAATAGAAATATAGCATATCAAATCTTCTACTTATCTGGGTAACACAAGGTTCCAAATATCTTTTCCAAGTTTTCAACCCACATCTTAGCCTTTCTGTCATCAAGTTCCCCTAGGAATTTTAAAGGCTACAAACAGAGGAACCGCTCTAAGGTTTGGTCTTCTGTAGACTCTTTAATATTTCTTTCTCGATTGCCACTGTTGGTAGAACTATATAAATTGTTGCCACATTTGGAACATGGGCTCTATTGGTTGGCCCTCATTAGGTTGATTAGCATTAGGTGTCTATGAAACCTCTTCTTCTAGCAGAGTTTGTTGATCGGCTGGGGCTTTCTACCTAGGGTCATGTTATGTGGTGGCCCATATGCCGTGTAGTCTCCCTTTCCCTCGCTGACTTATTCGAGGTGGGTTAGGTAAATGAGTTCATAGGATGCCATAATCTTTTCTAAATTGTACTTGATTCCTTCTTAACTTGCTATTATTAAAGTTATACAACAACATCTAAAGTTAGCATCAAAATTTTGATCTTTCAAATATAATTATAAGGTATTTGACAATTTAAACCAAGTTCATTATAACAAAAGTCAAATCATTAAAGGTCTACATATGAACTTTCATTATCAGTCTAATCTCATCCACAATCCTTTCTTAACCATAGAGAAATTTTCAATCATATACTAGATAACCAAAGTTCCCTTCTTAGTCTAAGATTTAATAACTAATTTTTGGAGGCAAAGATAATAGACTGGTCAGTTGCCTTAAGTATATTCCTATAGACTCATCATATATCCTCTTAACATCCATTTACCTAGGTCATCGTCAAACCTAAGCTCTGGTACCACCTTTGTGGCACTCTTCTCGAGATAACCCCTATGTTGATAAACCACAAATTCAAGCTTGAAATATAACTCAAATGATGACTTAAATAATAACTAAGGAAACTAGAATTTAACTAAACTCAAAAGATGTCGATTCATGTAACCCAAAAGATCTCTTCGTGGAGCGAAAAATATACATGCCAAGTGTCTTCGCTCCACATACAAATATTCACATAACATCCTGTAGTTAACTATCTCGATCAGATGTAGTCTACATGTACAATCATAACACCTAATCTATTACAAAATAGGATTTTTAGACTACCATAAGCTCTTTCTTCTCACTTAGTCCTTTCAAAAAATAAGAAATAACAAAGAGGGTAAGTTATGCGGACTTAGTGAAGGAAGAGAAAATGACAAAGTCAAGGAAAAGCTGTCAAGATGCAATAATTGATAAACAAATTCAGTAACAAGCAAGATTTTTTTTTTAAATCAACAATGTAACCTAGTATGCATGAAATCAGGTTTAACTAGCTATTGGTCTTTCCGACCTTATTACTCTTAAATCAAGCTATGATCGCTAGTACCAGGCATCGATAAAGCATAAACAAGATTTTCTTATTGCTCCATTGCTTGAGCACTCAGTTCAATAGGTAATAATTTGTCATGTAGCATGGCCAGCCGCACGCAAGATCCTACCTCTCATTGTTTGCTACCTCTAGCTCCCTATGAGTCAGGATCGTAGGTGGGCACTAGTTAGAAGACCTGTCACCATTGGTCAGTTATGCTAGGTCATCTTACTGGACCTAGTCCCAAGCCTAAGTTCTCATGGCATCCCTCTAGGTTGAACTTCCCAAAAGCATCCCCATGAGTTGATATGATATACAGCCAACAGATAAGAATTTAGTTTTTAAAACAATAAACATGAATATAACAAGGTATGAGTCTAGAACAACAACATATGTAGTATACTACCCAGCAAGGCCATTTTGGAATAATAATCCAAGCATTCCAATGGGATTAGCACTTGGCCAAAATAATTAATGATCAAATATGCCGTCAAAGCTAAATAACAGATATACAAGATATTTTCGAGAAAGCCAATAAGGCTGATCAGCTAAAATGGAGAATGAATTCAAGTATGCAGACAAGGCCATGGATTGTGCTAGACAATATTTGAAGCAAGAATCAATAAACAAACCCTCATAGGGGTTTTCGAAACAAATAGCAGATAACACAAGGGATCCTAGGCAATCAAATATTTCACAATCAAAGTTCATATATTTTCCATAAGAAAAAGCATGCTTAGGCAAGTGCCAAATTGGTAGACCCTCACAAAGGTATATGAAGCAAATGATCGATAAACATAAGAAACTTAAATAGTTCATGGATTTCACCATTTAAGGGATATTATTTCCCAAAAAAATAATTTTGGCAGGCCTTTACCTCAATAGCCTTAGAGTTGCGGTCAAAGCCTACTTATCTACAGTTTCTTGCCCATCGTCACCTAACCAGAAGAATGAGTTCACTATCAAAATCTTCATTTTGACCATATAATCACAATTACACAAATAATAGTCTAAAATCAGTAATCACTTGATTAGTACGGCAATTAGAGTTCAATCAACACTCTTATTATGGAATATGTTAATTTTATCGTTAATATTGAATATTCATGGGATTCATATATCTAGTCCATTAAGGGTTATAATTAGGTCCATAATTACACAATCAACCTTATAATGATACACAAAATGATAGTAGTAGCCCAACTCTCTTTAAAAATCCTAAATTTATCACGTCGTAGTTATATAGAATTTGGGTTTCATCACCTAATTAGGCAATTTAATCATGGTTTATCACATGAAATAATAAATTCAGGTCCACTTGACTAATGGTACACATGCATGTCTTAATTTCTCCAATCATATTGCGTATTCTATTATTATACAAGGTATTGTAAAGATTAGTACATGTATACATAAACATTGGAATACAAATTAACCTAATTTTAGTCAATTACTCAAGTCGTTGTTATTAGAGTAGAATTTCCATGATCAGTTCCCATGCATGTGTTTCTCACGATGAGATGAAAATTTTGTCCTATCATTGCCGACCGTCGTAGTGTGCCTCTATCAAAAATGGCCAACACCACCACCAAAACATGCCTCTCAACTCAACTAACTAAAACCCCTACTTAATTTTGTCAATCGTCACTGAATTGACCTTCAATTTTAGCTCCAAAACACTAGCACCAGTGCCCTCTGCCATGTTGATTTTCTTTAATTTCATCTTCCATAATGGCCCATTCTTCAAACCAAACACACCAATGTGTTCCTTGAGCTGAGCTCTACAAGAAACACTACCCAAAATTCAATTTTCATTGCTGGTGAGGTCACCTTTGCCACCTTTGTTGCTCCTCAACTTTTAGCCGTTTTACTGAAGGGTTTTGGAAGAAAATGGTATAGTCATGTTCCTTGTTTACAGAGGAACAAAATGGTGGGTAATTTTCCAAGTTTCATCACCTACTAGAGAAAGTCACCAGTGAAGAAGACGGGTGGTTGCACAGGAAAATTAAAGAAATGTTAAGGGAGGAGAGTTAATAGATGGGTCTTATTTTGGAATTTAGAGATTGACCCTCAAAAGTTTATTCCAATTTTCTATTAAGTCCTCCAAGGTTTCAATAAACTTCAATTCGGTTCCTAGATTAAGTTAATGCTTCAACTCCATATAGTTGACCAAAGACATTCTTGTTTTGACCTACAAAGCTTTAAAATGTTGTTTAATTAAGTTTTCTCAAATTACAAATTAACCCCAAAACTTTTAAAAAGAAGTAAATAATTAAAATTAATTAAAAAAATAATATTAAGAAAATTTCTACCAACTAAAAATTTCTTCTTTATTAGCTTGGGTTAAATAATTATCCCACCAACCTTTGAGTTGTCCAGTAAATCCTGCTACAATCATTTTAGCAACAGATTTATCGGTATTACCATTTGCCTTACAAATAGTGGAGTACATTAACATCCTATGAACTAAATTATAAATATGTCTTTCGGTAAAACCATCTAAGTTTCATTCATAAATGTTTTTACCAGAATATGAATTATTAAGTATTATGTCCTGTTCTTCATGCAAAACATCTTGCGGTGAAGGACGAGGGTAATAGTAGGTATTCATTGTAGGTCTATCAGCATATTTTTGAGTTTATTAATTTCTTCATTAATCGTAGTTTTATAAGCCTCCTCATTTGTATCACTAAGAGTTGAAATCCTAAATTCTGAAAATTTTTTAGTTATTAACTTCTCAAGTTCTGTCATATCTCTAAGCCTAAAATTTTCAATTTCAGGTGGGGGTTGAATACTAGGCATTGCAACAGTATCAGGTAAATCAGGAGAAGAAACAATAATTTTATTAATCTTTTCTTCTAAATCATCTAATATTTTATTTATTCTATGACTATTAGTAACAATGGTTGAAAGTCTTTGGTCTAATGAGACTAGAGTTTCACCTAAAACATTTAAATATAAATTAGCATAATTTTGTTGTCTTATTAAAATATTAATTTCTCTAACAGTGGCTGGCATATGTTCACCACCTAGAAAATTATTAAATGCAGCAAACAAAAGGTTTTTATTACCTTCAATTTGAAAAGTATCCTGAGGGGGAAAAACAAATTTCTGTTTATATCCACTCTCACCTATATAAGTTCGTTCTATTACAGAAAGATATGGTTCAAAATAATTAACCATAAACCAAGGAACAAAAGGTATTAATTGATCCTTTTCAGAAACATATTTATAAAATTCATTTTGAAAAGTTAATTGTTCTTCCTTATTAAAAGTTTTGAAAAACCAATCGCGAAACATTTTCCAGCAATCTTTATTAAATTCTATTTTTATTAAATTCCTATCACTAGAACCAGGAGTAAAATTATATTTTTTACTAATCATTAATGCTTAATTATGATAGTGAAGATGATGAGTCTTTTCCTTCTTCAAATGAAGAATCTTTAAATGAATGTTTTAATAGTTCTAGTGATGAATGTGAACCCTGTCAGAATGGAGAGTCTTGTGTTAATACGGATAAGACTAGTGATAATTCTGAGGGTGAAGATTTATACAAACTTAGGTCACAATTTAGTGAGATAAATGTCATTAATAATGATAGTACAATAGAATTTTTAAAATTAATAAAAGATCCAATTTTAAGATCTAAAATTATTGATCAAATTGAAAACACTCCTTCAACTTCTCGATATGAGGAGCCTGTGTCTAATAATGGTACTAATAATGAACCTTATTCTATGTCTGAAGTTTATAAAATGTTAGAACATAAGAATAAGAATAATAATCCTTCGTCTGTTAATGATTTAAAACAGGAAGTTAATAATTTAAAAAATGAAATAATAGAAATTAAAAGAAATAATGTATTTCTTGAAGATAGGCTTAGAAAACTTGAAATAGCTCAAGGTAAACAGGTTATACCTAAAATTGAAAATATATTTGATAGTTTTCCAGGATTTGATAATATTCAATCTGAAAATTTTCTTTCTAAATTAGAAATGGTCACTTCACAAAAATGGTTAATAAAAATAAACCTGCTAATAGACGATAGGTTTTCAAAAGAATTAATACCTTTAGTTGATAGTGGTGCAGATTTAAACTGTATTCAAGAAGGATTAATACCTA
>JACGDI010005219.1:2442085-2452273 GCA_014898725.1 Jacaranda copaia | reverse complement strand
AAAAAAATAATATTAAGAAAATTTCTACCAACTAAATAATTTCTAGGGGTGTTACAACTTGATTCTAATTTAACTGGACAATATGGTCAACATATGAATTGTAGATTTGTCTCTTATGTTTCTACGTGTATTTGAATCATCTTTACTTGATATATATGAAGAATGTTACAACTAAAATACTAAAATGTGTCAAGGTAGAAAATACAAACTTTGATTTTTCGATAGCAGATATTGGTGATGCTTTTTATGGCTTGATCCTGATGAAATTAAGAAAAGCGTTCAACATAGGTTTTGTATATCTATCTCTTAGTTTCTATGGCCATTAGAATTAGGGGCACAAATGAATATTAAACGGATCGATACACTATTTTTATATTTGTATTCATTTAACTTTTTGAATGTTCAGATACGGATATTTAAAAATAAGATTCGGATTGGTATCGGTTGAATATCGGTCCAATTTGGATATATTCGTATTCAATTATAATTATTCAAATGCATTCATATTTGATTAAACTTATCCATATTTGAATTATTTTTTTAATTTCACATTCAATGATAATTTTGTAGACATCTATTTACGAATATCCAACTACATGAATCTGTGAGCCATAACAAATACATATTTTTAATTAATAGAAAGAACTATGCAATTTTATTAAAAAGAAAGCAATAAAATAAATAGCATAATCTCTAATTCACAATTGGTTTTATAATCAATTATTATTAGTAATTAATATTAATAATGGTAATTAACTATATTAATTATAAAGTCAACCAACAATATTTATATTGATTATTTTTATTCTTCAATTTTTTTGTCTATATTAGAATAATTTTTTAAATTTATTCTTTTTTCTTCTTAGTTCTTCAATTATAATTTATATATACACATATATGGATTATGAGATTTTTACTAAAAAATATAACTAAGATATTACTTAGCAAATTCAAATTCGGAGCAGATAATATACGAATCGGTTACGCACTTATCATATCCATATCTATTTATAATCAGATATATACTAATCGAATACAGATAATATTCACTTTAAACATATACGAATGTGAACAATAAACAAATTTTTAGATATCCATTTATAGCCATAATAAGAATCACCCTAATCCGATATACATGGAAAAAGTTATGGCTAGAATACTAAGATATGTCAAATATATTTTCTAGATTTGAATCTACCTTGGGCTCAATTTTACTCCTTAATGTCAACTTACTTGGATTGAATTATCAACATAAAAGTTTTAAGTTTCTCTCTTAACTTATCAATACCTCAAATATTACGTCAATTGATTCTCTAGAAAGAAAGTGACAAGCATATTACAAGAGAAGTTACTTACAAACCTAAGGATTATATTGAAATATGGGAAGTCTAAAGTTTTGAGGACAAAACTTTTTATAAGGAGGGTAGAATGTAACACCCCATGTCTTTAGATGAATTATTGTAGTTTATCTTAGAAGTATTATTAATTATACCTCTAGAAGCACTTGAGTTTCATTAAGGCAAGGCTTTGTTGTTATGAGATTCAGAATAAAAGAATGCATGGTTAGTAGTGAGCTTCTATTTTTTGCAAGAAAAAAAATGGACATATACAATATTGGATGTTAGGAATAATGAAGTAATATTAGTTGATTCTTTACTAATAGTTTTGGGTTACTTTCCTCCTAGAATTTCAGCATACAATTTATTCGGGGCTCAATCAACATTTAAGGGATTTAAATTGAAAATAAATATGGGATATAAATTGAATTCTTTTTGGAGTTATTAAGGATCCTATTTTAGTTAATTATCTTGATTTTTACTTCCAATCTCAAGGAAATAGACTTTAGATTATAAATAATTTTGTAAAGATTGCTTGGTTGTTATTGAAAATGTAGAATTTATCAATTCAATTTTTGATGGGGACTTTATACATTGAGCTTTATGTTAAGGATTAAGTTAGCTACTATGAATACCAATTTATGGCGAAGGAAATATTAATCTTTGGTCTATATTTAATTTGTGACTTGAGATGTATTAGTGAGCCTAAGTTATTTAATTCATTTTAAGTTGTTTAGCCCATAACTAGTGTAAAAATAAGCCCGTAAATGGTATTTGTGTTTTATAAGATAGGTGTAACAACAATCCAACCTATTTATTTTATTTTAAGTTATGATTAAGCCCATAAGTTGCGTAGAAAATAAAACCACAGATTATTATGAAGTAATTACGGGCTTAGGGCCATGATTATCAAGTCAAAGATGATGAAAATTAATTTTTATGGAATTTTCAGATTTATGGATAGATGGATAATTCTAGACGTCTTCCATCATTTTAAAACTCCATTTGGATAATTTTTGACCATCGTAAGGTATCTAGTCATATTGAATAGCTAAAACCATATAAAAATAGGTGATATGAAATCTTAGAACTACCTTTTTTGTACCGCTATATTTTCATGCGAAATTCATTATAGATATTCCCTATTATTTAATTACTAAACTATGGTAATAGTTAGCTGAAATCCAGAATAATTAAATCATGATCTTGGGAATTTCACTAATTATCCAATCTTGATAAATTAAAGATTCTAGGGATTTCAATAACTACCTAATCCTGATAAGGTTAGGATTTTATAATTATCTCTACGGCTTTGAGCTATTGTTATCTAGGATTGATACTAATTAAGTCTATGGGAGTTAGGAATTAGAGTTATCTTATTATCTCAGTAAGATATGAATTCTAATTTATTCTAAATATCTAGCCTAGTAGTATAAATAACCATACAGTAGGAAATAGGAAAGTCATGTGCAGAGATGAGAAAATAACAATTTTTCTATTTGTTCTTTAAAAATCTGTAGGAAATTTCATTTTGGGGGTACTAACATCCTATTTTTCTATCACAGAATTAGTGAAAAATGCTTAAGTGGTAGATCCAATTTGAGGGATGTTTTGGGTGTTAAGATTTTGGTGTAAATTTCTTTCTTCCTTCTATTGGAAGTATTCTCTTCACAAAAATGTTTTTTTTGCATGAAATAGTGAGTACATCTCTATTATTTTTCTATTGAAAATATTTATGCATGAATGATTTTTGCATAAAAAATAGGTGATTTTTTAATACTACTAGAAAAAATCACTATGGGGACACTTGCCTAAATGTGTTTCAACAAATAGATATAAGGATGCTTTCACTTTTTGGGATGCTCTATCATTGTGTCCCATAGGTGGATGTCCTATTAACTTTTTGTGACACTTGCAAGTATTCCCAAAGTGATTGTTATTATGACAGTTGATAGAGTCTTTGAAGCTTTGAAATTGTAACACTTCATAGTGTCATATAATGACTTTCAACTACCTTAACTATTTAATTACGAGACATTATAAAGTGTCTCTACAAAATGATGGGACACGTTGGATTATTTTATGAGGTGCTAAAAAGTGTCTCCATATATGAATAAGAGGTCACCTATAAGAGTCTTGACAAATGAATTATTGAGACATAAAAAGTGTCTCCTCATGTGCTTTAATGACATATTATAGTGTCATAATGCATAAAAAATATTTCTTTAAAGGCACAATTTTGTCTCCCAAAAGATCTTTAAAAACCCAAATACGTAAGAAAAAAACAAAAAAAATGTGTCCTTATATCGGTCTTTGAAGACATGAGAAAGTGCCACAAAAAATAGTGAATGCCGCTATAGTGCAACCATTACCTGCCATACTAATATCTATATATATATATATATTCCTCTTCCTAATAATTAAACCAACCACCAAAAAACATGTTCACTAAAACATGCTACTATGCCTCCATAACAACTACATTTCATTGTTCAACAATAATAGATGAATTAGATTGCAAACTATAACATATAAAAAGCATAATAATTCATGTCTTCAATGTTTTAAATATATTTAAACATCAATTGTACGTCAACATCAATCTCCATACATCAAAAAAAAAAAAAAAAAAAAAAAAAAAAAAAACTACAATAAAGTGAATCCAGAAAAGATACTTCTTCATCCAAATACATAAAATGAAGAGCTAATGTCGCAACACATTTATTCGGTCCAACCACATCAAGTAAGAAATACTTTATATTCAAAACAAGAATGTTCTCTCCATCATTCTACATCCATTTCAACCTATCAAATCAACCAAACATAAATCAGATTCAATAAAAAATAACAAGAGTTGATTATATAAAAAAATAAATAAAGAAAATATTACCAAATGACATGGCCAAGCTAGAGCTCTACCAATAGCTTCACCAATTGTTATACATTCTGGTATAGGACAGATCAACTCCTCATTTGTCTCTACCACAAGATTAACATGAACTTTGCACCAATTATTTCCCAATTCAACTTTTTCCACAAGTGTTGATGGATTCAAGCTTTCAAGATGACCAATTGCAACAATTTTTGATGGTTTAATCATTCTTTTCAACAATATTTATGTTTCAACCTATATTAGAAATGTAAATAACTCTATAATTAAATCATTGAAAATCATGGAGACCCACAAGCATAAACCAACTATCACATATATACTAGTTACAACCATAAAGCAATAAAATGGAATTAAGAAAAGCATGAAAGAAGAAAATAAAAATAAAGAATCTAGAATTCATAGTTATTAAAGTATCCATTCAAATCAAAAGGATATTCTATAAGCTGTCAAACTCCAAAAACACACTTATTTCCTAGTACACATTTATCATATTTAATTTCTTTAATCATCACCAAATGTAAAGCTATTCAAGAAGCTATCCAGCAAAAAAAAAAAAAATTAAACTCAATACAATCTTAATAGCAATAAGCACAAGACAATATGTGATTTATAGAGAGATTCTCATATAGGCATACTATTAATGCTTGACAATGAACATCGACAAGAGGCTATCAATTGGTAATAAAGGTTTGTGTGGCACTAGGATCCAAATATTTTCAAAAAACATTGAATAACCTAGCCTACACAACACCACAAGGATCTAGAAATACATAGGATTCAGATTTAGAAAGGAAAAATACTTGGGTGAAAGCAGAAAATTTGAAGAGCAAGAGTCAAACTCTTCCTTACCATAAAATGGGCTCTTCATCGGCACAGCAGGATCACCACTATTTTTCCCTTGGATAAACTTCTCCATTTGGGCTGAAATTTTAATTGAAACTCCTCAACCCTTTGAAGATTCTACAGCCCAAATTACTGGCAGATCATAACTCCATAGGTACTCCAACCAAAGGCAAAAACTAGCTGCCAGAAAAACCTCTAGTCAATAGCAAAAGCAACCAAACTAGATTGCCTCTAATGCAAACGTCCACACACCAAATTAATGGCCTATTGTTTACAGAAATGCTGAAATATCTATAGAGAATAAGGGGAGAAAGGCTGAGAATATTGTGGTGGAAGGAGGAGGGAGTAGGAGACAGTGATAGGAGACTAATAACTTAGATTTTTGCTACATAATATTATTGGGAGAATATCACACAAAATTGCTCACCTCATGCATCATATGGCCAGCCACTCACTATATCTACATATAGGAGTGGTCACACACCTCCTTCGAGGAGGTGGTGCCAAGTGTTCCTTGCATAGGTGACCATTAACTTTGTTATTAGTGAATTTAATTGAAGCACCAATTTTATTTAATGAAATGTCTTACAATTAAATTCTAATTCTTATTAAATGAACTCTTTATTTAATAATTCTCCTAAAATTATCTCCCCAACTTAATTAAATTAATAATCATTTGACTTAACTCTTAAGTTAAAACGCTTAACATTTTAAGCTAGTAAAAATTAACTTAACCTTTAAATTAATTTTGATCAATTGATAGTCATGTGACATCAATTAATTAACCTTTAATTAATTAATCTTAATTTAACTCCTAAATTAATTTTACCAATTTAACAATTAAATTGATCAAGCTAAAATGACTACAATTTTGCCTCCTCCAAAAATCAATCATGAATTTTCTAACTCTTAGAAAATTCTTCTTCCTTCAATAGATCATGTCATTGGCTTTTGTGTATGACCCTTTAGATTCTACCATTCATTGGACATGTGCTCGCAACTGCTCATGACTTTGGATATTAAATATTCACTTTAGTTTAAACTCCTTTAAACTAAGTGACTCAATTCAATTAATCTCATTAATTGAAAAGTACCCAATCTCCATAGTCGATGTCCAATCTCTGGTCCATGGAGCCCAACTAATTAGCCAAAATAAATACTCTTGAAGAACCATTCTATCATTATATGTACCATGCAAATACAGTCCTTCTATCTCCTATTTCCCAAAAAAGACCTAAGGTAAGTTGTTTGTCAGCTACTTAATAGCCTCGATACTGTATTTTTATTCTTAATGTTTGATTCCCTTTGTGACCTCATCTTTGGAAATGCCTTCTTAAATTATCACATCACCTTGCACAAGAATTTCTTGAAATCGATCATTATAAAACACATATGAGATGCACTCGCCTTTCACAAAGATGAGGAGTCAAATTCTATCTTGGATCTCATAAACCACAATGCCAAGTAGCTTATACCCAATCTCAACCCAAAAGACCCACTAGGTGGTCAAGGAAGAGTCAAAGCATAAGGACCGGACACAAGGTTACCATGGATCCTCAAGTTAAAAGACTAATAATATGTATTAGTGTAAGCAAAAGAACTAGTCACTACTGACTTGCCACTACAGCTATCTAGTGAATTCTCTAGTGAGTCTTCAGCCTTGTTCCCTAACAAGCACCTACTAATATGTACCCGTATCTCATATAGTTGCTCATAGAGTGAAGCAATCTCCAACCTTTGGATTTATGCATCATTAGTACAAGTCTATCTGAATCTTAGATGCCCTATCCCATAAGATCCTATGACTTGAAAGATTTAAGATCATGACCATATGAGACTTATTCGATGATCACCATCTAGTGCATCTTTTGTGATCTAGGGATTTTATCCAAATGCTAGTGAAGTAAATAAAGGGCATCAGATGAATATGGCTATATAAAGAATATCATTTGATCAAGATTGTACCATGAGTGAAATAGTTTACAAGGCCAATCTCATTGGCCTATAGGGTATTATTCCAACAATCTCCTACTTACCATAAAGCTAATGCCCTGTGGCCTTGAGACCTAACTTGATAAGATGTCCTCCAAAGATCTTTAGCTTTTAAGGGTTAATACTGTGATTCTGCTATATTCTTTTCTAAGTCAACTTTTGTCCACTCAGCTGTCACCTCTATCAATAGATATCATATATCAAATGATAACGCATTTAATGTGTTTGGATAATTGAGAGATCTTAGTTCATGTCCCAAATTATCTTCCAAAGACAATTGTAGGCTCATGCATGCTAGGCATTACATCCAACCCTTGGATGAAGTTTTTATCTAAAAACCTTCCTTTGTAGTTTCCAAAACCACAAGTATTTACCTCAATGGTTATCTAGGCCATGGTGTCTAGTTGGAACTCTTCCAACATACCATGCCGCCATTAAGGCAAAACATGTACCAAAAAGTGGATATTAGGTCATTTACATTAGATTGGAAACTAATATCCAAAAAACTCCATAAGTTTTAATTCTCCATTACTGTATGCCAAAAACAAGTCTTTAGTCCTCAAGGATTGTTTTTATAGCTATCCAGTAACTCTCATCCGAATTGGATTGGAACTTACCAGTTATGCTTAGCGAGTGTGCCACATTCGATCTAGTATATTGAACTACATACATTATGCTTCCAATAGCATAGGCATAAGGTATGTGAGACATTCTTCATTTCTCTTCCTTAGTCTTAGGTGTCTTGGGGACCACAAACTTTGAGAGACGAATGCCATGTTCCATAGGAAGGAATCCTCTCTTAGATTCTTTCATGCTAAACCTTTTTAGCATTTTGTTCAATGTATGGGATTTGGGAAAGCCCCAACATCCTCCCTGATCTATCTCTATAGATACATATTCCCAATCCGCATGATGCATTTCCCAAGTCCTTCATGGAGAATTGTGTAGATAACTATGTTTTAGTACACTTTAACATTCCTATTTCATTCCCAATGAGAAGAATGTCAATGATATAAAGCACAATAAACTGTATACTACTCCCACTAGACTACTTATACACATAAGGTTTATACACCTTTTGGACAAAGCCAAACAATTTGACTATCTTATCAAAAACATATGTTCCAAGTTTGGGATGCCAGTTAGAGTCCATAAATGGATCTATGGAGTTTGCAAACCTTTTGCCTACTCTGTTTAGATGTAAAACCTTTTTGTTGCTCCATATAAATTTCTTCTTCAATGTCACCATTGGGGAAAACGGTTTTTACATCCATTTGCCATATCTCATAGTCATAATATGCAGTTAAGCAAGTAAAATCCAAATGGACTTAGGCATAGCAATTGGTGAAAAGGTTTCCTTAAAATCGATACTGGGTTTTTTAGTGTAATTTTTTGCTACTAGTCACCCCTTAAAAGTTACCACTTCTCTATCTACTCCAAGCTTTCGATTATAAATCCATTTGCAACTAATGAATACTATTTCCTTTGGCAGATCTGCCAAAGTCCACACTTGTTTGAGTACATGGAGTCCATTTTAGATCTCATGGCTTCAAGCCAACATCTCGAATCTATGTTCAACATAGTTTCCTCATAGGCCTTTAGATCTCTATCCGATTAACCCATCTCATGAAGAAATTCAAACTTTTCAGGTTACTTCTTGATCTGGTCTAACCTTCTTAGAGGTTGTGTACTAGGTTCTTTGATATTTATTTATTTCTAATACTTGTAGGTTTTATTGATTGTCTTGAACTTCACCAAGTTCAATTACAACGCCTTTTCTATCTTATAGAAATTTTTTTCCAAAAGGATGGTATTTCTCAAAATAAATACATTTTATTCCTAAGGATCATAGAAGTAATAACCCATAAACTCTCTAGAGTAACCCACGAACTTACACAAGTTGGATCGACTGTCCAATTTATCTCCTACTGTCTGTCCCAAGTAGGTGGGAGATCCCCAAACCCTTAGATAGTGGTAAGAGAGTGCTTCACCATGCCATATGTCATATGGTGTTGTTGGCACCAACTTTGAAAGTACTACTCTTAGTAACTTTGCTACCGTCATTAAAGCAAATCCTCAAAATGATACATGCACATCAAAGATGCTCACTGTGGAACCTACCACGTCCAACAAGGTACGGTGTCTTCTCTTAGCTACTCCATTATGTTGGGGTGTAGTAGGTGGAGTCCATTGTGAGATAATCCCATTCTTCTTTAGATAATCTAAGAATATGGTACTTAAATATTTTTCCTCTCGATCCAATCAAAGGGTTTTATTGCTAAGTCCTTTTTTTGCTTTTCTACTTCATTTTTGTACTCTTTCAACTTTTCAAAGGCTACGGACTTGTACTTTATAAGATACACATGTCCAAATCGACTATAATCATCAATGAAAGTGATGAAGTAAGAAAAACCTCCTCTCTTACTAACTTTTAGTAGTCCACAAACATCCATATAGATCAAATCGAAAGGATTTGGTAGTGCTTTGTTTGTCCTACAAAAGGATCTTTGGTCATTTATTCTTTCAAACAAGATTCACAAGTAGGAAGGTCCTCAATGCCACTAACATTTAGTGATTTGAGAGCTTCTAACTTGTACATCCTATTTTTTAGAGATATGACCAAGTCTTATATGCTACATTGTGGCATTATCTTGGATATCTAATTTCTTACTTAGTTGAAAGTGCATTAGTAATGGTTAAAAAATCCAATATGTACAATCCTTTGTTAAGTATACCATGAGTAATTATCTATAAACTATAGTCGATGACACATGACTTCTCATCCATCCTAGCTTGAAAAGTCTCCTTTGACAACATGAACTTCTCATACTTCATTTGCTTTACAACTCATTGTAAATTTTAACCAAGGTACCATTCATGTGTCCTTAAGACTTTTAAAGTTTGTAGATACCTTCATGATACTAAAGGATAGGATGATCCTAAGCCCAATTCTTAAACTTTTCAGATGTCTCTAGATCTACATGAATCGCAAAGAGATTAGGAGTACCATGATATGGGACATATATCCATTTGTAGGAATCCAGAATGATTTTTTAGGTTAAGTTAATCATGGAAGTTTGGCCCGATTAGTTTATTGGTTTCCAAAATAACATTGAGTGGAAT
>JACGDI010005219.1:2411912-2441985 GCA_014898725.1 Jacaranda copaia | reverse complement strand
TACATCAATAGGATATGAAAAGTGTAAATAAGTAAATAGCCTACCATGCTCCTATGGTGGGATGACCATGAGCCTAACCAAGTCATGCACTTAGAACTATAGGTGAATCACTTCGGTTGATTTTAAGTGGGTTGAATTAAATTAAACTATTACATGAGAGTATTACATACATTCATGGGTCTTCAAATGGCCTCTATGCCTCCATAGGACTCCTTGCTTCATGCAATATTTACATAAATGAAAATCCTCACTCCTAGTGGTTCTACTCTCATAACTTTTACAAGATAGAACAAGAGGCATGCAGGCCCCATTTAATATAATCCATTTCAACAGTTGAAATAAATAAAATCAATATTAAAAGGCTTATGATCATCCCCATTCATTCATAATTCATTCAACATTTAAATGAACAATAAATAAAGTATGAATTAACATTCAATTTCAACAATTAAGTGCTAATCAAATTAACAAATAATCGGTTGGGCAAAAACAAGCATGACATTTATGCATCATATTTTTTCCATATTTGGAGATCAACTTAAACAAGTTTTAAAAGCAATTAAATGTGTCCAATACATTTTTGAGAGTTTGCATAATATTTGTGCAACCATTATGTGTGTTTCAACACCACCTCAGTCACTAAAGGAACCTAAAAAGCTCAAAATTAACTCAAGACCAAATAGGGCACTGCTAGCCAAGTCAAGTTCAAGGTTGGGCAACAACCAAGTGGTCATAGCCTTGCCAATAGCTAGCAAGTGCTGGCAACACCCCTGTTTTGGGGTCAAGTGCGAACCAAGCCATTTTTGGGTCAACTTTTGCGCACCAAGATTTTTAGAACAACTTCTAAACGTCAAAAAACACAATATAGATGAAGATTTCAGATTAAAATACCTTTTAAAACTGAAATATCAAGTGCCCAAAGATGCTTGAAAAATAAGTTTAAGCAAGAATCATATTCTTCAAAAATCCCCAATTATATCCAATCCTATTGGACCTAAAAATGACCAAAACAAATTAAGGATATTCATAACATGCCATATCAGAATATAACATTCACCAATGCTGAATAAAAAATTCAACATCAGAATATTGAATCAAAACATGCCTATTACATGATTTAACAATTAAAACACACAATAATATGATTCAATCCATCAATCAAGGAGCCACAAGCAAGATCATCCATATACTCCAAGCCATCATATGGATTGATTACATGGTGATTATGATCCATTCTTCACATAAACCAATCATCCAAGCCAATTAAAATCCAAATCTATGCATGAATATAGCTCCGATACCACTTGAAGGTTTGTGTGGTACTAACATCTAATATTTTCAAAAAAAACTAAATAAACTAGCCCACACAACACCACAAAGATCTAGACATAGATATGATTCATATTTAGAAAGGGAAAATACCTGGGTGAAAGCAGAAAATTCGAAGAGTAAGAGTCAAACTCTTACCTATTGTCAAATGGGCTCTTCACCAGTGTAGCAGGATCACCACCAATTTTTCCTTGGAAATACTTCTCCGTTTGGGCTGAAAATTTAACTAAAACTTTTAAAACTTTTGAAGATTATACAGTCCAAAAATTATGCTGATCAGAACTCTAAAGGTACTTCAACTAGAGGCAAAAATCAGCTACCAGAAATAGCTCTAGTCAAGAGCAAAAGCAACCAAACTAGATTGCCTCTAATGCAAACGTCCACACACCAAATTAATGGCCTATTCTCTATAGAAAGGATGTAGTATCTACAAAGAATGAGGGGAGGAAGGCTGAGAATATTATGGTGGAAGGAGGAGGGAGAAGAAAAGAGTGATGGGAGACTAATAACTTAGATTCTCACTACACAATATTGTTGGGAGAATATCACACAAAAATGGCTCACCTCATGCACCATATGGCCGGTCTATAAGAGTGGTCACACACCTTCTTCAAGAAGATGGCGCCAAGTGTTCCATACTTAGGTGGCCACTAACTTTGTGATTAGTGAATTTAATTGAAGCATCAATTTCATCTAATGAAATGTCTTACAATTAAATTCTAATTCTTATTAAATGAACTCTTCATTTAATAATTCTCTCAAAAATTATCTTCCCAACTTAATTAAATTAAACACTTTAATTTAATTAATAATCATTTGACTTAACTCTTAAGTCAAAACGCTTAGCATTTTAAGCTAGTCAAAATTAACTCAATCCTTAAATTAATTTTGACCAATTGATAGTCATGTGACATCAATTAATTAACCTTTAATTAATTGATCTTAATTTGACTCTTAGATTAATTTGATCAATTTAACAATTAAATTGATCAAACCAAAATGACTACAATTTTGCCTCCTCCAAAAATCGATTATGAATTTTCTAACTCTTAGAAAATTTTCTTTCCTTCAATAGGCCATATCATTGGCTTTTATGTGTGACCCTTTAGGTTCTACCATTCATTGGACATGGGCTCACAACTCCTCATGACTTTGGAATATTAAATATTCATTTTAGTTTAAACTCCTTTAAACTAAGTGACTCAATTTAATTAATCTCATTAATTGAAGAGTACCCAATCTCCATGGTCAATGTCCAACCTCTAGTCCATGGAGCCCAACTAATCAGCCAAAATGAATACTCTTGAAGAACCATTCTGGCATTATATGTATCACGCAAATACAGTCCTTCTATCTCCTATCTCCTAAAAAAGACCCAAGACAAGCTATTTATCGGCTACTTAATAGCTTCGATACTATGTTTCCATTCTTAATGCTCGATTCCCTTTGTGACCTCATATTTGGAAATGCCTTCCCAAATTATCACATCACCTTGCACAAGGATTTTTTGAATCGATCATTATAGAATACATAAGAGATGCACTCAACCTTCACGAAGACAAGGAGTCGGATTCCATCTCGGATCTCACAAACCTCCATGCTAAGTAGCCCATACCCTATCTCAACCCAAAAGACCTGCTAGGTGGTTAAGGAAGAGTTAAAGCATAAGGACCAAACACAAGGTCACCATGGACCTTCAAGTCAAAGGACTAATAATATGCACTAGCATAAGTAGAAGAACTAGGCACTACCGACTTACCACTATGGCTATCTAGTAGATTCTCTGGTGGGTCTTTAGTGCCTTGTTCTCTAACAAGCACCCACTAACATGCACCCGTATCTTATACAGTTGCTCATGGAGCGAAGCAATCTCCAACTTTTCGATTTATCCATCGTTAGTGCAAGTCTATCTGGATCTTAGATGCCCTATCTCATAAGATCCTATGACTTGAAAAATCTAAGATTTCAATCATGTGAGACTTATTCCATGATCACAACCCAATGTGTGACCAAGTCCCATAGTTTTATGTGATTTAGGGGCTTCATTCACATGCTAGTGAAGTAAATAAAGGGCATAAGATAAAGATGGCCATATAAAGAATATTATTCAATCAAGATTGTACCATGAGTGAAATAGTTGACAAAGCCAATCTTAGTGGCTTATAGAGCACTATTCCAATAGGTAAGAGGATTATAAAAGGACTTATGTGACTTCCATTTGAAGATTAGTGCTATCTAACCTATGCTTGTTTAGCTAAAGAAGTTCTTGGATTTGCTTGTTTTGCTCTTGGATTTGCTTAGCATGCTCATTAGACCTTTGCTTCAACATATCAATTTCAACTTGTACCATGAGTGAAATAGCTTACAAGGCCAATCTCATTAGCTTATAAGGAACTATTCTAATGGGTAAGAGGATAATGAAGGGACTTGTGTGACTTCCATTAGAAGATTAGTGCTATCCAACATATGCTTGTTCAGCCAAAGAAGTTCTTATATTTGCTTGTTTTGCTTAGCTTGCTCAGTAGATCTTCGATTCAACATATCAATTTCAACTTGGGATATCATGTTCATGCGATGGCTACTCTTTTTACTTGGCACATCTTCATATATCTCAGAAATAGTGACACTAAACCATAACATGCATACTCTACCCTCTTATTTGGTCTATTAACTTTGGAACGTATATCATTTAGACCTTTTTTTTTTGCACTAGGAGGAATATCCTTCTCAACTCCTTCATCTACAGCTGTATATCAAGTTTGATTAAAAAGCATTATATATAATAGGAAAATATAGTTAGGTAGCTGCAATAAAATAACTTTTTTGTTTAAATAAAGGTTTCTAATATTCTTCCCAATGAATCTACCATAATAGGGTTGGATGCATTCCCTTCTTGAGTATAACATTTTTCAAAAAGGTCCAATCTAGACATCTCATTTTCAGTCGAATCACCATTCAATTCACTATCTTCATCTCTTTCTACAACATCTCTATCTCATGTAGCATTAACTTCATTTGCTTTAGTCTGCATTAACAGGTGATCAATAGATCAATATCTCACTTAATTATAATACTATAATTAGAATAAAGTAATGACCTTCAGTTGCTCCTCAATTTGAGCAAAACTTTTATTTCTAGAAATATGCATCATTTTCCTTTTTGCCCTATTTTTTTTTCAAGCACTTTTTTCCTAAATATACAAAAGAAACAATATGATTAAAATTTGTATGTATTGTAAGCACTTCTATTGAATTAGCATAATTCATATTAAGAACAAAAATTAATTTTAGATATGCTACAATGAAATCATTACATTAGCTTCTTGACTATTCCAATGAATAACTAAATTCTTCCATTGATTAGGAAAAACTCTCTCATTTTCTGTCTTAGGTTTCCCATTTAAGTTTTTTTCCAACAACCAATTTGGATCAAAAAATTTTTATTTCACTCTATGCTTCCAACTCTTCCACTTGGGCTATGTATACGTATGGACAACATACAGAATGATTTCTTCTTGCAATCTCCTAGTGGCAAGTTGTATGGTATTAGGATTACAAGCCATGTACTATGGACCACATTCATAGTTTTAAAAGGAATAAAACCATCACATGCCAAACCCAACTTGATATTGCGAGGGTCTTTTGCAAAGTCTGGATAATTATAGCCAAAAGTTCGCCAAGTAGGAGAATTTGCTGGATGCTTCATGATACCTACCATTTTTCATGCATTCTTATTTATGCCACCTCATAAGGGATGCCATATATGAATTCATAAATAGTCTCTACAATCTTGTTTTTAAAGGGAAATGCTAAACAACGTTCACTACAACCTTTTTATTTTTCTTTACTTTTGTAGGGGAAACGCCACATTCAATAGGACTCAATTCAACTTTAGGTGTTGATGTTATCCAACATGGCTTATCACAAGTATCACACTTGATCTTCCTTTCATTCACACCCCAATATAACATGCAATAATTTTGGCATATGTTAACTTTCTTGTAGTTCAATCCTATATCTCTCATAATCTTCCGATTCTCATAGCATGGTTGTTAAAGGCAATTGAGGTGGTCACCTAAGGTGAGAGGCACTACGGGCAAGGGAAAATCACTTTTTCCCTTACCCGGGCAATGCGATTCACAAAGGCGACAAAAAGGTGTGCCATTGCATGCCTTTCTCCCAGGCGAGAAGAGACAAAAAAGCGCGCCTCTCCGAACCCAAACATTTTCCACCCATCTGAAGTGATAAAAAATACGACTTAAGGGAAATAAAAAAAAAAGAAAGAAAGAAAACGCGCACTAAAACTATCCTAGCACGCAGCCAAGGATAGATTGCAAAGGGAAAGAGCGCCAAAACTTACCTCTCTTCTCCTAAGTCTAGCCGCTGCACACCTACACCTACCTGTTCTAGCAACCCCGCCGACGATTTCCCGCCAACCCAATTTCTGATGACCCAGTTCCCAAGTAACAAGCGACTAAAATTTTTCCCCCTTTTCTGTTCTCTTCGCTTTTAGTGATTGATTCTCTTCGTTTTTTATTTTGTTACTATTCTCTCACTTCAGGCTTGCTTATTTTGTTGTTTAAATGTAAGAGTAATTTTTTATTTATTAGTGTACATGTGCTTTTGGGTTCATTCATTGAATAAACTAATAAAGTTGACTGTGTCTTTGTTTTCTATGAAATTTTGTTCTTTTTTATTCTTTAGGAATTAGAATAGTTATTAATTTATTATTAAGAACTTCAATGTTAAATCTAAAATTATAATTTTTTTCTTAAAATCTAAAACATGAATTAATTTTTTAAAATCTAAAAATTTAAACTTTTATTTAAAATTTGAAAATATGAATTTGATTTCTAAAATATGACTATGTGAGCAATTGAGAATCTGATTTTTTTTTTAATTCTTAGAATATGACATTATTGTTTGAAAACCTGAAAATTTTGAATTTATCTTTTAAAATCAATATTTATTTTTTATTTCTTTTGATGTTTGTGTTTTTATTTTTGTTTTGTGCCTTTTCTAATATATAAATTTTTAACATTTGAATTTCTTTCATATTTTTGTTTTACAGAATATAGACCTAAAAAAAATGTATCCTCAAAATGCAAACATAAAGGATTCTACATGGAATTATGGAACTTTACCAAACCCAAATGATACAAATAAGGTCAAGTGCAATTATTGTAACAAAGAAACAAATGAAGCGATAAATAGATTCAAGAAACATCTTGTTGGAGGATATAGAGATGTTAAGACTTGTCCAAAATGCCCTGAACTAGTGAAAAAAGAATTGAGGGAGTATATGTTGAAAAAGAAAGAAGTGATAAACAAAATGGTTGCAATACCTCATTTTGATGAAATGCATGAAGAAGATCCATGGAAAGGTGAACAAGATTCTATAGCACATGGAAAGCAACCTATGTCTTATCAATCTCGTGCTTCAAGTCTTGCATCAAGTCAAATAGAAGCTTCCCAACAGAAAAAGCCAAGGCAAATTGGTCCTATAGATTGGTTTTTCCATCAAGATGAAGACGAAGTTGTGAACTAAATAAAACATGGTGATAAAAATCCAACAAAATTTGATGAATACCAAAAAAAATTAGGGATAATGCAGTACAAAAGTTTGCTAGGTGGATATACGATGCTGGAATACATTTTAATGATGTACACTATGATAGCTTTGATTTTATGATTGAAGCTATTGGTCAGTATGGTCCTGGTACAAAGCCTCCAAGTTTTCATGAGATGAGAGTTCCTTATTTGAAGAAGAAGTTGGAGCGTACGAAAGTAATCTTAAAAGATCATGAGACAGAAAGAGAAAATTTTAGTTGCACAATAATAGCTGATGGTTAGAGAGATAAAAAAGGAAGGGCATTGATAAACTTTTTGGTGAATAGCCCACAAGGAAGCATGTTTGTGAAATATGTTGATGCATCAAGTTATGCTCACACTAGTGATAAAATGTTTCAGTTACTTGATGCATTTGTTCAAGAAATTGGGGAGAACAATGTTGTTCAAATAGTGACAGATAGTGCAAGTTCAAATGTTGCTGCAAGTAAGAAAATATTATTTCATATACTTTATATTATTTTTTAACATGAGCATATTATATCACTATATCAACTTTTTGAATTCATTTTCTTAACTAGGAAAGTTATTGGAGACAAAGTACCCACATTTGTATTGGGCTCCATGTGCTGCTCATTGTATAGACCTCATGTTTGAAGATATCTTCAAAATGCCTAATTTGAAGAAAACTTATGAACAAGCAGTCACCGTGAATGGGTACATTTACAATAGAACTCTTGTTTTGAACATGATAAAAGAGTTTATAGGGCAAAAGAAAATAGTTTGACTGGAAAAAACATATTTTGCAACTTCTTTTCTCACATTAAGGAGGTTTCAGAAGTAAAAGACAAACTTGAAAAAGACGTTTACATCAAAGAAGTGGATTGATAGCAAGTTTGATAGGGAGGCACAAGGTAGAAAAATTGATGACATCATATTTATGACTTTTTTCTGGAACAATGTTACTTATGCTATTAAGTTAGCTGACCCTTTAGTTAATCTTCTTTGATTAGTAGAAGATGAGAAGAGACCTACAATGGGATATATATGAGGCAATGGATTGAGCTAAGGAGATAGTTGCTAAGTTATTTGGCTAGAAAAAGGAGAAGTACAAAGAGGCATTCAAAATCATTAATGAAAGATGGTCCATTCAACTTCATCGACCTTTGCATGTAGCCAGGCATTTTCTAAACTCGCAATTTGTCTACTCAAACTCAGAAATACAACAAGATGAAGAGGTTATGAGAGGGTTACATGAAAGCATACAAAGACTAGTGTAAGACCCTAAAGATCAAAATGCAATTTCTGATGAGTTGGATATTTATATGAGAGGTGAAAGGATGTTTTCATTGCCAATAGCTATTAGATGAAGGACTTGTGACACAAAAAGTCCAAGTAACAAAATCAATCTACTATATATTCTTGTTCTTTAATTAATAAACTATTTGTTCCTTAATCTTAATTAATAACTTTATTATATATTAACTTTTAGCTGAGTGGTGGGCTACATAAGGGTCTTCAACACCAAATCTACAAAAGTTTTTCATCAAAGTTCTTAGTTTTACTTGTAGTTTCTCTGGGTGTGAAAAAAATTGGAGCGTGTTTGAGCATGTAAGTTGTTAAAATGCTATAATGCATCATAGTTAATTCTTTAAGTTTTGTATGCATATATGTAGTATATACTAATTAATTACTTTTAAACTTGAGTAGCTTCATTCAAAAAGAAGAAATCGCTTGGAGCAGCAACGTTTGAATGATTTAGTTTTCATCAAGTATAATAGAGCTTTAAGGTGTAGATATGAAAATCGTGGTACAATTGATCCAATCACCTTGTTAGAAATTGATGAAAGTAATGAATGGATGACTGGGTATTTGAAGGAGGATGAAAATGAAGATGATGCTCCTGTATTTGATAGTGAAGATTTAACATGGGGAGATGTTGCAAGAGCTGTTGGAGTTGATGAGCTAGCCTATAATTATAGATCTAGTTCTAGATCTATAATTCAATTAGGAAATCAAAGGTTGTTGTGGTAGCTAACCTTAAAGGAAGAAAGAAAACCGCTCCATCTTCATCATGCCATTTCATAGATAAAGAAGACGAAGAAAACAACTTTAATGATAGTGAGACAAAGGTGGAAGAGGAAGATAATGAATGCTATAAAAGTGATAGCGATGATGAAAATGATGTTGATGGGAGTGGTGATAATGGAGGCAACTTTGATGATGACTTGTTTGATTAGATTTAGAACATATGATTTGACATTTGGCTTGAAATTATGGGTATTTGTGATGATTTGCACTTATTGCACTTAAAACTTGATTGAGTAACTTAAGTTAGATTTATTATGTTATATTTGTTGCATATCCTATAGGTTCTCTACTTTACCTACACTAAAACTTATTAAATACGTAATATATTTTATTAATTTTTATTTTCTCACCTCACTTCAAAAAGGCAAGCACCTCTCATCTCGCCTCTTACCTCGGGCACTAGAGGTCTTGTCACCTCGCACCGCCTTTCACATTTAACAACTATGTTTTATAGTAACTTTTTCGTAGTTGCACACCCTCTAGAAATGCTTTTTTCAACAAATCCAATATCATTGTAAATGAAGTATCACTCCAATTCCCAAGGCATTTTATTTGTAGCATTCTAACAATGAAAGAAAGTTCTGAAAACTTTCTATAACTAGGATAAAGTTCCTACCCAACATCCTGCATAAGCTTATAAAATTTCTTTGCTTCTTTGCAAAGCTTTTCTGCTTTAGTTCTTGCTACATTGTCTAAATGGTTACCTTCTGTTTGCGTCCCAAACGCATCGTATAGCATTTCATGCATGTCATCAGATGCATCTACTCCCCTATATGAAAAAGGCATAAATCCTTTTGTAGTATGTAACTATCTATGAAGCACCCATTGTACTTATCTAGAAACCCTTCCTAAAGCAAATGTCCTTTGACAACCTAATGTTTTCTACATAAGCTATTTTTACACTTTCTATAGGGACATAGTATTGTTTCATCATCTGAATTTGACAAAGCAAAATCCACGAAGAATTGCACTCCTTCCTGGTACATTTTACTTGATCTTGAGAGACTTATCCAACTCTTATCCGTACTGATATTTAATATTTTTTTTCAAATATTGATGAACTTCAATAATTTAATTTATTAGTTTAATATTATAAGTTGAAAAGGAACAAAAAAGAAAATTCTCATAAAAAACTAATTTAAAAAATAACCTATAAATTTTTATTAAATATGAAAAAGTATTGAAGGAATAATATAATAAGAACTAACAACAAAGAAGAAAATGTAACACATTATTACTTCAAAAATACTAGAGACAAATTAAAATTGCAAGCTTTTGACATTTAATTAAAAACATAATTTTTATCATGATCTAACTATAGATATCAAATTCATCTTTCTAGTGTGTGTGGCTTTACTTGCATCTTAGAATATGCAAATTTAATTAAAGGGATCCTCATGTGGTTTGATATATCAAGTCCCTTCTTTCAAACGAACAATCAAAAAAGTATCTTATTTGACTAATTCTTACATCTGCCTAAAGCAAAGATATACACTAACCAAAGAGATAATGCAAAGAATGATCAAATAGGAATCTAAAAGCAGTTTGCCAATTCAGGGAAAGAAAAATAAAAAGGAGGAATGAGACATACTGAATTCAATCTTTGTTTAATTGCTTTGTGGCTTCATCTATCATTGTCTAAATGTATATTTGACATTGACTCCTTCTGGTGCCAAATGTTTCAAATATTTCTCTTAGCAATAAAATTTCTAGTTTATTTAGTTATACTTCAATTCTCGACTCCTAATATTTTTTGAGTTTTAAAATATGATAAAAATTACAATTATTCGTTTAAATACTTGTACAAATTTTCTTCAATCTAATAAAGTAAATATTTATTACTTATAGCTATTACCTCTAAATTGTGATATATTTATCATGTTATTTTTTAATTAAGCTGTAAAATAATCATCATAACCAATATTTATCATGTTATTTACACACATTAACAATACTATATATATATATACATGCTAATATGCATAGTAATAAATTATTTATGTATATATATGCAAATAAATACACTCACTAATATATAATATCATGTGTGTATATATGTTAGTATATATTTGGTCATAATATAGGTATATATAGTATATAAATATCCATTAATATATATAATTAGGTATATTTATATACATTCTTTTAGATATATATATTTACAGATTATTTTCTTTAAAGATACATAAATATATAAACTATAAGCATATATTTATCTAAATAAGTACAATATTTTGTTACTTATATTAGTATTACATAAATTAGTGGGCATAAATTCAATTATGGTCGGTCATTGTATACACTAGTTATCACTTATCGATAGTCATTGATTGGATCTAGAAAAGGATACATATTCAGGAATTTGGTTGTAATTATTAGTTGATGTTTTAAATATCATCTTTTAATGAACACTACCTTAATTGTAAGAAATATCAAATAAATTTAACACCCTAATGTTTGTCCAAGGACTAAATTTTTGAATACTGTCTTTGTTATTAAAGGCTTAAAGACTTTTTCTACATGAATGTTATATGTATAATATAGACTGGAGCAAGTATATATATCTATTAAACATATATCTATGACCCATTGCTTAAAGTGTACCTATGCTTGTTTGAAGAGCAATTGCAAAAATGAACAAGTAAGTGGTTAATGTTAAGGGTGTAAATGGATATTAAATGAGTTGAATATACTATTTTTATATTCGTATTCATTTAATTTTTTGAATATTTGGATATAGATACGAATATGATGGATATTTAACAATGATATCCAAATTCGTATTCATCGCATATCTGTAAACCCCCTAAAATTTGGCATTTTAAAAAATAATATTTAAAAATCAAAATATTAATTTGACAAAAAATTGTTGGGTTAAAAATATAAATAAAGAGGACCTAATTGCCTGAATTTTATAAGCTTTGGGGGTCAAATAGGTTAATTTAAGGAACCAGATTGTCCTAGGGCTTAATTGCAAACTAAATTGAAGTCTTGGGGGCCAATGTGAGGTATTAAAAAGGTTGAAAGACCCAATTGACAAGCTAAGAATTGGGGTAGAATTCATAATTCAAAAACGTTCCCTATAAATAGCAACCCACCGTTCGTATTTTTTCAAATTCTCACATACTATCCATCTTCTTCTCTCTAGCAAACCTCTCCCCAGTGATGGTGAAACCTAGCAAATTATATACTAAAATCTTTCTCTCAGCTCAAGGAATGTTTTGGTACCAATATCTCATGGAGATAATTGGCAAATCGTCAAAAATTAAGCTTGAACGGAGCCTCACAATGGTGGTGGTGGGTTAGTCAGTTCTGACAATGGAAACTCACAAACAAGGAGTGGGTTTTGAAAAGCTTGATGCGAGGAAGACAATGGTATCTTCAATTTGAGAAATTGATGATGAACGGAGGAGTAATTGAAGAAAAATGACACGATAAATGGTGGTGGCGCTGTCTGGTTTTTCGGCCAATTGGTCGCCCAAATAGCCTCTAATCAAAAAATTAGTAGAGGGCTTTTGCTCAGCATGGAAAAATGCATCAGATGGTGATGATGGAACCTAATTTCAAAGGCAATGCAAGGCGGAGCTCCAATGACATACTGCAACAATCTAGGGACTTTCGAGCAGAATCTCCAAGACAATGATCTGGATGCATGCAGCAAGGTTTCAGATGGTGAATTGACCTTGAACTTGGCCAATTTGGTAAAATTTTGATTAATCAGTTAAATTGATTCCTAATTTAATCTGAGTAAATCGATATGCTAATTTTTTTATATAAATTCAGGATAATTGGATGAAAATTATGATTGTTAAGTGAAATGAATTAATAGAAATTTGATTGTAAGTGAAGCATGGGCCCACATTCAATATTAAATGACTAATAATTATTAACTAAGCTTATTGATGCATTTGAGAAGTTGGAATTGTGAAACAATAACAAGACTTGAATATTATGAATACACTTGTTTAACTCGTGAAAATGGGATAAATATAATTAGTTATAGATCGACAACATTAATTTAAGTATTAGTAATGAAAGTAAGTACTGACCCAGAATTGATGAAATATTCGATTGATGAGATTTGATCAACTAGTATGCTTAGGAAAACAAAGGGAAAATTAAGTTCGGGGTAAAGCCTTTGATTGCTTAAACAAGCTAGATGCATAGCGAAACTAGTGACACAAACTAGGTGATTGAAGAAAGGCAACGTATAGCTAAATACTGTAAGACAAAGACAAGATAGAATGATAATAGAGAGAATAAATGGGTTAAAGTAATTAAAATATGCGATTAACAATAATTGTTATCAGTAAAGTGCTATATTGTAGCGATATTAGCACATTGCCCTTCAATAGTTTTGGAACCAAGCCTTAAACTATTATATTAAATTGAAAACAACCAACATTAAGATGTAAACACTTTAGTTATTATTTAAGGAATGATACAAGCATTTTGATATTGAATACGTTCTTTTGGAATAGGTGACAAGGATCTAGGGTCTCTTAGACCATAAGGCGTGGATAACATTTCCACAAAGTTAGAATGTGAGGATCTTTTTACCCTTCTATTTTCTAGGAAGTAATTACCTTATTTGTTCAAATCTCGTGCTTTTTTTTGAAATCTTGAAACCATCTTTGATTAATTATTTGTTACTTGTTTTGTTTGCCCCATTCTAGCACCCATAACTCTCTTTTGTCCTATTTGTTATTATTTTGTTATCTGTTATCATTCTATATGATCCGCAACCTTGTTGGCTTAATGTTATTTCATCAATATCTAATGTTGTCAACCTATTCATGCTTAGCTTTTTTATCTGAATTTACTCTGTATAATGATTGTTTGGTCTTATTGGCAAATTTGAATCACTTTGTATGTTGTCTGTTTAGCCTTTCTAGCTTATTTGAATTGTTCTATATACTGTTGCCTGGCCTTGTTGCCAAATTTGTTTATTGACTATAATGACATATATATGTATGGGGAATCTGCATGGGCCGAGTGTCAATCCTAGCAAAAGACTAGGATAATTAGGACATGCTGAGTGGTATGCTTAGGTATCTATGATATGTTGAGTGGTACGCTTAAATATTAATGATATGTTGAGCAGTACACTTGGGCATCTACTATGTTTTATTAGTTGCTGAGTTGTCATGCTTGGGTATCTATTCTATTATGGAGGAATAAGGAGAATCTGGTATGCATGTTATGTTTTGGATTATCTGGATTGCATATGATGCTTAGGTTTATTTTATTATGATTGTACTCTAGCTGTTTGTTCTTTATTCATGAGCAATAAGGAAGGAGGGGTTCCTCTTTGTTAAATTTGATAAGTGTTTACGTTCTGGCATATTCATGTTCAAATTGGACTATCTTCTTAGTCATTAATCTATTGAATTATTCTTTCTTTGATAGATACTTTTTAACTGTTACTAACTTATTCTTCACCAAGTCCTTAGGACTTAACCCTTTTGTTCTTCTTTTTATTTTCCTTCCCGGACACATATGAAGTTGAATGAGAGCTTGTGCTTTGGTGTAATGGGACTATTTTGTATCAGATTAGGTGATATATGTACATATAAAGTCATCTACTTATCAAGCTATAGCTTAGAGACGTTATGATATATTAAGTTTGAATTTGAGACCTATAGCATGTATATATTATGTTTCATCATATGACACTTTAGACACCATACCTTATCGTGGCTTAAGATTATGATTTTTGAATACTATTGGAATACTTAGCATATAATATGGCATGATGGTAATATTGCTTTACGTTTGAAGTATGTTGTTAAACTATGAGTTCTGTTGAAATTTTATAGGCCTATTAGTTATGATGTACGTTATGATTTAAGTTCTAAATTGATGACATATTAGTTTTTGGGTTATCTTGAGTGAGGTGCTACAAAGGTGGTATCAAAGCCTAGGTTTTCAATAACCTAGGTTAATATGGGAATGATTTTTGTAACTAGAATCAATAGATATACTCAGGATTAAATTTCAATTGGGAATCAATTGGATATAAATACTCGGGCTAAGAAAAACTTGAGTTGTGCTAAGATCTTATCTTAGAATATGATTTGCAAAATGTGAAATTCTTGGTTAATAGAGACACAGCTTGATGTTGGGAATATCTGAGATGTGTATACTTGAGTTAAAGCATACTTTGAGTTATGATAGGATATGATTCTTAGAATGTGAAATTTTGAACAAGAAAGTACAAAGTTTGATTGCAAAGTTGAATGTGGAATCAAATAAGATATAAACCCTTGAGATAATGCTCTATATTAAAGAAGTGGAAGGTCATGATTGGAGTGGCGAACCAATGTGTAACCTCTTTCTTCTAGTATGTCAGGCATATAAATGTATGGATATTGGTGAGAATGATGCTGTTTGGAACTATGGCATTGTGTGTGCAATATCCATTAAGGATGAATTTGATGAGTAGATAATTAATAAAGAAGAATTGTATTCAGTATGTAAAAAGTTACTTTGGAAATCAATGTTGTGCGACTGATTCATGGAAGTTATATATGACAACTAAGGATAATTCTGAGAAGACACATAGTGCCAGAAGGTTATTACCTTAGGGTGAACAAATTCCTGCCATATACTTACGAATGAAAATTTGGTTATATAGATATACAGGTAAACAGATTATTACAAACAATAGTGTATTTGAGAAATGCATGAGTATTAGGGCCGAGTGATGTATGAATTGTGTATACAATTAAGTGTAAATGATACGTTTATATTCACTAGGGATATGATGAGATAAAAAGGGGATATTGATACAACATAAAGGGAATTAGGTCCAAAGAACAAAAGTTAGCATTTTGATAAGGCATGATTCTTTAATGAAACTTGAAGGTATAAAAGAGATTGATGATGACTAAGAACTAATGTTTTGGGAAATAAGAAAACTGTGCCCGAATCTCGATGATAGAAATTTGAGATCATAGGCTATGAGAATTAAGAAAATAATCAATGATGAAAGATATATTTCCAAGACGACTATTGTATGGTCTAGTAATCTTGCGATGCCAAGTATGAAACTCTTTGAATTTTGAAAAGGTGAACTTTGGAGAAATATTTCACGTCTAGACATGTCTTGTGAGATTTTAAATTTACAATTTAAGGTTTCTCCTTAACAGAGTTACATTTACTTATTGAAAATGCCATATGGATAAGTTAAAATTGGATGAATTGGTATGGTGTGACCTATACAATATAGTGCTTTAGGGAATGGTCATCAGCAACAATGGAATTATGAGGAATCAACTGCTTGTTGGAAGAATAAATAAGAAAGACAAAGAAAATGTAGTTGTTATTGTGACAAGTAGGAATGTGGGCAAAGGATAGAGATTAGTGACATAATAGAATGCAGTTCCCAAATTTGAGGATCTAGAAAGTGCAAATGAGAGTGGGACCAAAACTTGTAATGGGAACACGCAACCTAGCATTGATGGGGGAAATTAAGAATCATGAGGTGTACTAATTGGAGAAATGGTTAAGGTTCACATATATGTATACGAGTTACTAGTTTAGCTCAACAAGTGGAGTATGATGAGCATTTGGCTATAACAATGACATATGAGATTTAGTGAGTTCTATGGTCATAAACCAAATGTCATCAAGGTCGATTGATAGTTTAAAACTTCTCAAGAACTACTACATACTAAGTTATATATACGACGATAGTATCATGCGTGAATCATGCATATAAATATGATTGTATCTTATATATCATATATGCTGATTTGAGTTCTAAGAGATCTTGGCTAAATCGAACTTGAGCTAGTTTGATAAAGCTATGAATCACAATATGATAGTGTACAACACTACCAAAACATCCTAAAATGTGAAGGTGATCCTATATCAACTAAATCATAGCAAGTGGTCATCAATCAACAAAACTAATATGCTCAAAAACTTTCGTGAGGATGCTTGAATTAGAAATATCTTATAGGAAGAACTGAAAATGAAGTTAGACCTTATTTTTTCCCTACTAGTCTATCCAAAGACAAGAAGATTTTTGGCATAAAACTTATTGTAGTAGGAAGACTAATTTTGTAACCCTATTGATGAGCAAATGTAGTTAGTAATCTAGAGAGTACAACAAAAACCATATGAAGGATAGCTTTGAGGAATTTCTAGAGTTTTACTCCCCTCAATCATTGAAAGGATCAGATAATAAAATAAAGGATTTGAATTAAGGAATGATGCAAAAATTATACTATTGAGTAAACTTGATGAACAAAGGAATTAAGTATTTGTTTTTTTTAGTAGAGATCTTACATCACTGATAAGAATTAGTAAACAATAGTTAGAGCTCGATGAAACCCATCAAGTTTGAGAAATAGGGATATCTTTTTCCTCCTAAGCTATTTAACTTAATGTATGAGTTTGGGGTTTGTTTAAAATTCAAGTTAAGGAAAAGATACTATGGAATAGGAAACTTGAGGATGATATAAGCCAAGAACTATCTTTTACTTATAGTATAGACAATATGAATTAAGATAATGTTGTTGAGATTGGTTTATAAGGATCTTGTGGAAACCTTTAAAGTATTTAGAATTGAGGAATGAACCATACTACTTTTGTGTTTTACATCACGAGCATTAGGGATTAATTGCATAAGAATTAAAGCTATGGGCATCGAACATGTCCTCGAAATGTATTAAAGGTACAAAAGTTCTCAGCTTCACCCAACTGATGCCTAAGGTGCATACTGTACCTTTCCTAAAATAATAGGTTCCCTAGTGAAATCAACTAAGAAAAATCATTGATTTGAACAAAATAAAAAGCTCTAGTGACACAAACTAGGTGATTGAAGAAAAGCAACATATAGCTAAATACGCTAAGGCAAAAGACAAGATAGAATGACAATTGAGAGAATAAGTGAGTTAGAATAATTAAAATATGTTATTAGCTATAATTATTATCAATAAAGTGCTATACTGTAGCGATATTAGCACATTGCCCTTCGATATTTTTGAAATTGAGCCTTAAACTATTATATTAAATGTAAAACAACATGTATTAAGATGTATATGGTTTAGTTATTGTTTAAGGAATGATACAAGCATTTTGATATTGAATACACCCTTTTAAAATATGTGACAAGGATCTAGGGTCTCCTAGACCATAAGGTATGGATAACATTTTCGTAAGGTTTTAAGGTGAGAGTCTATTTACCCTTCTGTTTTCTAGCAAGTAATTTCCTTGATTGTTTGAATCTTATGCTTGTTTGAAATCATAAAATCGTCTTTGATTAATTACTTATTATTTGTTTTGTATAACCTTATGAGGGTTGCTTCATCAAATTTTGCTTCTGTCAAGAATTTCTTGTTTCTATTCTAACACCTAGAACTCTCTTTTGTCCTATCTATTATCATTACGTTATCTATTATCGTTATGTTATTTGTTATTGTTTCGTGTGATCTGCAGATTTGTCGACTTTTTCTTATTTCATTGATATCTAGTCATGTCAACGTATTCATGCTTCATTTTTTTATTTGAATTCGCACTATATAACAATTGTTTGGCTTGGTCAGCATATCTAAATCGCTTTGTGTACTATCTATTTGGCGTTGTTGGGGTATCAAGATCGTTCTATATACATGTATAGAGAATCCGTATAAGCCGAGTGCCAATCTCAGTGGAATGCTTGGATAACTAGGACATGCTGAGTGGTATGCTTAGGTGTCTGTGATACACTAAGCTGTACACTTAGGTATCAATGATGTGTTGAGCGGTATGCTTGGGCATCTGATTTATTCTATTATCTGTCGTGCTGTCATGCTTAGTTATTTGTTCTATTATAGAGGAATAAGGAGAATCTAGTATGTATGTTATGTTTTGGTCTATTTGGATTGCATATGATGCTTGGGTTTTTTTTGTTCTAATTGTGCTCCAATTGTTTGTATTCTATTCATGGAATAATAAGGAAAGAGAGGTTCCTCTTTGTTAAATTTGATAAGTATTTATGTTTTGGCATATTCATGTTCAGATTGGATTGTCTTGTTAGTCTATAATATGTTGAATTATTCCTTCTTTGACATATCCTTTCTGATTGTTATTAACTTATCCCTGACTTAGTCCTTAGGACATATCCTTCTATTGTTCTTTTATTTTCCTTCCCAGACAGGTATGTAAGTGGAACAAGGGCTTATGGTTTGGCCCAAAGGGACTATTTTGTATTAGGTTGGGTGATATATGTACATATAGAGTCACTTACTCGTCAAGCTATGACTTAGAGACATTGTGATATGTAAAGTTTGAATTTGAGACCTATGGCATGTATATATTGTGTTTCATAATATGACACTTTGGGCATTATACCTTATTGTTGCTTAAGACTGTGATTTTTGAATACTCTTGGAACACTTGGCATGTAATATGATACGACAGTAATGTTGCTTTAAGTTTGAAGTATGTTGTTAAACTCTAAGTTCTGTTGAAATTTTATGGACCTATCGGTTATGATTTAAGTTCTAAATTGGTAACATCTCAGCTTAGGGGTTATCCTAAGTGGATGCCACAATATCAATCGAATTCGGCTATATCCATATTTGATTATAATTATTCAAATTTATTCATATTTTATTAAATTTATCCGTATTCAAATTAATTTTTTATATTCATATTCGATGATAATTATTTAGATATCTATTTACAAATATCCAAATATGTGAATCAATGAACCTATAACAAATACATATTAATACATATTTTAGTTAATAGAAGGAATTATATAATTTCATTAAAAAAAACAATCAAACAAATAACATAATTTAAAATTAATAATTGACTTTATAATTGATTATTAGTACTTATTAATAATAATAATGGCATTTAAATATATTAATTAAAAGCCAACCAACAATAATTATGTTGATTAACTTTATTCTTCAATTTTTTTCTCTACATTCCAATAATTTTTTAAATTTATTCTTTTTTCTTCCCAATTCTTCAATTTTAATTTATATATATACATATATGGATTATGAGATTTTTATTAAAAAATATGAATAATATATTATTTAATAAAATTTATTCGGAGCAGATATTAAATAGATTGAATACGCATTTATCATATCCATATCCATTTATAATTGGATATCTGCTAATTGAATACGGATAATATCCATTTTAAACGGATACAGATAAATTTTATATAAATACATACGAAAGTAAATGATAACTGAATTTTTGAATATTCATTTACAACTCTAGTTAATGCAACATGTGGACATAAAGATCACCTGAACTCAACTATAGAGCTGCTAAGAAAAGAGAATTGATCAATGCCTATTGACTGAATCTCAGTGCTTCAGGAAAAGAATGCTACATCTGCAAAACTTGCTAGAATGATTATATGGTTGCAGATTACTGTTGAGAATGGAAACATGACAACCAGTGCATACAATTTTTAAATATCCCAGAATTAATACTCATGAAAGTGTTAGAATTTTGCTAACTTAGATGATGAGCAATTAATGTATAGGTATGGTTTCTTTTGGTTAAAATTAGGGGGAAAACAAAGTAAAATTTTGATTTTACTTCATTTTGACTCAGGATTAGCACATTTAATCCATTATTCATTGATTTTTTGTACATTAAATTCAATTTTTCACAATTTTAGTTCATTGGGCTTAAAAAAATTTCAATTGAGCCTGCAATTTGCCCAATCAACTTTAATTGACTTAAGAATTTGGGGATTTTTTGCCATTTGTCACCTAAGACCAAGTCACCCTCCATGTTGGCTACCACATCATCTAAATTAAGGAATTAAAAAATGAGCTAAAATAAAAGGCAAAAATTGCTAGGAAACAAATTAAAGAAACCAACAAAATTAAAAATTAAAAGAAAATTTCTAAAATTAAAAAAGTGCTAAAATACTAGCTTTAATTTTGTTTTTTAAAGAATAGCTTTTTCATATTAAATAATATAATTTTAACATTTTTTTAATTATATATTTAATAATGTGAATAATAAATCTATAAAATAATTTATTCAATGTTAATAATGAACTATTTATTAATTAATAAATAAAAATAACAAATAATTAGATATAATAAAAATCTAAAACAATTTCTCCTATTCGATAGTATTAAATAATGAACATCTCTGAATAATCTATTTAATAATATTACATGTCTAAATAATTTATTTAAGTAACTAACATTCAATACTATTAAATAATATATTTGTTAGTTGAGTACATATTAAATAATAAAATAATAAGTATATTGAAAATAATTTAATTAAATTTAATTTAATTATTTGTTAATTAGAACAAAATAAATAAGTAATTCAAGAATAAGAAAATTGAAAAGCATATTCAATAACATGAAAAACATTATTTAAAAAACTTTATTTAATAATATTATTTTTATAAATAATTATTGAAACAATTAAATTTAAAAATATTAATGTATTTATAAATATTAAAGAAATACACCAAACAATTATCATCTTCCATAACCATTATTCCTCATGGTTACCTCCACCACCACCACCACCACCCGAACCGAACCTACATAGGTTGACAGCCATGGGCAGCCGTTGTGCACATCCTACTTTTTGCCTCACACCACTGCAAGTCACCACCAACAATCGTCATACATGAAACTCCACCACTAAAAGATGCGCCTGGACAAGGTGAACCAAACCCCCAAATCAATTTCAAAATTTGTTGTTAGCATGGCTAATTTAGCGCTAAACCACTGCAAAACCCTAAACACCATTGCCACCCCACATTGAAATTCTCCTCTGACATCGATTCAAATCAGAAATTGACAGTACCAAGCTGTCCATGTAATTTCGATCAAAATTCCTCAAAGCCCATGTTATTTTCAATGTTGGAAGTGGATGAACCACTACTAGCCTTGCTCACTCACTAATATTTTCAATTTCCAACAAAATTCACCTTGGGTTCAAGAAAGAAAACTGGAGAAGCTGTGTTTGTAAACAGGAAATTCATATATATGTACACACCCATGTATATAAAAATATAAGTGTGTGTTATATTTAAGGAACAAAATTGGGGAAACTACCTTGGGAAGACAATGGAGAACGAAAACAAAGGATGGAGAGTGAAAGTGATGAATTTCAGACATTTAGGTTGGGAAAAGAAAAAAAAAAGAACGTTTTTTACTGTTTTAGCTTTCTTTCATCATTTTTATTTTCTTTATTTTTAATTTTGTTGGTTTTTCTTTTTTGTCCCCCTCATTTTTTTCGCCTTCCATCTTAGCCCCTTTTTTGGGTGATGTTGCCAACTAGGTGACAAATGGCATGAAAACCCCAAAATTTTGGCCCAATTAAAGCTGACTGAACAAATTGTGGGCTCAATTAAAATTTTTTGAGCACAATGGACTAAAATTGCAAAAAATTGGATTTAATGTGTGAGAAATCAATGAATAATGAATTAAATGTGCTAAACCCATATCAAAATGGAGTAAAATAAAATTTGACAATAGTTGATGGACTAAAATTGTATTTTTCCCATTAAAATTGTGATACTTCCTTCAATATATGCAAACTTTGTTACCTTTTCTTGGCTGATATAAACCAGACTTCCTTTAAATTCATGTACAACTGGAGCTTTAAGCAATTTACAAGTGACTTCTAATTGGATATCCCAAAAATGGAAATTTTCATTTCAAAAAACAAGTTTGACTAGCAGCAACTAATGAACTTCGTAAAACAAAGAAACGTTCAAGCTCTTAGTCACTGATTTCAAGCTATCACTGTAAGAGAGAATTCCCAAACCTCACACTATTCACTCATCACTAATCACAAACTATAATGTTGTTTATTTGAATTGATTTTCTTTCCAGTTGATATCAGGCAAGTTGTCTTCTTTTCATTTAAGTGATTGGCTATTTTGTCTTTCCTACTTGACCTATGCAAACTTTTTCCTTCTCAGAATCTAGGAATGAGCAGTCAAGACATTTCTTTTTAATTTTTCTACAATCTCAATGAATCAGTTTGTATCCACGTAGACAAACTTACTTCATTACACTGGGTTACAAATTGATATTGACTGTGCATATAAACATGAACTCTCCATGCTTATTGCCTATAAGCTTTTCAAAGCTGAAGAAAAATCACACACACAAACACATAAAATACAGATACACTAGACAACATGGCTGCAGCAGGTGCTACTAAGCATTCTATTGCCCGTTTCATGGACATTGAGCCTATGAAAAATGCTCTTTCTCTTTCCCAAGTATGATTGCAAAACAATTATTCCATTTCCCCTAATCATGTAAGAATGACTTTTTTGTTTGCCTTCGTTCACTTTTAAAATGACAATCAATCTAGAAGATTGAACTAATATTCAGTAGTCAACACCAACCATATAGACTATACAGAACAAAGAGTATAAAGGAAACCACCTTTTTGATCAAGAACTAACTGGTGAAGCATCTATTCATAATCATGAGGAGTCCCTTCCTGTAATACTTTCAGAATGACTAAGAAATCTGACAAATTAAATCACATCATGAGGAGATAAAATTTCATGACTTTTTCTTTCAGAGCTCTCATGCAAATACTCTAATCATAACTTAGTTTTGAATTTCAAATTCTTCCAAGGGGAAGAGAAAACATCATAACATCATAGTATAACAGTAAGACATTAATTAGAAGGTCACATCCCAATTAAACTAAGTAGTCACCTTGAAAACAATATACTCCCTCGCAATTGAATCTTGTTAGCTTTTAAGAACCCTAGAAAGTCTGGAGGAGACCCATATGTATTTTGTCTAACTCTAGCATCTCATCAAAGATCTTGAATATATATTTTGAGTAAAAATGCCTAGAACCCACGGAAACAATAGCAACTAATACAAATGTGCTAGAAAACATATCAATTGTTCTTTCTTTTGCTACAAATTTAAGATTCGAATCCCCATAGATGTAACAATGGGGATTAAATAGACAAGCATATCACAAACATAACAAGCCATATATTATAGCTGCTTTAATCACCAAAAATAGAGACCCAAAGTGTTTCAAACAAGATAATGCCTCTCATACTTTTCTTAATGTCCTTAATATATAAAGAATGATAAATCTCACCTAGATTACTCAATAACAGAGACAGAATTGCCACCGTTGAGGAGTCATCCGCCATCGAGGAATCGCTTGCCGTCGAGAATACCTTTCACTAAATGTTTGTATCAAACCTCTGGACCTATTTTGGTGTATGAATACGAGGGAGAGAATTGTTTGCGTGAGTATGTGTGATTTTGTGCCAAAAAAGGGCAAGAGATTTGGGTAGGAATTAGGGGGATTTGGGGTGGGAATTTAGGATGAAGTATTTTGAGAAAGAAGAAAAATCAGGAGTTGTTTTTTAGAGAAGTTCTCAATTCTTTTTTCAAAAAGGTGCTAATAATTTTTTTATTTCGATTTTTAGAATATTTTAATATTATGGGATAGTTTAGTATAAGTGTCATAATATATTTTTATAGTTAAATTCAAATATAACACTTTTAAAAAATATCCTTTAAAAAGTGTTAATAAAACACATCCAAAAAAGAGTCGTAATAAAATTATAAAAATGTGATATTTTCTATAAAAGTGTCTCCATAAATTATATTAGTAAGCAACTTTTCAAAAAGAGTCATTATAAAAAATTAAATAAGTTGATTATTGAGGCACAATTTTATTAAGTGTCTCAATAGATATATTATTGGGACTTTTTTATAAATATGTCACATTAAATTTTTGTCTAGTAGTATTGAACTTTTAAATCCAATAGTTTATTTGTTGTAAAATTTTCTGTATGCAAATATTTAATTGTTCATCAAATTTTTCCGCTTGCATAAAACTTTTTTTTTTTTTAAGAATTTGAGCATGTATAAAAAAAAATTCTAAATCAAAATTTTTTCTATTTTTTTTTTCGTGAATCTTGCATATAACATAATACTCTTTGTTGAAGGATTCATGCTTTGAATAATTGGGAAATTTGTTAGTACAAATGTATTTTTTAAATGTTCTACGAGATTACAATAACAAAAGATCTCTGAAGCCACTTTTAACGGCACTATAGTTAAGACCTTTGAAGTCAGTCTTGACAACATCGTAGTTAAGATCTTTGAAGTCACACTTAATGGCATCATTGTTATTGTTTAAGATCTTTGAAGCCAAGTAACGGCATTATTGTTAAGACCTTGGCCAGGATAACCAAGAATCCAGAGAATTCATGAGCATGGTTAATTAATAAATATTTTGATAAGCATGTAAATTCTGTCCTGAATTATTCTAGAAAGCATGATTTGTGATTCACTTTGATAATATAAACATCTTATAAGATGTTTTGAGGAGCTTACATGCTCACCCAAACACCCTCTTAGTGTCTCTAAGTTTTTGATTTAGGGGCACTGCCGTGTTATGCTTCGAATTTGGGATGTGACAACAGACAAACAAATCTTTTAAGTTTTGGAGGAATAATACTTTTGAGAATTATATACGGTTGTTTATTGAATTAATCTTTATGTTTGTATTTTGTTTCCGAATCATTAGGTTTAGTTCGAGCAGCACTCAACTTGACGTAAACGCCTCTAAGTGGGGTGCTGCATACTCCCTCATATCATAAAGTATTAATAATTGTTTTCATAAGAAAAGAACGTACATAGAGGTTGGAAGAATTTTAAAAAGAATAATTGGGAGAAAACAATGAGTTTATTGATGTCTATAATCCCATGAGGAAGATATCTCATATAAAATTAATTTTTATACAAGGAAAGGTTTTAGTCTAAATATAAAATAGTTGCTTTCCGAGTTTAAATATCCGACCCAACTTGTGATGGATTAGCCAGTTTACAAAATTTTCAAATGTGTTGCAAAGACCCAAGGGTGATTGATTGGCGATTTCTACATTTACGATTATTGGAATTTATGGTGATAGCTGTAAGCTGTGCCATGCTTTCGATGCTTTGCAACTATTTTGCATCTTGTCTGCTTCTTTATTCACATATTTTCTTAGATTTTCATGTTGATTCTATTTTTGTCTTTCTCAAATTACATATTCCAACATAACATAAGAGTGATGTCAACTAACTCTTGTAAGGATAAAGCTATAATCTTCAATTAATTGAACATTGTTCCAAATTTTTGTTCCGCCTTTCTAATTTTTAGATCTTTCGAAAAATCGTTTGTTTTAAAGATTTACCATAGTCCTCTAAAATTATATTGGAATGATGATATCAATTTCTTTCCTTGTGCCTCACATAAATTAAATTTCACTGAAGTTATATCAATTATATGACAAGTATATATTTGTCATATAATTAATCAAGTTTTTGCGAAATTTAATTCTAATAGAAGCTTTTTCAGACATATTGTTTTATTATCATTATAGATCTCAATTATTATTTCTAACAATCATAAGCGCAAAAGCACAATGCTGGAACTTTAGGGTATTTTTGACAATACCCTTGTGGATGAAGGCCGGGATAGTAATAGGTACACTTTGTGATGCATTTTTGTACGTCTGGGCATGGACCCAAGCCTGTTGTGCATGTGTCTAGTTTCCTCCTTGGATCAATAACAACGTTTGTAGCTCCAACATTTGCGACAATCTCTGTTACAACATTAGCAGATGAAATTAAATTTAAAGATATTTGAAAATAATATATAAAAATAAATTAAGAAAAAGAAAAGTAGTTATAACTGTGATTTACTTTTTGAAAAGATGGTTAAATCATTTTGTATTTTTAATTATACATTTAACATCAATTAGTACAACTTACAATGCCCCTAAATCAAATTACAAATCTAAAGATAGAGCTATTGTAAAAGACATAAGACATGCTAAACCAAACATCTCTTAATTTTGAGTATTTGCTTCTCATTGAGTGTTTTTCCAAAATAGTATTCTAATAAAGAATAATTCCTAGACTATCACTCTTTCAAAAATAATTTCCTAAATTATTTATTTATTGCTACATGTATTCCCATATAAGTGAAAACTTATTAGTTGGAATTTGTAATTTTTTCTTATTTAAAGGCCTCACCAGAATTTTACACATTGGAACGATATTTTCTTTTTTTCCTTATATTTGATAGAATTTCACCATCTTTTAAACTAAAAAACACAGTAAATAAGTTTAGTTATCTTTTTCATCATTAATCTATTCATCTCAACACTAACATAGTAAGACTCAATCATTAATTTTTTTTCTTCTTTTTTTGCCTTTTAAAATATCATAAAATTATAGCAGGAGTTCATAAAATAAAATTTTATTCATGTTGCAAATCTGTTAGGATTTTTTATCTTGATTCATTTGTTGGATTTATGTAGTTAATAAAATAATTTGTTGAGATATTAACTTTTATTGTTCAATATTTTTTATTGACACAAATAGTGTGAGATATTTTTTTTTAACTATGTGATTTATTTTTTAAGATTTATATTTTTTGGTTGATTTTGACTATTATTTCATGTATTTATCTCCAGATTTTATTGGTACAACTTTTACCCAAATGCATGGCCTCATTTATTTAAGTGTGTCCACAAGCTTTTGTTTGGTTTCTTTTTGTTAAACTTTATTGCTTGTTGCCAAACAAGATTCTACATTCTAGTTAAATGTGATTAGTATCTTGTTATTTAAAAAAAAAAATTGAGGTAGAGATCCAAGTGCCACACTCATGTTTCTCATCCTCTCTCCTTCTCGTTGGAAAGAAGAACTGAATCTCAACTTCAATAAATTTCAATTAATAAATTTTGATTGTCCTATGAAGTAAGCAAAAGAAATAGAAATTTCAACCTATCAATTTTTGCTTATATGAAAATATATGTAGCAATAAAAAATAATAATATGAAAAATAATTTTGAAAGAGTAATAATTTGAGAATTAATTTTTATTAGAATAATACTTTGGAAAAATGATCCCTCGTTATTGGCCTTAAAATTTGAAATAAGACCTCGCTAGCAACGTATGAATGACATATAAATATTAGGAAGGAACTTGATCTCACCTGAAACTGAAACGAGGCTGAAGAGAATGAAAAACATTAATCTAACACTTGCCATCTAATTGACTATCTAGGAAACTAGCTAGTGTTTAATTTTCAATGTTTCCTGCAATATTTTTATGTGATAACTCCTGTTTTTATAGTGGATTTTGGGAACATATGTTTGTTTCATTACTGTAATATATATGCGATTTTGGTAATTATATAAATTGCAGAAATTGTTGAATAAATGTAATTAATCTTGGTCGCTATACTAATTACCTGCAACATTATCTGTGATGTATAATTGCTGTCTTAAAAATGTACAGGTTTTGCTGATTTTTTTTTTTTTTTTTTTGGCCTGGGCAGTGTTACTTTTAAATTATTGGGTTATAAGTTTTGTAATTATTTTAAATAAATATTGAGTTGAATAACACTCCTTAATTCATTCTTCTTATATATTAAAGCAAAACTTGAGACCCACATGCTCGAGACATATATTTAATTGAAGATTATGTGGATTTAATTTTTCCAATAAAAATTAAAAAAGTTTGATGATTTTCTTAGAAGCATTGAATTTCAATAGAATTAGATTATCATAATCAAAGTTAACTTACTCTTATTTATATTTAATGTTTTTTTAATCATTTAAATTTGCTGTTAAATCTCTGTTACCAGATTATATACTAACAAAATTTTATAAAGAAGTTCCTATTTTAAATATGTATAATCTCCCTCCACAGTGCAATGTGATTTCTCTTAACACGTTTACACTAGTAATTAAGTTGCCCACATCAATAGAATTAATTAAATATTAAAAATATCATTGACGTATTTGATATATTTTACAATAAAACTAAATTTATAAATTAATTGAAATTACATTTATAAAAATTTATTAAATTATTGATATCAAATATGAGAAAAAATTGCCTTGGGTGATTGGTTCCTATATATATGTAATTAACAGTATAAAGATACAATGATTTCTTATATATTTTATTAAATTATTATAGGCAAAATAATTTCATATAAATACTATGAGTTGAGTTTTTATTTGGTTTTTAGCTACTTATTATTGCGTTCATATATTCGTTTTCCGCACGCCATATTTTGCAATTGAAGACGAGTTTTACTTTGATGAATAGAATATTACTTGAAATTTTAATGTAAGGGAACAACCAACTACATGATAAGTTGAGTATTTTAATTGTTAAGCTTAAATTTTAAGTATTTATCAGTCAATTAACTTAATGATTTCAACCTCACATTTATACGTATGAGCTTTGAAATTTGAAACTTAACAAACTCCTAATGGAGGTGCATGATTTATTGTGTTTATTTTCATTTTCAAAGAATATTTTCGCTCTTCAAAAATTCTCCCAAAACACTAAAATATATTTCCCCCCAAATTCAACCTTTTCTCCTTATTGTTAAGAAACTAACTCTAATGATTTAAAATCATCATATCAATTAGAACTATATATATTTATATCTCTCAATTATTATTTTAATATAAATATATTTTGTCAATTATTACATCATTATAAAAATAATAGATAATAAAAAACATGGTGTGACATGACTAACCAACAAAAATTGATATGAAAATATATAATAAAATTTATTTTTTCTTCCAAACTATAATCAAACATAATCTAATTCTCAACATATTCTCCAACTAAACTATCAAAATATATTCTTCCAAACCATTCTCTAAAAACCATCAAAACAAAAACAAACATTGTTTTGATTTTTAATAGAACTTATTCAGTGATCCCAACAAAGTCGTATGCTTAAAGTAGAACTAATACGTATGATTCTAAAATCAGTAAATTTATTAACAATTAAATTCGTTAATCAAAGTTTTATACAACAACACATCATGGACACTAGAATTTTTCTAGCGAAAACTTTGTAATACGTGATCGCTTAGAATTAAAGCTTTACTTGCTGTAAATATTAAATCTTAGACATGTTTATATTCATAAAAAAGGTTTTATAGGAAGGATACAACAATTAAAAGAATTTTAATTTTTAAGATTATATTGAAAATAATCTTTGTCCATCCCAAACAATCCCAAGAAAAGCTTGGGGGGGTTGGGGGGGGGGGGGGG
>JACGDI010005219.1:2349607-2409731 GCA_014898725.1 Jacaranda copaia | reverse complement strand
GCACAATAATTTATTAACAATTTTACAAACTATCAATACCAGATATCTACACTTGGTTTTGACTGAAACTCATGACTTTAGAGAGTCATGGCGCCACAGAAATACCAACTCATTTTTAAAAAATAAAAAAGAAAAAAAGGAAAGAAAAGAAAAGAAAACTCTCCTTTGGCTGGGGATTAAAAGAGTTTAAAAGTTCTTTTGATTGTTAATATACGAGTTGGGGTTTATGCCACAATTATACCACTTGAGGCAACAATCATTCTTATCCAAACTTATTTTTTTGCTCATTGATTATCCAACTTTGTGATTATTATTATATATTTACCAATAAATAAATCACTTAATAAAATAAATAAAAATATAAGATTATTTGAATCAATGATAAAACAATGTATTTGGAGACAAAGCTATCAAAATTTAAAGTTGACAATCAAAATCATTACGAAAATTACTGAAAATATACTATTAAATTTTACGCCTCTCCACTATTCTTTTTCTCCTATATATTTAGAAAATAATAAGCCCAAGTTTCTCAACCAAAACCAAGTCATAGTAATTCTTCTGGACACAATACTGGCCAATTTGTTAAAAGAAATTAGAATAAAGTCAGATCCCATCAAAAACAAAAACAAAAACAAAAAAGAAAAGGAAAAAAATAAAATTGATTAAGGCATAATTTCTCTCACAAAAAACTCGCGGAACTGAATTTCAACCCCTTCCTTTGTCTAACTTTCCTTCATTTCTTTATGTTTAACCCTATTGCACATGTTCTAAAATAAATAAAAAGATGAAAAGAAGAAATTTCAGTTGCATAAAGGGTTGATTTGTGTATGGTCTATTTTGATCGGTGTCTTACATGAAAACAAAACAAAAGTTAATTACAAGAGGAAAAAAGAAATTTACCTGAGGCTAAAAGGAGGGCAAATAGAATGTAGATGGCTTTAGCCACACTAACCATCTGCTTATGAGGGATCATTGTGTGGAATTATCAATTCTACTTTGGAAATAATATTTGAATGCAGCCACTTCCAATCTTCCATATATATAGTGATACATATGCAGTTTAATTAATTTGTTGTCATAATCTTTTGAGATCATGCTAATTTGTTCACTGAGATTTTGTTGCATATATATATAGTATTATTTTTTATACAATTGTGCTTGACACAATTGTATAATTTTGACAATGTTTTAAATTCTTAAAATTTTGAATTTTTTAATTAAATTAATATTTTTTACTGGTTATTGATTATTAGATTTTTTTTTTTGCGAGAAATTATTGATTATTAGATTTGATAATTATTTATTTCATTTTAAGTTTTCAAAAATTTAAAAATTATTTTTTTTATCGAAGTAAATCATTTCTTGTGTATCTCTAATTGATATGATTTTATTTTAATTGTAAAAAGATCTCTTCATCTTAACTCTAAATATATGAAACTTTTCGTAATTAGTAACTAAAACTGTTAAATCCATAAGATCATACTTAATTCTTATATGATCTTTAATAATTAATTTTCAGTAGGCATGCATCATTGTTAATTTATTTTAAAAAAATATTAATGGAACTTTTCTATTTATACTTTTGAATATATCAAATTTAATTTTTATTGATATTTTATATTTACTTTAGTCATAAATGTAAATATAAAATATATCAAGTTGAAATGTTCCAACCAAATGGGGAAAACCGCATTTTTAGTCCCTTAACTTAGAGTCATTTTCAATTGAGTCCGATTCATTTCGGCATTACAACATTGAGTCCCATAATTCAAAATTTTTCTTGACTAATACTTAACGAAAAAATTGATGAGTTAACGAATACTTCTCCACTTCCATCAAATACTTAATGAAAAATACACGTGCCATATGCGTGGCTATTAACAAGTGGGTTTTGGGAGAAAAATTGATATGGCCGAAGTTATGGGATCAAAGGTTGATTTTGTCGCGCCTCTCTTGGGATAGCACCTAAGCTAAGGCACCACTCTGGTTCATTTCTTAAGCATGCAACAAAACAATCGATAAGCCCACGAAATTTTTCACAAATTTTCAGTAATATCAACAACATCTCAACCTTACAGCATGCCTTAGTGTAAATGCGAAAGCTACATTAGAGTGCTAGATACTATATCAAGAAGTTCAACAACATTCAAACCAAGATATTGACCACAATTTATACATGTTGCAAATCTTTAATTCAATTTATCATATCATAATCTCTCTAAGTCAAAGCATGATGTCCAGGCCATCTCAGAACCACATTCAAGCACTTATCCCAGTACCAAATATATCCTCCAGTTCAATCCTAAAGTTCAAGTCCATCATCTAATCCTGTTTAGGAAAAAAAAACAAAAAGTACCTAGGAGGGTGAGTCTTAAAAACTCAATGAGGGATGATAAGTAACAATACATGGATCTATCGAAGAATCAGTAATTCAACATAGTGTTGCTAGCATGAATAAACAAGAGAAACAAATATGCCAGAATAAGAACGTTAATAGTTCAAACTAGCAGTCATTGCTAGTTCGAAACTGTAACCATCGGCTCATCGGCCTGATCATCTCGATCGATCCTGTTCAGGAGGTGTAGGGGCATCTCAATCGATCATATTCAGGAGGCATTACCATTGGCTCATATAGCCTAAGATATAGCACCCTAACTCGGGATAGTGCCTAAGCTGAGGTACTACTCTGATTCAGACTTAATTCTCAGAGTTATAATTCAACAGTATGCCCATAAATTCAAACATCTCAAAAATTAAACACGGATTCAACTCCAATAAGACTAAATAAAAATTGCAAAACAAGTATATTATAAGAGTTTTAGGGATCTTAGTTAAATTATAGTCTCTGATAGATCATACCATCATTGTCATCTTACACTACAACCTTCAAAATAAAATTTACACATCACAGCACCTCTAAGGTCAACAACACATTCACAAGTTCCATACTTAACTTTCGGCATTAGTTCTATTACGAAACAACCATCACTTCATTCGAAATCTAGCATCCATCAGAGTCCATCCCTGTCTAAGAGATTATGAAATATAGGGGGGTAAGTCTAAAGACTTAGTAAGGGATAAATAAAAGTAATAATAGAATTTATCGAGGAGAAACTCAACTCGATAAATATAACAGAATTCGAAAAATAGACAATATAGAAAAGCAAATAGAAAACTCTCCTACCTTATTACACTAAGAACAGATTATAGGCAGACAGAAATTATTTAGGCAAATCAAATCCAAAGCATATGCATTCCAAGAAAAAAGCTATAAAACATGCATTGGAGATTCACCTTATACCAGACAAACAGATAGTTTACCTAAGCGTAACAACTTGGTATATGGCAGATGCCTATATGAAACTGTATAGTGCACCGCTAATACCTAGGGGAAATCCCTAACGTATCTCTCATACCCAGGGAAAAATTCCTAGCATATCGCTCGTACCCAGAGGGAAATTCCTAGCATACAGTTGGTACCCAGATGAAAATTCCTAGCGTACCTGTGACACCCCGACGGAAATCTCTAGCATGCCCCTGCATAACCAAACAGGTCGTCCAGTATGGCCTTTGGCCTACATAATCACCGTAGAGATAATAGAATAATCGCTTATACAAATGCTTAGGGAAAAATACCTAGCAAATTGTTAGTTTTAGGTCAGCAGTTCAAAATAAAACAAAGCATAAATGCTACCAAGGCAATAGAAAGTAGTAAACAAAACATAGATAAGTCAGCATGGCCAATAAACACAAAACTGATAGTAGATATGCCAACAAGGCAATAGATACAGTACAAATAATACAAATATAAGACAGATAGATATCAAAATAGCAGATAACAAATAAAAGTTTTGGGCACCAGAACAGCAGAAAATAGAATCGACATTAGAGATAACCTTCATAAGGGTATTCAAATCAGATAACAGATAACAAATAGGTTTGAAATACAGTTCAAAGTATGGTTCAAAAATAGTAAAACCCACACAGCGGCTTATTACACCCACAAATAAGAAAAAAAGCGCCAGAACCCTCACAGGGGTTACCAACAAATACGAGTAAGCTTAACAAAGTAATAACCTAAGTAGGCTTAACAAAGCAATAACCCAAGTAGGAGACCCTAACCTCTTGTAGTGTCAATCAACAACAGTTAAAAATCAAAATCTATTGCTCATCAGTGCCCAGCTCATCGTCACCTAATTAGGAAAATATTCCATGAATCAAAATTCCTGTTCAATCCTAGTAACCTTATAGAAATGCATCATTCTAATGCCTTACTTATCATCATGATAATACAAATTAAGATCCTTCTTTACAAAATTTTCTAGAATTAATATTTCTGAATTATCGACAATGGTCTAGGTTAAATCTAGAATAACACAATTTTCACGATAGCAAATCAAAGTATTACAATCTTAAGCAATATTTACACAAAAATCTCTAGTCAAATTTCCATTTCAATACTATTTAACTTATAATAGTTCCCGATATCAAATTTTAATATTCAACTTATTATTAACCAACATTTGAGTCTAAAATTTGTATTTCCCATCTCCATATTCCTCGCATAGGTAAATAGTCATAGAGGTATATATATCGATTCAAAGGCTTGTTCAGGATGAAATCTAACATTTGCATGCATGCATGTATATATATAACATGCAATAATTCATAAAATCTAATTTTTACTATTGAGGGCTCAAAATCACAAATCAATAGCATAAGGACGATCAGTGCATCGAGACAAGAAGACTATCTCTCTACTACTGTCAAACTGCCACCACTAGCCACCGTCCGCCGTCCGCCGTCGCTAGAAAAGTCAACTATACCACAAAGTTTCTCCTCTCAATGAGAGGATTCCAATGCTACCTTCTGTTTGAAAATTCGAGCAACATAGATGTCGGAATGGGACAAAAATAGTCAAGTTATCCTTTCCTCTACTATGCTCCGATCACTACCCTATCATTGTCGGAGTCACCATGCAATAGCTTCAATGTGTTTTTCTTATCAAATGCTTCCTGACCCACCCCTCAAAGTCATCGATGGTCGCCAAAAAGTGCAAAACCCAGCTACCAGCATCTCATTCTTCTCAGTTCTCCTTCCACCACTACTACTCTATTGTTCGGTAGTTGTGTGGCTGAGAGTGGATGTGGTGGTGTGGATAGGTGATTGATGGGTTTATGGGGCTTGAAAAGGGTTGTCGAAAGATTAGTCGGAGGTGGTGGTGGAGCTTCGATGAGAAGGAAGAAAGAAGGAAAAAAATGGGGAAGAAAAAGGAATGAAAAAGAATGGAAAAGGTTGCCTAATTCTTAAATCTCATTTTTCCTTTTTTTTTTTAAATTTTAATTTTAATTTAATCCCTTAATATTTTAAGTTATGCAATTTTACCCCAAGTTTTTAGAAAATTACAATTAGCTCTAATTATTCAAAAGTCAACACAATTAAGTCTACAAAAATTATAATTTAGCCTACAAAACTTTTTAAAATAATTAATGATATGAAATTCATAAAATTTCTAAATAATGATAAAATAGTATATTATAAATAAAATCAATAAAATTTTAGGGGTGTTACAGACCTCCCCCTCTAAAGGAATCTAGTACCTAGATTCTCACCTAAATATTGAAACAGCTCAAGATATTATTGGCACATGAGATCTTTCTGCTCCCAAGTTGCTTCTTCAACATTATGATTGTGCTACAGCACCTTCACCTAAGGAATCTTTCGATTCTTAAGTTCTCAAAACTTTCTATATATGATACGAACTGGTTGCTCCTCATAAGTCAAGTCGCCTTCTAGTTCCATGTGTTCATGAGATATGATTTAAGATAGATCTAGGTAATACTTCCATAACTGCAACACATGAAAGACGTCATGTATTCTGGCTAAATTCTGGGGTAACACCAAACGATAAGCTGCTGGTCCAATTCTTTCGCATATCTTATATAGCCCCACATATCTTGGACTTAGTTTTCCACCTTTACCTATTCTTCTGATCCTTTTTCGCGGCAACACCTTGAGAAACACTTGGTCGCCAACCTTAAATTTTAGATCCTTTCTTCGTCAATTAGCATAACTTTTCTGTCGATCCTAAGTAGCCTTCATCTGTTGTTTTATAATATAAACCTTTTCTATAGTCTCTTGGATTAGTTTAGGCTTTATAATTCCTAGAGACTCTTCGATAGTATCTTTACATTCCACTAAATCCTAATATAGCGGGGACTGACACATTCGACCGTACAGTGGTTCATACGGTGCCATTTGAATAATAGACTGATAGCTACTGTTATAAATTCAATTAGAGGTAGATGTCAAGTCCAACTTCCACCAAATTCTAGAACATATGCCCATAACATATCCTCCAAAATTTGAATAACTTTCTCCAGCTGTTCGTCGGTTTGATGATAAGCTATCAAATTAAATTGCAATCTTATTCCCAAATGTCTCTGTAAATCCTTCCAAAGTCTCGATGTGAATTTTGGGTCCCAATCAGACACAATACTCAGTAGGATATCACGCAACCTGACAATCTCATTAATGTATAATTCTGCCAATTTCTTGATCTTATAGCCAGTTTCGACTAGTAAAAAATGTGAGGACTTTTTTAATTGATCTACTACTACCCAAATACTATTATAACCTCCTCTAGCCTTTGGCAGACCGGTCACAAAGTCCATAGTCACTTGTTCCCATTTCCAGTCTAGGATGAGGAGCAGCTGCAACAAACCTGACGGTTTCTGGTGTTTTGCTGTCACCAATTGGCAAGTTAGGCATTTCTGTACAAAGTCTACTATATCCTTCTTCATCCTATTCCACTAAAATTGTTTCTTTAAGTCTTGATACATTTTCATTCCTCTAGGATATACGGTGTACCTTGCTCGATGCATTTCTTCTAATAGCATTTCTTTCATCTTTTTTGGTATGCAGATTTTATTTTAATAGAGTGTGATACCTTGGCTATCAATGTTGAACTCAGAATCTCTAAAGCTTCTAATCATTTCTTTTTGTTTCAACATCCAGTTCTCTCTGGCATGAGCTTGCCAAATTTCTTCATATAGTTCAAGTTGTACTCTCACTTTTGCAATCCAAACTTATTATTTTAGTCTTATCATAACACTTGCTTTCAACTTTTTTGATGTCTTTGCGCCTTGAAAATGAACCATTTCTGCCTTCCGGCTCAGAGCATCAACTCCTACATTCACTTCTCCAGGATGATAATTGATGAAAAAGTCATAATTTTCTAATAATTCCATCCATCTTCATTGTCATGTTCAAATCCTTTTGTGAATGTAGATATTTGAAGCTTTTGTGATCTGTGTACACTTTAAATGTAGCCCCATAAAGGTAGTAGCTTTGACAATGCAAAGATAACCGCTGCCAACTCCAAATCATGTGTAAGGTAGTTTTTCTCATAAAGTTTTAGCTTTTTAGATGCGTAGGCAATAATATGCCCTTTCTGCATCAACACACATCCTAACCCCTTATATAAGGCATTTGTATTCACCAAAAAATCTTTCAACACATCTGGAAAGGCTAATACTGGATCGCAGTCAAGCGATTCTTCAGTTTTTGGAAGCTTTTCTCATACTCTTCATTCCAAACAAATGGCTCATCTTTCTGGGTTAACTTAGTTACTGCACCGGCTATCTTGGAGAAGTCTTGAACAAATATTTGATAATAACTGGCCAATCCCAAAAAGCTTTGAATCTCTGTAACACTCTCAGGACTCTTCCAATTGACAATCACTTCTACTTTAGGGGGGTCCACTTCTATCCTATTTTGAGTGATTACATGACCCAAGAAGGCTACTTTCTCTATCCAGAACTCGCACTTATTAAACTTGGAATACATTTGATGTTCTCTTAGATTCTTTAGAACTATGTGTAAGTGCTTCCTGTGCTCCTCTCTAGACTTAGAGAAAACCAAGATATCATTAATGAAAATGACCAAAAATTGATCCAAATAGGGTCTAAATATCCAGTGCATCAAATTCATGAATATTATCAGGGTGTTGGTTAAGCTAAATTGCATTACCACAAATTCATAGTAACCATATCAAGAATTGATCGATTTTTGGATATCTTTGTCTCTAATATTCAGCTGATAATACCCTTGCCTCAAATCCAGCTTCGAGAAGATTCTAGATCTCTATAGGAAGTCAAATAACTCTTCCACATGGGGTAGTGGATACTTGCTCTTGATGGCGACCTTGTTCAATTCTCGATAATAGATGCACATTCTCAAAAACCCATCTTTTTTCTTGACAAACAGCAGTGGAGCTCCACAAGACGAAGTGCTGGGTTTAATATACTTTTTCTCTAACAACTCCTGTAGTTGATTCTTCAATTCCTTAAGTTTGGCAGGCGCTAGCTGATATAGAGTTTTGGTAAATGGCGCAGCCCTTGGGAAAGTATGAATAACAAACTCTATTTCCCTATCAGGGGATAGCGAATTTAACTCTTCAGGAAATACCTCAAGGTATTCCGCTACCACTTTTACTTCTTTAATCCTAACTGTGTCCTGAGGTTTGTTGATGAGGTATGCCAGGAATCCCTACCCATCCTCATTCAAAATTTGCCTAGCTTCTATAGTTAACATGATTGGTATCGGAAGAGTTTTATCTATGGAAGGATATGAAGATATCAACATCACTCCTCTAAGTGTAATGCACTTAGTGAAATAATTCACTTGTGCTTGATGGTTGTACAGCCAATCCATTCCAAGAATTATATCATATCCTTGGATAGGCATCTGTATAAATTAGCTAGACACACTCGACCTTCAATCATAATCGGGCAATCCCAATACATGACATCAGTAACTAACCCTACTCCCAAAGGTGTTTTCACTTTTACTTGATATGCCATGGTTTCTGGTTTCATATTCAGTTTTACAGAGAATTTAATAGATATAAAATAATGCAAAGCACCGAGATCATATAATACTTTACCAAGAGTTTTAGAGATAGTAATCATACCTTCTTCTACCTCATTAAGGTTTGGTGTATCTTCTCCGGTGAGGGCATAGGCACAGGCCTAGATTTTCTGCTTTTATTTTCCTATCAAAACTGGGCCTTTTTTCCCTGGGCAATCTTTTAGAAAATGTTGGCTACTACCGCACTATAAGCATTTACCCTATTTCAACCAACAATTTACTTCCTCATACCTTACTGACCCACAGAATCCACATAATGCTGGTGTTTTTTCTTAAGCCCAATTCACCATCCCATCTACTCGAGTAGTCCTCTATGCTATACCCTTAGCTTGTGGCCTCCGTTGTTTCTTGCTAGTACCACTTAATTCACTAGGAGACATCTCCCTTTTTATCTTTCTCTTCAATTTTCCTAATTTTCTGTAGCTCCGATTCCAATTGTAGTACCTTACTAACTGCCATGTTGAAATTTGGTAAATCAAAGATAGCTAAACCCCATCTCAACTCTGGCCATAATCCTTGAGTAAATCATTAAATTTGTCGACTTTCATCATTTTGGACATAGGGAGCATATTGAATGAGCCCGCTAAAGGTTACCCCATACTGACTAATAGTCTGATTTCCTTGGATCAAATTCATGAACTCATGTTCCTTAGACTGCTTGACCACTAAGGGTATATATTTATCCATGAATTCATTAGTGAAATTGTCTCATGTTCTCTAGGTTCCTAAGGCTGCCCAACAACGATATATCATTTTCCACCAACTTCTAACAGATCCCGCCAGGAGGAATGTCATGAACTATACCTTTTGTTCATCTGAGTAACATAAAGTATTAAATATGACCTTAAGGTCTTCAACCCATTCTTTGGCCTTTTAGTTGTCTGGTTCTCTATAGAACTTGGGGGGCTAAAAAGGAAAGAATATTTCTAAAGCTTGATCTTCCGCTATTGGTTAAGCTAATGCCCTGACTTCTGGCTCTCTCTAATACGTAGGTCTCATTGGTTGCCTAATTGAAGGAGTTTGTGATACCTCCTTTCTCTCCTCAACTCGAGAATAAGTCAGAACTCCTTATCTGGGAGCACGATAGTCTTGAAACTATTATCTATGAGGTCTTCCTCACCAACCAAATTGGGGTGATACAGGTCTAGGGACACTGCCACAGGATGCCATCATTGTCTCAAGATTTCGAAAATACTCAACTTGTAATTGAAAGTTGAAGTCAACATCCCAATTCTTAACATTCCTTTAATAATTCTGGTTTTAAAAAAGAAAACAATATAATTTAAGTAAACTTTCAAAACTCATAATAGAAAAAAAAAAAAAGATTAAAAATAATTTCCCCAAAAGTTATACATTATCATATTATAAGTTAGCAATAACAATTACATAAGTGTATATACAAATCAGAGATAGCAAAATAGGTTATGCTAATGGCATGCCCAGTCATAGATAAAATAATAGGGCATTTGAAGAAAAAGGGGGAAAAATGATATCAGTCACAATCACAAAGTTATCAACCGCGGTTATAAGGTTTGATAACTATAAGCCATCAATTACTATCCTACTAACGTATTATGATACTACAATGTCAAGATGTGTATCTAATCTTTCTCATCAGTGATGTTAGATAGCTTGCTCATCTCATTTGTCATCCACTAATTTTCTTCATCATCTATCTCAAATGGTGCCACGACAAGAGGTTCTAGAATGACATCTGCATTAGGGGCTTCTTCAAGTTCTTCCTCAGACTCCTCATCCGATTCTTCCTCTGGTTCAACATCTAGTTTACCTTAGGTTCTGGTACTTATTCCTATTGCTGTCAACCCTATCCTTGATTAGGAGTGGGGATCCGATAAATGCCTAATTGACCGACCTCTACATCTATCATGGGGCTAACTCTAATAGCCCGATTAATAGCCCTGCAATATTAATCTATCGCACAATCCATCTCATCTTCCACTGGGTGAGAAACCTGTATCGATCTCTTATAATCAAATTACAAAGCCTAAAATGGTGGCTCCATGTTAGCCCGCAAGGATTAACTTCCACAATACTAACTCGAAGGCACTCTCGCTCGAGGTCACCCACAACCCGATCATGCAGGTAGTCCTAAGCACCTAGCATTCCTTTCAAAGTCCTAAACATCTTTCAACACCTTGATTTCGTCCTTCAGAGTTCATCATTTTGGTCATTCCCAGATGCCTTCCCTTTGTTAGATTCGTTGGCCATCCTGCAATAATTCAAGAATTTCATCTTAACAAAATCAAGCAATGTAATCTAAATCCAAGCCTCAGGATCCTACTATACTCTATTGCTCCTATTATAACTTAACAATCTTATCAGTACCTTAAGTGCTCATTCAAAATAACCTAAATTGAGGTTACTATAAGTTCTATCACACGTTCATACCTAGGTCATCTAAACCTAGTTGCTGATACCACCTCTATAGCACCCCACCTTGGGATAGCACCTAAGTTGAGACACTACTCTAATTCAGACTTAATTCTCAAACTTACAATTTAACAGTAGGCCCATAAATTCAAACATCTCAAAATGTAAACACTGATTCAACTCCAACAAGACTAAATAAAAACCACAAAATAGGTATATCAAAATAGTTCCATGAATCTTAGTTAAATTACAGCCTCTAACAGATCATGCCATCATTGCTATCTTACACTACAACCTTCAAAATAAAATTTACACATCAAAACATCTCTAAGGTCAACAACACACTCACAAGTTCCATACTTAACTTTTGGCATTAGTTCTATTACAAAACGACCATGCACTTCATTCCAAACTTGGCATCCATTAGAGCCCATCTCTGTTTGAGAAATTATGAAATATAGGGAAGTAAGTCCAAAGACTTAGTAAGGGATAAGTAAAAGAAATAACAGAGTTTATCAAGGAGAAACTCAACTCGTGAAAACATAATTTGTATCAAACTAAATATAATAGAATTCAAAAAATAAACAATACAGAAAAGCAAACAAAAAACTCTCTTACTTTATTGCTCCAAGAACAGATTATAGGCAAACAAAATTTATTTAGGCAAATCAAACCCAAGATATACGCATTCCAAGAAAATGATATAAGGCATGCATTGTAGATTCATTTTATACCAGATAGACAGATAATTTACATAAGCATAACATCTTGGTATATGGCAGATGCCTATACAGAATTGTATAGTGCACCGTTGATACTTAGGGGAAAATTCCAAGCATATAACTCGTACCTATGAGAAAATTCCTAACATACAGTTGGTACCCAGGGGGAAATCCCTAGCATATCAAGACACCCAAGAGAAAATCCCTAGCGTGCCCCTATATAACCAAACAAATCGTCCAGTATGGCCCTTAGTCTATATAATTACCATACATATAACAAAATAACCACTTATATAAATGCCTAGAGAGAAATCCCTAGCACATTGTTGGTTTCAGATCAACAGTTTAGAACTGAACAAAGCAGAGATGCCACCAAGGCAACAAAAAATAGTAAACGAAACATAGATAAGCCAATATGGCCGATAAACATAGAATTGATAACAGATATGCCGATAAGGCAACAGATACAGTATAGATAGTGCAGATATGAGACAGATAAATATCAAACTAACAGATAACTAATAAAAGTTCTATGCACCAGAGCGGATAAAAAATATATCTGACATCAAAGATAACCCCCATAGGGATATTCAAATCATATAACAAATAACAGATAACAGCCAGATTTCAAACATAATTCAGAGTATGGTTCAAAAATAGTAAAACCCACACAAGGGCTTATTATAGCTACAGATAAGAAAAGAAATGCCAGATTAGCCAATCCTCATAGGGGTTTCCAATAAATATAAATAAGCTTAACAAAGCAATAACCAAAGTGGGAGACCTTCACAAGGGTATTCAACAAATACAAGTAAGCTTAACAAAGTAATAACCCAAGTAGGAGACCCTTACCTCTTATAGTGTCAATCAGCAACAGTTAAAACCAAAATCTACTGCTCATCAATGCCCAACTCATCGTCACCTAATCAAGAAAATATTCCAAGAATCAAAATTCCTATTCAATCTTAGTAACCTTATAGAAATGCATCAAGCATTCTAATGTCTTACCTGTCATCAAGATAATACAGATTAAGATCCTTCTTTACAAAATTCTCTAGAATCAGTATTTTCGAATTATCTACAGCAATCTAGTTTAAATCCAAAATAACACAATTTTCCTGATAACAAATCAAGGTATTACAATCTTAAGCAATATTTATACATAAATCTCTAGTCAAATTCCCATTTCAATACTATTTAACTTATAATAGTTTTCGATATCAAAATTTAATATTCAACTTATTATTAACCAACATTTGAGTCCAAAATTCATATTTCCCATCTCTCTATTTCTCGCATAGGTAAACAGTCATAGAGGTACATATATTGATTCAAAGTTTTGTTCAGGATGAAATCTAATATTTGTATGCATGCATGTATATATATATAACATGCAATAATTGATAAAATCTAATTTTCACTATCGAGGGCTTGGAATTACAAATCGATAGCATAGAGACAATCACCACATTGATACAAGAAGACTATCTCTCTGACAGCATCGAAAAACTTAACTCTACTATAGATTTGTTCCTTTTGATGAAAGAATTCCAATGCTACCTTTCGTTTCAGAATTTGAGTAATGTAGACGTCAGAATGAGCCAAAAACAACTGAGTTATCCTTTTCTCTGCTGTGCTCCAATCACTGCCCCACCATCATCAGAATCGCCATGCAATAGCTCCAATGTGTTCCTCTTGTCGAATGCTTCTTGACCCACCCCTCAAAGTCGTCAATGGTCATCAAAAATTGCAAAACCTAGTTACCACCATTTCGTTCTTCTTGGTTCTCCTTCCATCGCCGCTACTCCGCCATCCGAACGAGGTGGTTGTGTGGCTGAGAGTGGAGGTGGTGGTGTGGAGAAGAGATTGATGGGCTTAGGGGGTTGAAAATGGTCACTGGGAAGTTGGTCGGAGATGGTGGTGGAGCTTCGGTGAGAAGGAAAAAAGTGGGAGAAAAAAATGGGGAAGAAAAATGAAGGAAAAAGAATGGAGAAGAAGAGTGTTGCCTGGTTCTTAAATCTCATTTTTCCTTTTTTTCTTAAATTTTAATTTTCAATTTAATCCCTTAATATTTTAAGCTATGCAAATTTACCCCAAGTTTTTAGAAAATTGCGACTAGCCCCAAATTATTCAAAAGTCAATGCAATTAAGTCTACAAAAATTCTAATTTAGCCCACAAAACTTTTTAAAATAATTAATGATATGAAATTCATAAAATTTTCAAATAATGATAAAACCGTATATTATAAATAAAATCAATAAAATTTTAGGGGTGTTACATGGGACATCATCTTGATTTAGACTCAAAACCACTCTAGCCTTATTACTCCATGTGTAGAGTACAATTAAAAATAACAATCCCAATAGTATATGTATTTCATTTAAATCAAAAACATCATGCATATCCGATTCTCCTCATACCAAATAATTTATTAAAAGTTCAATGGCTCAAGCATAGCAGCTTGGCAATATCAGTTCAATAACGGAACAATCAAATAACAAAACAATCAAATAATAGAACAATCAGATAATAGAATAGTCAAATAACATAACCATCAAATAACAAAATAGTCGATAACAAATCAATTAGATAATAAAATAGTCAATAATAGTATAGTCGATAATAGTACAATCGACAACAATTCTGTTAATAACAATTTCTAGTCAAATTGATCATAACAACATGTCCCAAGCTAAATGATTGGGAACAACATAACAGCACGTCCTAAGCACAACGACTAGGAACAACTTAATATCACGTCCCAAGCATAACAGTTGGGATCAACATATCAAGCTTATCAATTTTCTTTATTCCCTTCATTTTAGTCTTATTAGCACGTCTTAAGCTCAATAGCTGGGAACAACTTAACAGGCTTAACCGCCCAATTCAAATAAGCCAATAAGGATAGTTAAATGATATACTAAACAATGATTCACTTAGCAGCACATCCCGAGCTTAACAGCTTGGAACAACTTATCAATATGATTTCAATATGTTGACATGGCAAATCAATGATATATAGAACAATTCATGTAAGCCGACAAGGTTAAACATGTGATAGCTGAATGAATTCAATTCGATCAATACCAAATATGTCAACAAGACGTTATGGGCATAAGAACGAAAATGATCTATTCGAATCAAGGTATGATTAACTGAAAAAAAAAGCCTTAGAAGTACATATAAATAATTACCAAAGCGATAGAACCTCACAGGGTTTAACAATACTGAATAAATTTTCACAAAACAAATACCAATTGGTAGACCCTCACTGGGGTTTTCGAAACAAATAATGAATAGAGTAGGAAATCCTCACAAGGTTCGACAATCAATATCAAATACAATTTGATCAATACAAGTAACAAAGCAATAGAACCTCATAGGGTTCAGGATTCAAAAGATGACAAAAAATAATGACATGTATCAGATCGATGGAACCTCGCAGAGGTTTCAACAATTAATGAGTAAGCTTATACAAAATAGTAACCCAAAGTGGGAGATCCTCACAATCAGATTGGTAGAACCTCATAAGGCATACAATCAAATAATGAATAGCTTATACAAGTCAATAACTAAAATAGTAGGCCCTCACAGGGGTTTAATTATAGATAGATGGCTGCAATCAAAGCAATTATTAGGTTGGAGGACCCTCACCGTAAAATCACACAATGCGAGAGCTACTAGTCGGCAAAATTTTGCTCCTTGTCACTTAATTAGAAGAAAAGGGTTTCCGTCAAAATCCTTGTTGTCCTCATAATCATAATCGTACAAATAATAGTTCAAAACTAGACATTATACTATCGATCCTATTCCTCAGTGATTAGTTTCAACATAATCAATAGGTATTATTCCTAATGATGCTGTCACTATGCAAAATATTCTTGGGTTGCATTAGTCCCGATAAAGATATACAATTGGGTCCTTAATTATAGAATTAATCTTGTGACGTTGCACAAAGCTAATTACATTAACACAACCATTATTAATAGTCCAAATTCACCACTTAGTACTCATTTATACAAAATTAAAACCTAATTACCTAATTAACTTTAAGTACCCAAGATTATCATATAACATTTCAAATTCAGGTTCACTAACTTATGTAATTATATGCATGACTCCATGTTCTCGATCAAACTGTGCCTTCTTCCCAATTATACAAAGCATTGCTAAGCTTGGAAGGCAAATCCATACACATGCATACAATTGAAAACCATTTCCAGCCATTTACCCAAATTTCTCGTTATTAGCAAGGAATCTTCACAATCAACCCACATCCATGCAATCGCCGCATTAAGATGAGCAAACTATCTCTCCACCGCCGCTGCACCACCACCACCAGCAGAAGGTGCTCCTCAGCGCCATGAATCAAACCCCTCAAACAATTTTGGATTTTGATGTCATTTAGCAAATTAATTAGCCAGGAAATCAAAATCCCACCACTAACACTGCCACTCAATCTTCTTCAAATTACTTCGCCATCGATGGTCTATTTTGGACGTTCAAGCTACCATTGTGATCCTTGAGTCAAGCCCAACAAACCCAATAGTTAAACTTGAGCTTCAGTCATTGAAATGGAGAAACCCATCACCACCACCGAGGCCGCAACTTTGAGCTCTAATTTTGACTGCTTCATCAATCGATTTTAGAGGAAAATTGTATACTTGCGTTCCTTAAGCTGAGAGAAGTAAAACGGTATATAGTATGGTGGGTTTTGTCATTTGTTAGAGAAAGTGGTTGGAGGAGGAAGACAATGGACTTTGGTTAGAAAATGAAGAAATATGGGGCTATTTTGATATATATGGAGTTAAACTTTCAGAAATTATAGTTTCACCCCTAAAACTATAGCCCAGCCTTTAATTAAGTCCTCTAAAGCTTTGAGTGTCTTCTTTCAGCCCCAAGACTATTTATTGCCTTACATTGACTCCTTTGAATAATAATAATCCCACTTTGACCCACAAAACTACCAAATGTTGGTCAATCAAGTTTTTCTCAATTTTTGAATCAACCCCAAATCTTCCAAAATTCTTACAATCAAGTCCTTTTTATTTATTTTCTTAGCTCTAAAATTCAATCAACTAATATCTTGAATTCCAAATTTTTATTTTTAAAACACTGAATTTAAGGGTTGTTACAGATTTTCTCGAGCATTATTCACACTTACATTTTAAATAATTTTTAATGCTTATTATCAAATTAAAATTTAAAATGTAACAAAAAAAATATAATTTTAAATTGTATTTTAAATTATATTTTATTAAACAAGATTTTTCTAAATCTAAATTATATTTTGAATTATATTTAGAAATAATGAAATAAAAAAATTAACTTAAATTTTAAAATTAAAATAATCATTCCAAATTTTAAATGTAATCAAAATATATTTAAATTAAAAATATAGATTAAATTTTAAAATTCATTTCCAATTTAACTAATTTTTAAAAATAACAAAATTTCGCAATTTAATAACTAAATAAATTTTCAAACAAGAAAAATTTTGAAATATAAATTATAATTTTAATCATGCTTGGAAAAGTAATATTTAATTTATTTTTTCAAAATTTTTGAATATTTTTGAAAATTATTTTATGTAGTTTAGAATATATTAAATTTAAATCTATAAAAAATTATTAATTTCTATAATAATTTTCCTCCTTTTCCCCCCTTTTTCTTTATTTTTTTCCCTTTTTTCTCTTTTATAGTTGATTTTTCTTCCAAATGAAGAATGAACAGTACCCGGCCAATTTTCCCTCCGAAACCCCGCTAGTTGATTTTTCTATGCACATGCTCTACTCATATTTTTACCGTTAGTTGTTTAATGGAAGGAGGGAAGTGGGACTAAATGCTAGAAAATTTTTAAATATAAATAGAACTCAATTAAAAATGACCACAAATTTTGGGACCGAAAATATAATTTTTCCCAGCCAAATGTCTCTATTAAATAAAGCATCTAATATTATCTCTTTGATATTATGTACAGTAAGATAATATCAAAAATATTTAAATAGGTGAAGATTCGTCAACTTAATACATATACGAAAAGGCTGGAGTCCAAACGCAAATTGAAGGACGGAAAAATCTCCATAAATCTTTTTCCAAATTAAGAGAAAGCATAGTGCCGTTTCACGATATTCTTTTATAGATTTTGTTTATTATATGAAGTTAGTTAACTTTTAGTGTTAATGTAATTCATGCGCAAAAGAGACGAAATATTGTAGAAATAATAGAGTCAAGAAAACTATTGCATGTTTATGGTTTGCTTCGTAAATCGCAAGGTTTAATTGCTATCTTTTCTATTTAGTTAGTTACGTCTTCTTTTATTGATTTTGTTGCTAAAGTTTTTCGTGAAATTTTATGTTTTATTTATTATTTAAATCTAGTTTCTGTTAATTTAAGAATAAAAGGGAATAGCGGTGCTGTTAATTTGAAACTGCTGAACAAGCAAATTGAATATTCGTTCCACAACCAAGCCATTTAATTCAGGAGTTGGTATTAATATTGTAGTTATATTTTGTTGCATAAATAATATTTCATACAAGAGAAAAATGTATCAAAGGTGGAATATTTAAAATGGAAAAAATTATATCTTTAGTTTGAACAAATTAAAGACAGAATATAGATAAAATTTCAATTCTGTCTTAAATTTATAAAATAAGGACCAGAAAATAATTATTGTGACACATTAGAGACTAAAATTATAGATGGAATGTTTCCGTCATTAATCCATATAAAATTATTCATTTTTCATTATTTATTTTACCAACAGTAACAATCCAATTAATTATGTATTTTTGAAACAGATTAAAGACAAAACTTGCTGTCTCAATTTAATTTCCATATACGTTGGAGAAATTACATCTATAAGTTTTTATTTTTATAATATGTGTGTTTAAAGTTTGTTTTCAATATTTTCCTTCAAGTTTTGTTCCCTTCAAAATATGTTTGGCAATAATTTTGTTTTGCCTTTAAATTTTTACAATTATAACTTTTAATAAATTAATTAATTCTCATATATGTAAAATAATATTGCAATTTAGCTTTTGAGAAAATATTAATATATTGTACCAAAACCTTCACTATAAGAAATTGCAAAATAATTGTAATAAAGAAAATATTTATTATAAAAAAAATTATTTTGTTATTTTAAGTTTGATTTGAAATTGCATCCAGACTTGGTTTAGTTATCAAATAATAAGCCATCCACCTAGACAAATTTAATCCATCCCTATATGAATAAAATATATAATAAACTTATTTAACTTCTATTCAAAATTAATTTTTTTATATATAAAAAATTAATATTTATACTTTTAAGACTCAATTCTTGTAATTATTGATAATAATATTTTTATTACTACAATTAGATTTGTAAATCATAGCACTTAGAATGACAGAAAAAAGTTTTGAGGATAAAAATACTTGCATCAATTTTTATACTTTAAACATTTTCCCAATAGATTTTAGGAGTAGATGTTTAATTATAAATTTTTTTTCTTTTAATTATAAATTTTACAAAATTAATTAGATAATATGGTGCACTATTATTGCAACCAAAAAAAACCCTACCTCACACAAACATATTCAGCTCTCACCAGTTCCACACATGGCCACCTACCCTCTCCCAGTCGATGCCTCTTATGGTGCAACAAATTCTTTTGGTACGTTTCTTCCTATTTTTGAGCTACAAATATTCTTCAATTCCATATCTTACTATGATTTTTCTACCCACTAGTTCATCCTTCAAAAAATGGCTGGTGTTGAATTTTCATTCTTCTAGAATTCAAAATCTCTGAGTGAAAGGTTTCTCTGATTTTGTAAATTATATTTCTAGCTTCATTTGTCTTTCGTTGCTCTATAAGCTGACACATTAGTTTTTGCTCTTTCAAATTGTAGGTTCCAGTATGGAGTTTAGCAAAGTATGAACTTTGCTCTTGCAATCAAGATAAGTGATAATTAGGGATTTGTGATTGATACTCTTGGTTGGAGTGTAGGAACACACCAGGTCCATCCAAAAATTACACCTCCTATAAACCTCCTTTTGATATTGAAATATGGAAATGCTCCTCTACTAGATTTCAAATGCAGCTACCCAACCGCTTCATTACTTGTCTTTAAAATTCTCATTCAACATTACTTTTGTACATACATTGCTTGTTTTGGATTTATTGGGCAGTAGTGTTTTTATTTTTAAAAAAAATTACAATTTCAATTAGGTGGCAAAGGTGGAAATAACACCCATTTTGTGTTTGTTTAGGTTAAAACTTATTGTATTAATTCTCATGGTGCCAACGTAATACAATATATGATCAACAATTTTTAATTATAAAGGTAATTCTTGTTGAATTGTGTATGCAAGTTCATAATGCTTGCACTCATTTATTTCTATGTACGTGTCTCTATTTTTTTCCCTTTTAAAGCCTGGTAGAAGTAGGTAGATAAGTAGGCTAATTAAGATTTGGACCATCCACTGAATTAGATGAAATTTTGTTCCTACAAATGCATATGAAATCAAGGTTATGCACTGATGGCTTTAGTCCATTTGGTAGTTTAAGAACCTTGTACTCTTGTTGGCCTATGATTATAACTATGTACAATCTTCCTCTATGGATGTGCATGCAGTAGTCTTTTATGTTCCTTAATATGGTAATTCCTAGCCCAAATAGTTCAGGAAAAAATTTTGATGTGCTTCTATGGCCTCCAATAGATGAGTTTAAAATACTGTGGGGCACTGGGGTTGAAACTTATGATATCTGTAGCTAACAAACTTTCAAATGAGGGCAGCACTTTTGTGGACAATTAGTGATTTTCTTGCCAATACAATGCTATTTGGTTGGAGTGCCCATGGTTGGTTGGCTTGTCCGTATTGTATCGAAAACACTAAATCTTTCAAGCATCAACTTGGGAAAAAATCTTTTTAGTTTGACTACCATCGCCAATTTCTTCAATTTCTGCATACACGTTTTCCCCTCCTCCACCAGCGATCTTTTTCTACCAATGGCCAAACCTAAAAAATAAACCAACCAAAAGCTTTCTCACATTACCAAGAGTACAATAGTACCATATGCATTCCATTTTAACTAGTAGACCACTGAAAAATTGAAGCTTAAAGTCAGGTTATGGCGGCGAGTGACAGACACAATAGTTCAGTGGCAGAAGCTTAAGTTTTAGAGATGGGTTCTGAAGAGATTAGCTTAGGGAGCAAGATGGTAACTTCAATTTATGGATTTGATCGCTAACAACGGCGGAATTGAACAAAAATTGCAGAGGTGGAAGTGGCAAAGTTGCACAGTTATTGTCTCAATTGACAATCAATTTGTTGGTGAATTTGAAAACTGAGTTAGGCATCCTTCTATATGTGTCAAGGCGTGTAGACTGGTAGTGGAGATCAACAACTCTAGCAGCAATGGACAATGGATAGTGGTGCACTATGGTCTTGAGATAAAATTTCCATCTCATCATAGTAGCCATGTGTGTGGTATTGGTTTATGGTAATAAAGCTTCGACAATAAGATCTTGGGTAAAAAGTTTATGGTATTGGAGTTATTATAAAATGCCTTGTATTGTTTACCTTGTCGATTTTTGTATAATATTATGATAGGGAAAGAGTATGAATAAAGCTAAGATAATAGGATGCATGGATATAAATAATATTAAGTGGGCCCGAATCTATAAAAATATATAATCTTTCATTGATTAAGTTAAGTAGATGATTAAATCCCTAATTCTTATATAATGATAGTTGGTATCGAATCATTAAAGATTAAATTCTCATTAATTAAAGTTAATCATTGAAATTTTATATTTGACTTTGTGTAGCATGCAAGGACCAAATGTTGTAGGTATTTGAATTGAATATTATGTTTAGACTAAATTTTTGAGATAGGACTTAAATTGTTAAATTAGAAACTATTGACTTAGGAAATGATTATTGACTGGAACGAATATGACTCTCATAAATGTCGTAGTGTTAATGGCATAATTATCATGTATCTTGCATTATCTTTAGGACCGAGCTTTAAAATAATGTATTAATTGTAAAACAATCGATATTCATATATAAATGTTTAATTACTATTTAAAGGGTGATACAAATATTTTGACGTTAAGTACATTCTTTTGGATAAGTGACGAGGAGCCAGGATTGGTAGGATGGTAAAGTAGGCAAGCCTTTTATATGAAATATAAAGTAAGTGGTTAGTCTTTCTTTTTTTTGGGAGGTGAATGATTCTTATTGTTTGTATTTCTATGTCTATCAGTTGAATCTGACTGTTCTCGTTCTGGTGCCTAGAACATTTGTTGAGATATTTTTTTTTGTCCCATATACCTTATAGCCTTGCTAGCTTTCCCCATCTATGTTGTTATTGTGGGGTCTTGCTAACCAAATCTCATTTTGTACTCTTATATACTGTTTATATGGCCTTGCTAGCCAGTGTTTACTTATTATATTATTGTGTTTGGTTTCATAGATATATTTCTTAAGCAGATATACGAAATGTATTATCTATTGGCATAATGTTAAGTCATCTTGAGGACGCTCTTAGAGGGTTATCGCCTAATGGGACACCATAGGTTGGGCTTAGGACTTGGTCTGGAAAGATGACTAGGTGGCATGGGTTAATAGTGGTTAGTTTCCCAGCTAGTACCCATCTAAGATCCTGACTTGTAGATTATTAGAGGTTAGATATTTGTGAATAGTAGGATCAGGTATACAATTGGCCATGCCGCATGCCTACCGAGCCAAGTGCTTAGGTAACAGAGTAATGAAGGGAGTTTGTTATGATTATTGAACTTCATGTAACACTTGTTACTATTTATTACCATTTATGGTTTGCTCTAGAAGCAATAAGGATCGAATTGCTAATAGTTTGTCAATATTGGTATTACTTGTGCTTTGTTTCAATATTGCTTTATATCGTAAAGTTTAGCTCATTATTGATTTTGATTATCAATAGTAACTCTTTTTATAAGTTCTTCTTTGATTATTGTCATACTTCCCCCCTTCCACTAAGTCCTTAGGACTTGCCCCCTTTTCATTGTCTTTTATTCGCTTCCCAGATAGGACTGTTGAAGACTGAAGGCTTGGGGCATGCCTAAGGAGTGGCTTATTTTGGTAATATATTAGGTGATATGTATGTATATATGGGTTACACCTAATCGAGATGCTTAGATTGGAAAATGTCATGTAAATGCTTAAGTTTGTTTTTAAAAGTTTTGGTATGTACATATGGCACTCTATGAAATGACCTTTTGAGTTTAGTGTGAGCTACTATCAATTGTGTTTTGTTATATTTTGGTTTCCTTAGTTATCTTTTGAATTATATCTTAAGTTTGGATTTGTGGCACCTTAAGTTATGAATCATCCCTTGCTGGGAAAAGCCATAGAGGTGATATCAGAGCCTAGGTTCAATGATGATCTTGGTAAATAAGTGTCACTAGGATTTGTGGCTAGTCTGCAAGATACAAGAATAGCTAAGGTTGTGCTATAGTGTTCGATATTACGAAATAGAATATTATACCTGGGGCGGCTGACCAATCTGTAATCTTCACTTTTGAAAATTGAGCATTAGAATTTAGTTTGAGAATTAAACCCTAGGTATCTTGAGTATGATTGAAAACCTTTGTGTGATTAAGGAAATGGGAAATGAATTTCATTAGTGCAGTTTTAACGAAATAAATTTATTTGCAGGATAACAGGAGAACAAAGGGAAGGAAAGGAAATAATGAAAGATGAAGGCAAGGAATCTTTAGAAAAAAATTAAAGTTTTAGAATAAGAAAGGGAAAGATTATTAGAGCAATGCCAACATCATGAAGAGCGACTTTATGACATGTATGAGGCATTGTGGGAAAGAAAAATGAAAACATCATTTAAAAACAATGGTCTAAGTTAGAAGCGATACGGTAGAAAGACTTGTGGATGAAATGGAATGGGAAATTGGAAAAGTAAAAATGGCTGAGGGGCATATTGAGTAGATCTACATGGTACGAGTCCAAATGGAGGAAACGTTTGGGATTTTAGAGACAGATCACCATAGGATTGTTGCCATAACTCAAATGATTATTAATGAAGTCAGAATGATGAAGGCACATTATGGGAATGACATTGATCAGATCATTGGAGTTAGGGTTGCATCTAAGGCTGGATCATCTAGAGTTCACCCATCCTTAGAGACGAGATAGAGATAGGGTATTCGTATTGAAAAAATGCCTGAATGAAATTTGAAGGAACTGCCAAAAGAGAATCCTGAGGAAAGCCCTGCACAAGATCCCCTAGTTTAGATCTTACAGGGAATTAATATGGAAAACAGATTTTAGGAATTTGATGAAGATAGTGATGATGTGGGTATCAAGCTAAATGAGAAACAGCAGAAAAATAAGGATGAAAATATAGAATCTGACATTAGTGATGTGGAAGACTAGAGATAGAGACTCCTAAATGTGTAAATATGTTGTAAATATATATATATATATATATGTTATAATATTAGCTTTTAGCAGTTAAATTAGAATGTAATAGGCCAAGGTTAGCCAAATTAGTAGGGTAATGCCCTAAGTCAAGCCTCATCATTTTGTCCATGACTAGACGAATAGCTAGCTTAGCTAAATTTTGGAATTTTGACTTTGTATATACCATTGTAAACAATTGCTAATACTAACTCAGAATAATAATAAAAGTTCTTATGTTGATCTTGGATGGCTATACTTTTGTTAGAATGAATTTTACTTAAATTTGTTAAACACTTTATATGCAAGTTTAAGAGATTTGAAGAAATTGATTATAACTTTAGATATCATTGTACAAACTCGATAATTTTTAGGTTAAGATGTATCCTAGCTCCAACCAATTATAGAAAAGAATGGCATCACATGAAAGTTCTTATATACCCGCTTAAGCTCAAGCAAGACAATGAGGAAAACTGCCCAGTAGACGGGCTAGTGTACAAAATGTTACTAGGTACAGAGCGCCCATCTTACAACAAGCACTATCGAAAGAAGGAGTCTCACAGGCTGCTCAAGATGATCAACAAGTTGTAGGTCAACCAAATGATCCTATGTACTGAATGTGGCAAAGATTTATGCAATTTTGCTAACAGTTGGACTAAGGTGACGAAGTAGGAAATGCTTAAAAGCTTACTGAAGAATGGGCGAGTGATTCCTTTGCTTCCAAACCTAAAATTCTTAAGGGGACTAGATGATAGAAAGATCGAAGAGTGGATCTAGGGACCAGATTCTTCAAAGAGAGGGGGTTGTAATACCCCTAAAAATTTAACTGGTAAAAGTTTAAATATCATTATTTTAATTTAATTTAAAAAAAATGGGTTTCAAAATATAAATAGGAAAAAGACTTAATTATAAAACATTTGAAAGTTTTGGGGGTTTAAGTGACAATTTTCTTCATCAAATAGGTCAATTTAATGCACTTATTTAATGAAGGACCCAATTGAAAATTAAAAAATAATGAATATGGTCAATTCATAATCAAAAACTATTCTTTATATATCATTCCTCCCCCTTCAATTTATGCATTCATACCTTCCCTTCCTCCACTAATTATCTCCCTTGGGCAATGGCCAAACTAGAAAAATAAACCAACCAAAAGCCTTCTCATTGCATAAGGAGTACAAAGGTTCCACATGCATTCCACTTCCACCGACAAACCACCAAAAAATTGAAGCTTGAAGTCAAGCTACAACGGCAAGTGGTAGGCATGGTAGTTTAGTTGCATAAGCTTAAGTTTGGGAGGTAGATTTTGCAGAGATTAGCTTATGGAGCAAAATGGTAATTTAATTTATGGATTTAACTATGGGCAATGGCAAAATTGAACAAAAATTATAGTAGTGAAGGTGGTTGAGCTATACAGTTAAAGTCATAATTAACTGTCAATTCATTGATGAGTTTGAAAATTGATTTGGGCATCCTTTTGCACGCGTCAAGACATGTCGACTAGTAGTGGTGGTCTACAACCCCTACAATAGCGATGGCACATGATGGTCTTGAGATAAAATTTCCATCTTGTCGTGGTGGTCACGTGTGTGGTATTGGTTTATGGTAATTGAGCTCCAATAATGAGATCTTGGGTAAAAATTGTATGGAATTGGGGTTATTACAAAATAACTTGTGTTGTTCATGTTACCTTACCAATTCTCCTACAATATTATGATATGAAAAGAATATGACTAAAATTGAGACAATGGGATATATTGAAATATATATATGTATATAATGTTGAGTGGACTAGATCTATAAAATATATATAATCTTTAGTTGATTAAGTTAAATAGAAGATTAAATCCCTAATTTTGTATATAATGATGTTTGGTGCCGAATCATTAAAGATTAAATTCTCATTAATTAAAGTTATTCACTAGAATTCCATATTTGACTTTATGTAATGTTTCAAGGACCAAATGTTGTAGGAATCTAAATTGATTATTATGCTTTGACTAAATTGCCGAGATAGGACTTAAGTTGTTAAATTAGGAACTATTGGCTTAGGAAAAGATTATCAACTAGGGCGAATGTGACTCTCATAAATGTTGTAGTGTTAATGGCATAACTATCATGTTATCTTGCAGTATATTTGGAATTGAGCCTCAAAATAATGTATTAATTGTACAACAATCGATATTAAGATATAAATGGCTTAATTACTATTTAAAGGATGATACAAATATTTTGACATTGAGTACATTCTTTTGAATAGGTGATGAGGAGCCGAGATTAGCAGGACAATAGTATTGGGGTTGTCTTTTCTATGGAATCTAAAGTGAGGGGTTAGTCATTCCTTTTTCTAGGAAGTGAATGATATTTATTGTTTGTATTCCTTCGCCTATCAGTTGAATTTGACTATTCTTATTCTAGTTCCTAGAATATTTGTTGAGATATTTATTTCTGTCCTGTACACTTTATAGCTTTGCCAGCTTTCCCTATCTATGTTTTTATTTTGGGTCTTGCCAACCAAATCTCATTTTGTACTCATGTATACTTTTATATGGCCTTGCCAACCAGTGTTTAAAGATTATATTGTTGCATTTGGTTTCACAAATATATTCCTTAAGCAGTTTTATGAAATGTATTATCTATTGGCATAATGTTAAATCATCTTGAGGATGCTTTTGGGAGGTTACCACCTAATGGGATCCACGAGTTGGGTTGGGCTTAGAGACTAGGTCTAGAAAGATGACCAAGTGACAAGCCTGAGGAGTGGCTTATTTTGTAATAGGTTAGATGATATGCATGTATATATGGATTACACCTAATTGAGATACTTAGACCAAGAAATGTCATGTAAATGCTTAAGTTTGTTTCAAGACTTTTGGTATGTGCATATGGCACTCTATGAAATGACCTATTAGGTTTAGTGTATGCTACTATCAGTTGTGTTTTTTTCAATTTTGGTTTCTCTATTTATCTTTTGAATTATATCTTACATTTGGACAAGTGGCACCTTGGCTTAGAAATCATCCATAGTTGAGGCGCCACATTCATGCTACAAAGGATACTTTGCTAATGGATTTAAGTTTCACATTTTAGCATATGGACTAACTAGAACCACAACAAACTATGGCATTTGTGTTTTAGGAAGCGCCTATAATGAACACAACATAAACTACTATAGGTTGGTAGAAGAAATTTTGGAGTTGGAATATTTGCATGCAACCCATCAATCACAACTGGCATATCAAGTGTATTATTCTAATTTTCCTAGCATGAAAAGAGATAGGCGTGATTGTTGGGCTGCATGCAAAGTAAATGCCAGAAGCAAGTTTAGCATTCCAAAAGTTGCAGCACAAGATGATAATGTAGAACCAAATGTTGAGAATGCATTTCAAGAAGTTGAAGCATTTGTTCCACAACCTATTCTTGTGGGAGTTGATATTAATGAGGTTACCATTACTTTGAATGTTGATCTAAAAGAATTAGATTTGGATAAAATTGAGAATATTCATCATGCTATGTGTGATATACTCAGGTCTCATGACAATGAAAAGTAAGAGGATGAAGGTGAAGAAGAAGAATATGATGAATATGAAATAGAAAAAAGCGAATAAGATGAGGGAGACTATAAGTCTAATGATAGTAATAGTGATAGTGATATGAACAATGATGATTGACTATTTCTAATGTTTTAAGTTAAATACTTTGCAATATTAAAACATCATTTACGATAAATTCCATTTAATGAATACTAATTTTTTTGTTATATTTTTTTATTTGTCAAGTTGGATATATTTATTTTAAATATGCATTGGATAATGTTTTAGATATATATATTTGTAATTGAGTAATACCTTAATTGCTTATAGTAATTCTTGTCATAGCTTTATCATAGCATGAATTTTATCCTGTTATTTAATTACTAATATGAGGTTTTCTTTTTATAGGATGTTAGGTAGAGGAAAAGGTGTTGGTGGTAGAAGAACATCTTGAGTTCAAGGTCATGGTAGAAGACACAAGCGATGGTCATCTTTCCACCTTCATGATCAAAATGAGGATTTAATAGTTGATCATTCAGAACATAATGAGGATGTTGTTTGGGATTTGGAGCCTAATCTTGCAACTGAGGTGTCAAGTTGGCAAGCTGATCCATTAGAGGCTTGGACAAGATAATCTCACCACAAGTCTCATGTAAAATGCTTCTTACATTTAATATTGTTATGCTTTAAATATTATTGTTTTTCTATGATTGTTTTCTTTTATAAATATGAGAATGTAGGAACTGAAAATATATTATATTTCCTATTAATATTTTTTGGCTCAATTGCAAATCAATAAATCCAAAAAAATATGCTTTAGGTTGGGAAAACATTGCTACCAGAGTTAGAATTAGATTTGGCCATTGAAGAAGAAAGTGAGGATGGTACTTCACTTGCTCAGTGTAGTGGAGCAAATCGCGGCATGCAGGTTCCTGCTAATCAAAACCATTGTAATAATATACATGTGGCAGGCAACATATGATTTTAATTATCAATTTTTCTTTATATTTAGTTTCATGTTTTAATAAATAATGTAATAGCCACTTATATATTATTTTCAAATCTTTATTGCTCACAAGGTGCATTGAAACTGATGTTGTTTGAGATATCACCAATGACATAAAAGGGTATTTTATGAGCGTGTGGCCAAAATGGATAAAAGTACCTAAGGAGGTTAAGGATTTTCTTTGGGAGCACTTTAAGGTAAATATTATTCCTATACATTTTACTTTTCTAATTTGGATGATGGTATGATCATATTTTAATGTTGTTAGTTGAGGTGCATATGGGATGATTTAAACGTGGAGATGAGAAAAGTATGGAATGAAAATGCCTGAAATCGATTTAGGGAGATGCTTTACACTACTAGGGTAGAAGCACAATCCAAAAACTTACGAAGTGTTAGCTTGTGAAAAATTAGGAGCATAACCTAAAATGATAGATATGATGGAAAGGGGACCTGAATGGCTAAATGTAAATGTATGAGATGAATTGGTTAAGAACCACTGGACAACAAATGATTTCAAGAGAAAATTTGAACTTGCTAGAAAAAATCGTATGACAGAGAAGGATTGCTCCATCACTAAGCACACTTGTGGTTCAATTCTTTATGAAGCACACAAGAAGAAAATGGTAACTTTTAGTTTTCTATCTTTAAAATATTATTTTTATTACAGAATAATGTCATTCTTTTTACTTGGTGGAGAAACAAATGTTGGAGCAGGATGTGACAAATTTTGAAGTCTTTGTACACACTCATAAATCGAGAGCAACTGAAGAGTTTGTGGACTCTAAATCAAAAAAAGTTAACGTGAGTATACTTTCATTGAGATTTATACTATAGTAACATGAATGATGGAGTTAAATTATGATCAACTATTGTTATTTGTTTATTTAGGAGATGTCTTTTTACTTTGCACTGCTAGATTGCTTTTTCTTTATGGAGTTGAATAATGATGAACTTTGTTATTTGATTTTTGCTTCAATGTTGAAGATATTTTTCATTTATGTTATTGGATTGTTTGCACTTGTTGGGAGATAAATAATGAGGAAAATTTCATTTGTTTCCTTAATAATGTTAGTGAGATTTTTGGTTTGTTTTATTGGATTATTTTTGCTTGTTGGGAGTCAAGTTATGATAAAATATTGTTATTTATTTTTAGTTACAATGCTGGATATACTTTTAATTTGTATTATTAGATTGTTTTTGCTTTTTTGGAGTTACATAATGGTCAATGTTGTCATTTGTTTTTTGGTCATAATGTTGGAGATATTTCTGATTTGTATTACTAGGTTATTTTTGCTTCCTATCAGTTGAGAAATAATGAGAATTGTTATATATTTTTGAGTTTTTATGTTGAATATACTTTAATTTTGTATTACTGGATTATTTTTGTTTATATGTTAAATAAGTTGGACTAGTTTTTATATTGTTATGTGACTTTCTTAATTACAAATATGGTTTACTTCACTTGTAGAAAGAATACAAAGCTAAAAACAATTGCTCAAATCAATCCACGCACCCATCATTCGATATGTCAAATTACTATGAAGTAATTGGTGGCTCATTTAAGGGACGAGTGTATGGAAACGGATACAGTTAGCTATATAAGGGAACAAGAAGTCAAAGCTCATCACAATCACTTTATGCAAGTGAAAATGATGACAGGATTGGTGAGCTATCAAAAGCAATTGAAGATATGCATGCTATTACTATAAAAATAGTAGACAATGATAACATGAGGGAAGAAATTGCCTAAAAAAGAGAGGAAGAAGAAAACAAGAGAGTGGAAAAAGAGAGGTTGAGGCTAGAACTTGCGCTTGAGAATAGTAGGAAAGGGGGGAAACTTTTCAAGAGATGTTACGTAAAATGATTCAAGAGGGGAGTACACAAACCACCACTTTCTCAGTAGACCTGGAACATGAGAGCAACAGACTTTGGTTGTAGCACCTGGACCAGGAGGTGTTTGCTCCTATTCGAGGTGCTACTCATTCTATACCATAGACAACATTCACTAGAAGTTCAACTTATAACCAAAATATCATGATTCACACTTAGTAGTTTTAACCCATTCAATAATTTGGTCAATAATTCAACAGATACGATCTGCATGTTTATACATTCATTGGGTTCATTACCACGTGTCACGTAGGTTAGTCTATCTTTATTGTTCAATCTTTTTTAAGGTAAAGAACAGAAGATAACAACATAACAACATAAGTTCGAATGACTTAGTGAGATATCTTAGCAGTAACAATAGCAATAGAGTAACAATTTCACAAACAATATATAGGAAACAAGTAGAAGTATTAAAATTTTTAGAAATCGTGAGAGAAGGTTTTAGTCAAAATTTAAAGTGTTCTATCTCTCCACTATATCATACCAGTGATGAGACTTTACAAAACTCATTGCCTTTTTATAAGGATTTAAATCTCAAATAAGACAAAAGGGTCAACATGACATTTAAACAATCACATGGTTTTTGTCAAACTTCAAATTTCAAAGCACAAGCATCGAGTGTATTAATTACTTATACAATCTTGCTATTGGTGGTTCTCCTATCGTGTCACTCGACTTTCAGAAACATGAAAATCCTTATCCCTTTGATTTTTGAGTGATCAACTCAGATATGTAAACATGCATGAGGAATGGCTAGCCACATGCCCAATCCTGATCATAAATAATTACATCCAATTAACTGTGGGACAAAATTATAATAAGTAAGGTATTAGTCGAGGACCAGCTACCATTAATTCATTCCACCCAATCATCTTTTGATCTAATCCTAGAGCCCCCTAAGGGTATCAAGTACTTTCACGACTATCACGTAACACGTCCAACAATGTTTCAATTAACCTTCTGATTTGCCATGACATACAAGCAATCAAGCAAATTAATATTAAACCCACTTCAAGATAATAATTATGGCAATAATAGAATATGTATATCAAAACCCCTTTTTCAATTTCCCAACATGATTGCTAATTTCAAGTAAAATGGCATAAATAAAGGTCAACAAGAACTATAATCAACATAAAGTGGTGATGTGTGGTAAATTTCATAGCACATTTGCTTTTTCAAAACTTAAGTGGTCATGGACTGAATTTATCGATAGGTTCAGGAATTTAACTTCTTAACAAGAAAAGGATCAAACAATAAGGGTATATTAATCAGTATATATGTTCTTTCTCCAACAAAGAAATCTCATACTATTGAGTATAACTCACCTGGCAAATGTAAAGGAATCCTTAATTGTACGGAGGTTCAGGTCTTGGCTTCCTAGTCAAATCAAAAACTATCATAAGATAACCTTAATTATCATCCAATCAATCCTCTAAATCTTACATATAAATATAGTTAATGACTTTGTCAAACTCAAGATTATTCAAACATAATTCCAGTAATTTTAGTTTCATATCTAAATGCTTAAGACAACTACACGTGGTAATCCTTAGTTGTTTGGAGAGTCCATGTCCTTGTTTCCTAATCAATTCAAAGTTTAGAATACGATAACCTAAGCCAATATCGTGTTGATTTTTGAATCATGACTCCTAATACATTTAATGTCCGTACTAAATTCCTTAATTAATTAATTTGTTTAGGCAAAATTTTCTTAAGTTTCATGTTACACTCAAATGTTTAACATAGTTGTATATCACTGTTCTTAACTCAACAAGATAGTAAATAAGTTGTTAAGATCTTACTTAAGGTCCTAACGGCAATCCGATAAGCCCTTCGAGTTGATTGAGCTCAACACTATAATAGTTACAAGATTAATCCATAACTTGGGCTAAACTATAATTTAATAATCTAAGTTCATATCATAATTAGACTTTGATCTAAGAATTCAATTACATTCAACAAATTAATCAAATGAAAATTTGATTATTGAAATTTTCCCAAATTGAGATTTGATCTCACATTGGGAACTAGCTAAATGGACTAAAAATCACATTTTGAGTCATCTATTACCTTGTTGCTGCAGTGCTGCTACTAACCACCGTGCTCCATCATTGGAGGTGGAGGTGGAGGTGAAGGTCACCATTACCCACAAGTGTGCCTCATCAAGCCCAACTAAATGCCCTAGTCAATTTCTAATTTTGTGGCCTCCTTACTAGTGAATTGGCTGAAAAACAACTACGGAGCCCTAATCCGCCACCGTCCACCACCCACTTCTAATTACCCCGCCACTGCCAGCCAAAATTCCAAATTGACACTGCCACCACCTTGCCTAAGAACTCATGACCAAAACCCACTAAAGCCTACCTGAAATCTACAGTTGGGAGTTGGAGAACTGCCAAACCCACCACCCATCACCATTAGTCTTCATTTTTCAGCATGCTCTTTGGTTGTTTTTTGGTGTTTTTGGTATAGTTTTGCTCATTGAGTTGAGAAGGAGCTAACTATGGTGTTAATTGTTGGTTTCACAATCAATTTTTAGTGATTCGCTGCTGGGGTAAAGGTTGGATCGATTTTGGAAATTAAATAAAAATTCATCCTTTACCTTATATATATATATATATGTATGTATTTTGCAACTCTTCAAATTTGATTCCTAGAAATTTTCACTGCTTTCGATTGGACCCCTGAGCTTTTAACCACCTTTCATTTATGCCCCTAAGTTTCAATTAAGTCCTATAACTTTCATTTTATACACATTTACCCCTAATATTTTTTACTTTGGTCATTTGAGTCCTAATTTAATTATTTTACAATCCTTAAATTTTTTTAACCTTTCCACATTAACATCTAAATTTTGTGACTTTAGATAATCAAGTCCTTCTCTCATTTACAATTTAATCACGCAATTATAAATATTTAATTCTAGATTTTAATTAAATCTAACCCAAAATTGATCTAGCCAAACTTATTAATTTTAAATTTTATTTTATGTTAGGATCTCAAAATTTGAGGTGTTACATTGGTGGAAAGTAATTGATAGATCGTTCTCTTCATTGATATTATAGTGGTTGGTTACGGTTTTGTTTGAACTGTTAATGGCTTGTTGATTTGCACACTTTTATTTTGTGGAAGATTTGTCTTACAAGATGAGATACTAATGACTTTATTTGTGTTAGTTTATCAACTAATTAAATATGATGTTGGATGATGAGCTAGTGTATATGCTATTTTATAGTAATAATTTTGGACATAATTATTAAATATGATGATTAAAGACAAATTATAGATAAAATTAAAGACAATTTTTACATAGAACAAAGTCAGTTCATAAACAAATTTAGAGATGGGATTGAAGACATCTTTTAGACAAATAATGAACAGTTTGAATGTCAAATTGTCACTCTTAGAGATAAATTTAAGATAAATTAAAGACAAATTCTAAGACTAATTTTCCAATGAAATTCTCATAAAAATGCGGACAAAATTTAAGACAATTTGAAATAGATACATTTTCCAAATTAAAAATGATTAGTTGTTATTTAAAACAGAAATTAAGATGGAAAAAAATCCATTGGTGAATCCGTCCTAGAATTTAGCAACGATTTTTTTTCCATCTTGTGGGTTACCCATGGTGGCATCACCAACATATTTTGAGATGGAAATTTCCGTCTTAAAGTTTAGTTTGACATGGAAATTTGGAATATAGAGATGGATTTTTCCCATCTTTGAAGCCCTATACTCTTGTAGTGTTCAAACATAAAAACAATTTTGGTCCAACAATGGTATTATTATGAAAATGGCAGAAAACTACACACTGCAAGAAACATATGAATTCTTTCCAAAACTGTATATTTATATTTTTATTCCTATTCTACTAAAGTTTGTGAGGCGAAATACTCGTTGCATAAGCACAGCGAATTTTATTTTAGATGTTGTTAGTTTGAAGAGTGATGCTATCTTCTAAATAGATTAGTTCTTTATACATGTAAAGTATAAGTAGCATTACATTTCATAATAAAAAACATAAGATTTTTTTTAATGGAAATAGTGAAAGTTACATAATATTTACATGAAACATATTTTCATTTATTTTTATTAAAATAATGATGATGGTGCTTTTATTATTTAATTTTCTATGCAAATGTCCTTATTTATATATATGTATGCATTTATAGATGTTATGATGATGTTATGATGGTTATGAATTTTCATTTATTTTTTATACAGATATATTATGATTTGGTAGAATTTTTTTTTAACTTTTTATTAATTATATATTTTAATATACATTTTATACATCAAAACTTACTTTTGAACGAAACAAGGATAATATATATAATATTTTTATTTATAATTAATTTGATTTGTGCTTCGTACGAGGTACATACTATTTATACTATTATATGTATAAAGGGGGTCTCATAGCTATCACTTTAGCGTTGGATGGATTATATTTTTATTTCCATTCCCTATTTTTACTATTTTTAAATGCATTTTCATTCTTACTCAAATTAAAATTTCAAACTACTTATAACTTTCTTAATCAAATAAGCATGAATTTATGGGTATACCACAACAATCATTTGGTAACACGACCCTAAAACTTATATTTAAATTTCTTACACATTAATTTTTGAGAAATTTTTTAAACATTCAATTATTTATACTTTTAAGATAACTTAAATTAATTGAACTAATGATATATATATATATATATATATGACAATTGTACAACATATGATGATATTTTTTGGCAAAACATTTAATTGTATTTCACCAAAATAAGGATTAAATGTTAAAATGTAACATTTCAAAATATTTTAGGTGTTTAAATAAAAAAAAGTTTAAAATATAAGAGAGCATAGTGCAATATCTCCAAAATATTTGACCAAAAAATTGAAATATGGGGTGTTTGAGCATATTAAACAAAGATTAGATAATCACACCTCATACTCACAATAGTTGAGAGGGGAAATTACAAATGACTTATAAATTGGGGGTGCCAGCTTTCTACCCCAAAAAATTTGTCTTGATATGATCTGAAATAAATACATGGAGGCTATCTAAAGACTGGATAATCTGATTAAGAAAAAAAAAACATCAAACTTAATTTTTTTAAGTAAAAGTTTGATACTTTTATTTCTAATTTGATTATATAATTTTATTAGAAAAATTCAGGATTTATCTCTGATAACTTAGGGCTTGTTCTTCTATATTTTGGGGAAATATTTTCCAATCCCCAAAAAAATTTCAAAATTCATGCTTGTACCTCAATCTTTCTTCTAAAATACTACAATTTTTTTATCCAAAAAACCCCTCATAATTTACTCAAAAAAATCCTACACCCTAAAAAGCATATCTATCCCCACATTTTCTCACTCCATCTTTCACATGAATCATTTATTTATCATTTTCTCACTTCACTTATATATATATATATATATATATACATAAACATACATATGTTTCACTTTATAAACCCAACAAAAAAGTAACTGATTTGACATCAACAGTAAAGCTTGTCTCTTTCCAAAATATAAAGAAACAAGTAATTCATTCTTAAATTATTTTTCATATTTCCCCAAAACAAAACGAAACACTTGGAACATTCTCCAAATTTTCTTCCAAAAATCCATTCCTACAAAATATTTTCTACAAAATGCCCAAAATATAAGAGCACAGGCCCATAAGTTATGTCAAAACAAATAATTAACTAAGTTTTCATAATTAATGATTTTTTTGCATTTACATAAACATATTAACTGTACTTTGATGGAATATTTACTTATTATTATTTGATAATTTTGAAAGTCAAAAAAAACCCATGAATAAAAAATAAATAAATTTTAATTATCAAAATTATATTAAATATAAAGAAAATTCTAGCTTCTAAAGTTGTGCATTACCAAGTACGCATGTGCAAAATTGGTAATGAAATAATAACCTATTATGTAACATATATATTTAATGTTATTTTTAAATATTTTTGCATATTCTTGTCAAGAATTTATATTTGATTATTGCATTTTCACTTTAATATGTAAAATTTACTTATATGTAGTTAGAAATTTAACATTAATTACTAAATAAGATTCACATTACAAATATATATTCCTTTGGTCAACAATTTATGTTTAATTAATAATTTAACTTTTAAAAAAATAATGCATTAACATGATAAAAATGGAATATGTGAAATAATCACATTGAAATTATTTAAAAATGTGTGCTTAATGCTGGATAATTTAATTAAATAAAAAAATTAAACTCAACTTTTCACGTTAAAAGCTAGAAATTTTTGTTTTTTATTTAACTATATATTTTTCTTGAAAAGTTTTCAAGATTCATATAACCAAAGTAATATGTCGCAACAAGGAAACTGATTTTTCATAATTAGTATTTTTTTTGTTCACATAAATATAATCACTTCAGCAAAGGAATATATAAATAGAGTAGTCAAAGATCCAAGGTGTATGAGGAACCTTTTGAACAACTAATTAAGTTTTGGGCCACTGATCGTGCACAAGAAATAAGAGAAATCAAACTAGTCATTCATTTCGTGTTCACAACCACACTACAAGTACAAATAGTTTTGCCAGAGTTAGCAAAAAGGAGGTCAAATTCTATCCCTATTTTACTTTTAATTACTTTTCACTTTTCATGTGATATTTGTTAGGCATTCAACTTAAATTTCATGCTATTACTTAATTCATGTGGCTTTAATTCCATGATATGACTTAATTGTAGGAAGAACGACTTGGGCATGCTCCTTCTCAAGTAGAATTGTTTGAGTTTTCTTTCACAAAGAAAGATGGCACTCAAAGTGAGCCAGTAAAAAATGCAATTGTATGCTCTCAATGATGTTTTCTAAATAAATAATTTAAATTTATTAAATAACTGATATTCCATCATGTTTGGGATTTGGCTGTAGGTTGGAATGAATGAGAAAGAGAAGAAAACTCTAATGAGTGGAGTGGAGTTGCATCTAAAAATGACTCATATGCACAAATAATGGGTCTTGAAAAGAATAGGCAAGTTTGCATGTATGGTGATGGAGTTTGTCCTTCACTTGTGTTCAATGACAACTCTAGTCGTGGAGCAAACCAAAATATGATTATTAAATATTTACAAGAGTCAAATCGGAAGCTGAAAAATGAACTTGATCAGCTAAAATCTCAAGCATTGCAAGTGCCAAGTCATAATAATTTCAATAATGATTCCACACAAGTGGCAATCTTTTCTTAAAGTTAAGGGTCATTCTTTTGATTGTTTAATTTTAATTTATTGAAATTAATGCATTATGTTTTTTCTTAGGCCCTTGATGATTTGTCTCCAATTTTTCAAGTGGCAAGGCGAAACGATTGGCACCTAACAGTTTCTAATACTTCTACTAGTCCAGCTGATGAACTTCAGGTGAAATAGTATTTATGTACTTAATTTGATGTTAAATCACTAAGAAACTGTTAATTTTTTTCAGTATATCAAGAGTGTTAATTTCTTTGCATTTTTGTATATGTTGATTTAAAGTTGACTTCTTAAATTCAAATAATTAATTCATTTGCATTTATTCTTATGATTTTGCATAATATATGACGGCTATTTTATATGAGTAATAGCTTGCTCTTATTCGTCAGTTACTCTAATATAGTACTTTAAATTGATGATTGTTGCTTTTATTTCTTTATTTCTAGATTGGTGAAGTCATTTGTTTGAAAAGTATCATTAAGCTGAGTGAAATAGTTGCTATTGGATTGCTCTGTAGTACAGATGCAACTAATGAAATAGGTGGGCAAGAATTGGGATCTAGTTATTGGGAAATCTATGTGCAAGTTGCGGTAAAGCCAAATGAACAACTAGTTAGATCATATGGATAGTGCAAGACTATCAGACAAGCTGTAGGAGATAACATTGCTTGGCCAAAATCTTTTGTGGTATGTACTAATATTATTATATTCTCTTAAATTTTATAAAATATTAATCTTGTTGCTTTACATAATTATAACTTTTATATAACAACAATAACTTACTTACATTGTTGTCCTACTTGTGCATATTTCAAAGGATGTCGATTCTCACCTTTATGAATGATTCAAATGATTTTTGAATATATATACTATTTCAAGTCTTAGATTCTCACCTTTATGGTCAATTTTGATGAGCTTTAAACGTTGAGTGAATTTGAAGTACATTTGGATTCTAGTTTTCTAATAGAGCTATTTATTTTTGTTAGATTTAGTAAAGTACAATCATTGAATATGTTATTAATTAGTGATGTTTTCAAGAACTTATATTTATTTAATGATTTCATTTAATTTTAAATATCTGATTTGCTCCGTTTCTTTATGAGTTAATTAAATAATTATTATCATTATAAGAACAAAGATCATTATATTATTTTATTATTAAAAAAATTTAATTTTTTGGCTATTAAATAAACAGATACTATTAGTGCAAGAAATAAATGTTATAGGTTTATAGTGGCATTATAGAATGTCCATTTATTGGGTTTATGTGCCACATTGAAATGTCACCAAATATGTCTTTTGGGACACTAGTAAGGTAGCTAAATATAAATATTTTGACAAGTAAAAGTGTCAAAAAAGGTCATTTTTGGTGGCATTTTTAAATGCAACAATTTATAAGTAATGTATCATTTTAAAGTGTCAACTAAATACTTCTTTTGTGGCATTTTAACATGCTACTAATATACAATTTTCTAGCATGTTTACATATCATTTAAAATATCTTTTGTGGCATTTTAACATATCACTTATTGCTTTTTTTATGGCATTTAATGAATTTTTGTGGCATTTTAATATGTCATCGATGATATTGTCCATGATATTTTAGTATGTCATTAAAAGAAATTTATTGTGGCATTTTAGTATGTTACTATATCCATCTTTTGTGACATATTACTGTGTCACTTTAGCAAAGAAATGTAACATTTTGAGATGTCATACAATGCACTTTTTGTGATATTTTAAAATGTCATTAAATGCATTTCTTATTACACTATGTAAATGCCACAGTATGGTGAAAATAGTGACATTTACACTTTTAGCTACAACGCTATAAATGGCACTTTTAAAAAATACCATTAAATATAGAATTGTCACTATAACATTATTTAAGTGGAACTTTTTAGTGCCATTAAAGGCCATTTTTCTTGTAGTGATTATTTTCCTCATGTATGCAATTGAGAGATATTGTTTTCGCTTGTGTCATACCTCGAGACATAGTGACGGCTTTCCAACAAGGAAAACAAATACCAAGATCAACGCTATCTGTTACAAACCCCATCTTGTTCTTGTACACAGTGCGGCCATTCATCTCCCATCATTGCTAAGTATTTCACAAAATATCTTTGATTTGAATCTAATAAGTAGTAATAATCATTGTTAAGAGCCAACTACAACCCGTGGCATAAAAAAATATCGCTTGAATTATAATGTAATTTTGATTCTCTGAATGACTCAATTCGATGAACTAACAAAATTTTTTTGAGCTTCATATTTATGGACAATTTATTATTGAAAACTATGGCGCATGAAGTGTGCAAGGTCAACAATGAGCACACTTTATAGTTGCTTTAACAAATATTATTACTGAGGCACTTGAAGTATACAAGATTGATAGTGACTACACCATGCATTGAATGGATACTTTGTAATGTCAAAATCTTGCACGGATTACTACATAAAGCAATGCTTGTAGTATCAAAATCTTACCTAGAATGAAGCATGTGACATGTCAATGCATAATTAACATATAATGCCATACTAATCAAGAAGTGTACAGGATTGACAACGACTACACTCTGCATTTACTTGGCACATGAAGTTTCCTACCTCTAATATTTGATATCATTTTCTTATAAAAGTATTTGATTGATGATCAAATAAACTTGACATAAGTACAACAAATTGTACTAGAAAATAACATAAGGAATAAAATAAAGGACCCGAAGTGCTATTTCACATGCATGTTTCTTGAAATAATTAAAGATGATATATAGAACATCCATAAATTTGATATACAATGAATGAAAACATTTGACAATACACTGCGAGGAACACATAGGAAAAACAGAGACATCAATATTGCTTCCAAGCTAGCTCGGCTTGACAGGATCGAAGTTGGATACAGCGATTGCCGCACCAGCTAGGGCCACGAGCACAAACCCGCCAGCAATAATGCTGAGCAAAAAGTTCTTGTGAGATGGCGAAATGCTACTGGCAGCCTCGGCCACTTCAAGGACGATCATGAAAGCTGTCAATGCAGCGGCTATCAGCCCCGTGACTGCCTTCTCCTTCAACGAAGCCCTCACTTCCAAATTTTTCGACGACAGGTTTGGACATGGACATGGATAGCCTCACTGGCCATGGCTTGAAGAAAGCATCGGCAGTTGGTGGTTGTCTTATTAACTTCGATGGCATGAGCCAGCAGCACTACCAGAGATCCTGCGCAAGCCAGCCTCTAATTTACAAATTAAAAATACATACACTAAAAGAAAGAAAAAACTGACTCATAAACTTCAATTATGGCCAAATTCATTCCAATTTCTCAAAAATTGACTCTGAATCTCTTAAAAAGTCAGCCATTCATTCATCACTTTCGTCTGCCACGTTCACTGCCACGACCCATTGCCAGCATCAGTGCTCCTCCTCATCCCGTCTGGCCCAACCCATCCATAGCATAACTTATCTTCCTTAAAATAGCCCAAAAGTGAATTGTCTCAAATTTTCATAAACCTCGTCAGCCGTTGCTTGTGATGAGAACCACAATTTCAAGTTTACAACTAGCTTCAGTTCATCATTCTTCCAATTTTTGTGCCTTCGAAAAATTTATACTGTGTTTGTATAAGAGTTTCTTTTTAAATTTATATATTTTTGAAAAATATTTTATCATTCTGCTATTTGGTGTTATATTTTTTCATTATGTTTATTCTAAAAATTAAATATTTAATCATAATAAATAATTTTTTTAAGTTATTATGACTTCGAGTGTTCTATGAACAACGATTTCTTTCATTGAGAGAGCATTAAATCTGACTATTGCCGAATTGATTACTGCAAATATAGAAATTACATTCGTGCCAGCCAATCTTATTTGTGTCGAGTCCCTATGTTGCATTATAAAAAATTCAGTATGCCTCTGTAGTGTTACTAGTGAAATAAAACGCATCAAGCATACTTTAATAACAGAATTATATTAGAGGTTGGCACACATTAGGAGAAGGTTATAAGGAAACATAATTATATGAGGAAGAAAAAAAGATTTCAAAGCATTAACTTTGGATTTAGCCTAGTAATCCTTTTCACTCAATTTTATACATTTTTCATCATCAAAATTCGAATCATTGTCATTCTATAGATGCTAATTACATTTCATAAAATAGAATTACAACTAAAATAATGGCTGGCGTTAACTAAAATTAATCACTTTGTTCAAGTTTGTGAGAAGCATATTTCGAATGAGATCAATTCAATAATAAGCATATATATATATATATATATATATGAAACTGTTAAGGTTTAATCATAAAACGATGTATCAAGAGCACTGGCCAAGATAATTTACAGAAATGTTATTTTATTCTTGCATGTATTGCATCAAACTCGTACTTGTATATATATATATATATATATATGTAGTATTTTTACTTTTAGATATTTCACTTAAATTTGCATTTGTTCATATATTTATGAATTTTATTTCAAATCTTTTTGGCCTATTTTTGTAGCGACATTTGAAAAACACGGAAAGCAATTCAGTGAGTCAATGACTAAAATTACTATATATGAATTTAACGTATTTATGTACATATATAAGTAGTATTTTTGCTCCCAAAATAATTTATTTACATGTGCATTTACGCATATATTTACGAATGCGTACCTTTAACTTCAACATTTTAGGGTCTCTTTCTAATTGAAAATAATAATATACTTATATATACATATATATTAAATTTCATGCATCGTGTATATATATATTTAATTAAGATTATTTCTACTATGTAGAAATGGGAAAAATAAATTATTCCAACAAATAGAATTCAATGTTTTTATAAAAATTCATGTCTTAATTTCTTCTAGGCAAAATTGCAATTTTCGTCCTGTAACTTTACCTCTTTTGATTTTTGGTCCTATAAATTACATAATATTAATTATAATCCTATAAGTATTAAAAATTTGTCATTTTTAATGTGACGTGGCACATCAAACGTGTGGACATTTCTTGCTTTTGCCTCGTTGGCAACAAAATAAATGCTGACATGGGATTTGTGGCATTACTTGGCAAGCAAAATTGCAATTTTCGTCCTAAAATTTTACTTTAAATGGTTTTTGGTTCTATAAATTACATAATATCAATTCTAGTCCTATGAGTATCAAAAAATTGTCACTTTCACTCCTTTTTTCGCCAGAGCCGGCGAAAGTGGACCGAAAAGCCGACATAGTAGTTTGGACGTGTGGTAATTTATTGTTTTTGCCATGTTGAATTGCCAAGTAGGCATTTTTTATCTTTTTCTTGCTTAGTTGGCAATATACATGCCTTTTGTGTTTTTTTCTAATTTCAAATATTATAGAATTTATTTACATATACACATCTATTTATATATATATATTTATATTTTACATATAATAATTTTCCTTCAAAACACAATTTTTTTTTTCTAAACTATCCTCTACTATCCTTCATTATCCTCTAAACTTGCCCATTTTTTAATATATACATACATATATTATATATATCATATATATTTTTTGTTATTCTAATATTAAAAAAATCACTTAATTTCATTTTCATCCCAAAAATTTAATAAAAAATCATTAATTTGACAGTTACAGTAAAAAAAATATCTCCTCTAAAATATAAACAAACATATCAAAATTTTTCAAAATCAATTTTATCTATTCCCCAAAATATAATCAAAAATCAATCATATTTTCCAAGTTCGGTCAGCCATAGCTGCCGCCTGGCCAAATCTGGCCAAGCAACGACCATGGTAATGGGTTGGCCATGCCCACCTAGGCCATGGCGAGCCCATGTAAACGGCCACCATGGCCACCAGTTGGCCATTATGAGCTTCTTCCAGGCAACCAGTGGCCGCCTGGAAGCTCAGCCAGCCATGGCAACCACCTAGCCAGGCGGTGACCATGGCTGACCATGACCTTGCCTGGCCAAATCTAGCCAAGCGGCAACCATGGTGACGAGTTGGCCATGCCCGCCTATGCCATGGCTAGCCCATGCAAGCAGCCACCATGGCCACTAGTTGGCCATGGTGAGCTTCTTTCAAGCGGCCAGCTCAGCCAGCCATGGCCGCTGCCTAGCTAGGTGGCGACCATGGCTGACCATGACCTTGCTTGGCTAGATCTGGCCAAGCGAGGTGTGCTAGCAGGCTTCAGCCATGGCTTCACTTGGCCAGATCTGGCCAGGCAAAGTGTTGGCCAGCTGGAAGCCTGGCCAGTCCACCGGGTGGGGGTGGGGGCTTGGAGGCACATATATAATATATATGTATATATAAATACATATATTTATATATAATTATATATTTAGATATATGTGTATGTGTAAATATATATCACATATATGATATATGACGTAATCATAAATATCTTAGTTGGCATTTTTTTGGTCAATTGATTAAGCCATGTCAGCTGCCAATGAGGCAGAAGTAAGAAATGTCCATGTGCCCAGCAACTTTCACTAGCTCCGGTGAAAAAGGATTAAAAGTGACAATTTTTAGATACTTACAGGACTAGAATTGATATTATCTAATTTATAAGACCAAAAACCATTTGATGTATAATTACAAGACGAAAATTGCAATTTTGCCTATATCATAAATATCTTAGTTGGCATTTTTTTTCAATTAATTAAGCCATGTCAGCTGCCAACGAGGTAGAAATAAGAAATGTCCACGTGCCGGGCAAGCCACGTCAGCTTTTCCGGGCCGGCGCCGATGAAGAAAGGACTAAAAATGATAGTTTTTAAATACTTATAGGACTAGAATTGATATTACGTAATTTATAGGACCAAAAACTATTTGAGGTATAATTATAGGACAAAAATTGTAATTTTCCCTTTCTTCTATGGACAATTATGATAGCAATTACAGACTCTCGCAATTCTAGGAATCGGTTCACAAACTTCTTCTGGATCATAGTCTTTCCGTGCTTTATTGCACTTTGACTCATATTTAAGCTCATCAAAATCATTTGTGCATCTACCATCACTATCTAAATAGTACGTTTCTTTTGTTGGCAAGCTTCCACCATGATCTCAGATATTTGCTAACTGCATATATCAATAAAATCAATAGGAAAAAATATCTCACTAGAATCAATATATGAACTAAAATAAATAAACAAAATAACTAAAATCAATGATCAGATCATTTATAATGAGTACTAACATGAGAAGGAAGGACCAATGTTGATAACGTTTCAAAGTTATAGGAATCAGCCTCTAGATATCCATATTTATTTATACGTAGACATTTACACAAATTTATCATACACAAAAAATTATGATTTCTTGGAATCCATTGAAATAAGATAGCAAAAAAATCTTACAGAAGGCAAAAAAGAGAGCAAAGAGGACATAGAAGCTTGTAGTGACACTAGCCATCTCGTCAATGGGTTACAGTGTGAATGTTAGAGCTGTGGGTATATGGCAATTTGTGTGAGTAGTACTATATATAGAGGAACATAGGTCTCCTTCTATCATAAACTCTTTACAGTCTTTTTGTAATTAAATTGTTGAGATTTCACTCATATAATATCAGATGATTTACACTACCAACAGTGAGGTTCAAGCTTATAAGAAAACTACTGCAGCAGGTAGACAAGGAAGAAAAACAGACAAATCGAGTTATACTATATTCATTGTAACTACACCAAGCATATAAAAGAGACTTATTTCAAATTACTTAGAGCTGTAGATTAGTACAACGAATTGATGAGCCCCAAAGGAAAACCTATTCGAAAGCACATTGCTAACATGATAAAAGGTCTTGCCAACTCTGAAACTAGAAGGAAATTCCTTTAACTGCTGATCTCAAAACCAGGATCCAAAGCATCATTCAGTTGGAGATTAACAAATTCATGAAAGGTAAAGGCACTACAAACATCTCTATGGTAAACATGGTGCATTTCTATGACTTTACAAATACCACTGTCCTTTATTTTGCTTTCAATATACTTAGCTTACTAGAACCAGGTAGCTGGATCATAAACACATGAGCTTCAAACCACATGTGTTGTGATACCAATCTCTTAATGAACTAGAAAACTGTAAAAGCCATCACACTAGTATACCTACCTGACGGCAATGTTAGAATAGTTTATCACACAGGTGATGTTCATTTACCAAACAACCTCACATACCTTCTATCCATTATAATCTCCTATCAGTCAATAAACTAGCTGAAAATGCCTCAATCAGATTCCTATTTTACCACAACCATTGCTTATTGCAGGGCTTTTAGACTAAACAAATATTAGCTGTAGGAAGGGTGCTTAGAAGATTGTACATTCTGGACTCCAAAAGCTTCGACACCAAACAAATGAGATACTATACTAAAACTCAGAGCTACAATGCTAAGATAGATAGATCCTTACCCATTTCTTCTGAATGTAACAGCAACATAGAACTGAAAACACTCATGATGCTTAATTACTTTCTTTTTGGCATAAAAGGCTTGGCCACCACTTATCCCTAACTGTAATATCTCACTTGGATTTTATTGGTAATAAAAGAGCTCAGTCTGTACTTCCATGTGATGTATGTCCCTTAGCAAAGCAACAAAGATTACCTTTTTCTTATTAGCACGTCTCAAACAACACATACCTTCAAACACCTTTGAACTTATACATCTTCATATCTGGGGTCCTTACAGTCAGGCCTATACAACTGAAGCCCACTACTTCTTAACAATTGCAGATGACTTCAATAGAGCCACTTGGGCATACTTGATGTCTCATAAAACCCAAGTTATATCCATACTTGCACACTTGATTAGAATAGTCCAAAATCAATTCAACACCTCTATCAAAACTATAAGTCAGACAATGGTACTGAGTTTACCAACCGAAACTGTCAGCAGCTATTCCTTACCATTGGCATATTACATCCAAAATCCACTCCTTGTACACCTCAACAAAATGGCATAATTAAGAGAAAACATAAACACATATTACAGCTTACTAAGGCCCTTTTGTTTCAATCTAACTTGCCAAAGAAATTCTAGGGAGAAGTTGTCCTTATGGCCACCTATATAATTAACAAACCCCCAACTACTATCCTGAAATGGAAGGCACCATATGAGATCCTACACAACAAACCACCTCACTATAGCCCTTTTAAAGTCTTTTGTTGTCTATGATATGTGGCAAACAAATCACCAAGTAAAGACAAGCTTGAACTAGAGCCTTCTAATGTATCTTTCTTGGCATCAATCCTCAACAAAAGGCATACAAAGTTTATAATCTCTCCTACTCGCTTCAACTACAAGCGTTCTATGATGCTGATTGGGTGGCTTGTCAAGATAGTAAAAGATCTATTACTGGTTTTTGCATTTTCCTCAGACAGTCTCTCATCTCTTGGAAATTCAAGAAATAAACTATAGTGTCCCGTTCAACTGCTAAAGCTGAGTACAGAAGCATAGCTTCCATTGTTTGCGAGCTCCAATGGATCTCTTACCTTCTAAAAGATTTTGGTATCAATATTAATCAACCTATTGATATGTTCTATGGCAACCAAGTAGCTTTGCACATTGCTACCAATCTCCTTTTTCATAAGTGAACCAAACACCTTAAGATTGACCGTTTTCTCATTCAACAACAATTCAAGAAGAGTTTCATCTCTCCCAGGCATGTTCCTTCTCAGCTATACGTTGCAGACATCTTTACCAAGCTTCTTGTATTGCCCCAGTTCTCTTCCTTGGCCTCCAAGTTGGGCTTGGTTGACTTTCATCAATCTCCAACTTGATAGCGGTTTCCCACTGTAGTAGTTAGCTGATGATGTGTACCTTTGTGGTCTTTTTACTATTTCTGTCAGTCAATAGCATCTTTTCAGTCTATTAAAGTTGGTTAGGGTTTGTAGTATATATAAATACTCCAGCTAACTATGTGCATAATTCACGCTTTACTGAAATCTAGAACACGCTGCTCACTTTTTTCTCTCTCTTAAAATCTGTTCACCTCCATCAACCAATCACCATGCTGCCTCTGCCACCTCTTACCACATTTCCCTTCACCACAATCTAAGTGATTTTCTCTTCTTGTTTAATATTCCAAACTAGGTGCGAGAGTTCTATGACCAATTAGATTAAAGTCAGTGATTATATGTTAAGCTTATGTCAAATTTACTTTTGCTTTTGAAATATTTATACTTTGTGTTTGGAGGGAAGTTTCTTTTTATATTTATTTCTAAAAAATATTTAATCATACAATTAGTTGATGTTATATTTTTTATTAATTATATTTATTTTGAAAATTAAATATTTAATCATAATAAAAACATTTCTTATGTTATTCTAACTTTGAGTGTTTTGTGAACAACATTTTCTTTCATTGAAAGAGCATTCGAAACTGATTGCAATATGGGTAGAAACTACATTCGTGCTAGGAAATTTTCTGCGTATAGTGTTCCTATACTATGTTAGTCAAATTTTCAGCGTGTCCAACTTTATTACTAGCGAAACAAAATGTATCAAGTTGTATGACCCACAACCAAGCCCTTGTTTGGCCTCTTTTCTGTGTTGCTAGTGAAATAAAATGCGTTAAGCAAACATCAATAGTAGAAATACATTAGAGATCAAAGCACATTGAGAGAAGATTATAAAGAAACATAATTTGATATATATATATATATATGAAAAAGGACATTAAGAAGGTTTCAAAACATTTACTTTTAGATTTAGCCTAGAAATCTCTTCTACTCAATTTTATATATCCTACATTCTTCAAAACTCAAATCATTGTCCTTTCTATTAATGTTAAGGACATTTCATATAATGGAATTAATGCTCAAATTAATAATGGCTTTGTTCAAGTTTATGGGAAGCATAGTTAGAATGAGACTAATACCATGATAAGCATATATTAAACTGTTAAAATTTAGTTGTAAAAACAAATGTGTTGAGAACACATTTAAGAGAATTTATTAAATTTTATTTCATTGTTACATGTTCTTTTAGATATCTAGTAAAGCAGTTTAAACTGAAAATAAAGTTGATCTTATTAAATATCACTACTAAAAAATTAGGTATGTATTATGGAAAGTTTGCTACAGCATTAGTTTTGTAGTTATAGTTGTAAATTATAGCTACAAATTTTCATAGCAAATGTAATTTTTTTTAAATTACAAGCAAAAAAAGTTATTAATTATCAATCCATAGTCTTGTACCTTCAAAGTGCAATAGATTAATTATGCATTATTTGCTGAAAAATTAATATATGGAAAAAAAAGAATTAAAATCAACTACAAATTGATTGTATAAAGCAAAAGTTATCTATAAGAGCATCTACTTCAGATTGTACTCTGTAAATTTCATAGCTAAAACTAAAAAATTTTAGCATCACCAATAGATTAATCGCAGTTGATACACTAATTTTTTTAGTAATATTGCTGCTATGTGCATAGCAAACCGACAGCAAACGCAGTTTTTAGAGCCTCCTCAAAATGTTAACATGTTAACTAGGATAATTAATGCTATATTGGAACTCTACATACAAAATTGGATATGAGGAATATATTTTCTATATGTGTAGTAGTCAATTTTTATGATCTCTCAATGAAAGAAAATATTATGCGCAAAACCCTGTAAGTTATGACAGCATGAGAAAATTCTTTATCATGATTAAATATTTAATTTTCGAAATTAAAAAAAAGTACAACAACAAGCCATTGTATGATTAAATATTTTTTAAAAATAAATATGATGAAAAAACTCTAATACAAACACATTATACAAATTTTTAAGGGCAAAACTAAACTTACACAAGCTTAACAAATAATCACTGGCTTTAATCTAATTAGTCACAAAATTTTCACATCTTGTTGGGAATATTAAACAAGAAGAGGAAATAATTTACATTGTAGTAGATGGAGATGCGGTCAATAAAGGGCGGTCAATACGGTGATTGGTAGGTGGAGATTACAAACTATTGGCGGCACTGGTTGAGAAGACCATGAAAAGATGACAAAGCTAGTTGTTGGGTGGTTTTTGTGTCAAGTGATGGTTGGCGAAGGTCATGAAACTTTGGGGAAATCAATTTTATGGTTTGTTTTGATAGGGATAAGTTGTGGTGTTAACATGTTTGGGCTAAATTAAGTTGGGACGAGCCAAATGATTATAAGGCTGGTGGTGGTGGTGGTGGTTCTTGATGGCTAATGTGTTTAGGGGTGTTCAAAAAAAATCAAAATCGATTGAATTGATTGAAAACTGAAAAAATTGAATCGAACTAAACTAGATTTCAATTTAGTCCTCAAGTTTCAATTCATACCCTTAATTTTTAATTCTTACACATTGACCCCTAAGATTTCTATTTTTGGGCAATTATAGCCAATTTGATTTATTTTAAAGTCCTTAATCTTCTATTTATCTCAGCCCCTAAATTTTATAATTTTAAACAATCGAGTTCTTTTTTTATTTACAATTAAACCCTTCAATTCTCAATATTTCTTTCTAAACTTTAATTAATTTAATTTAATCAACTTAAATTAATATTCCAAAAATCAAGGTGTTACAACTCCCCCCCTAAGAGAATCTGGTCCCCATATTCTTATCCGAAATATGAAAAATCTCATAATGTCATTACATACTATTCTGCTAACCCCAAGAAAATTTGTCTCCCTTTAAATCCAATTGGTTCTACATATTCTTCCTCCTATTTCACGTGTCTCTTACTTGTCATAAAAGATGGGAATCCTTCTTAGTGGAAATCACTACTATAGGCTTCTTGGCTACTCATACTCACTTGATTCTTCCATATTTTATCAAGTGTTTCAATTTATTTTCTGTGTCCCTTGTCCAACAAGATCATCTGTCTTACGTCTCAAGATCATTTGCTCCTATATGATCCCATATTCATCTTAAACACAAGTATACTTAATATTTTCTTAAGCTTCCCAAGGAAGGATAAAACTACTACCAGGAATATTCATCTCTTTAATCCTCAAAATTTTTCCATATATCCCTAGATATTCAAAGATTAGCTAATTTCTCAATTATTTAGATCGATGGATCTATAACCTTAAAAAGATCAAATTTAATATGTATTGTCAAAGCTTAAAGGCCCGTATCCTCAACCTATTCTTTGATCTTCTTCAGTTATCGTGATCTCAGATTTGGTATGATCAAAGTTCCATGTTTCCCCAAGAGATCATATGCCTCATATCTAATGACATAAGGATTGGTTTATCCTAAAACTCATAACTTAGATTCCTTTTAATCCTTCTATTCCTTCTTGCTACTTTTAGTTCGAATGTTAGTACATTCACTTGATATACTATGACCATATTTTCCAAGAAATTCCATCATTAATATGAATAATTCTAATGTAGTAGGACAACCCAATGTAGTAAATTCTATATCCCAAACGAGACAATCCTATTTCCACACTTAAATTCCTTATGATGCATGCAATCATGTTTTAATAACCAACTCTTTGGTTCGCACGGATGTATAAAACTATCCTGCACATTCTGTAGGGAGAATGATAACTAACATGAGTTAATCTTGGTCCTTAGTTCACAAAAATCCTCTCATATCCTTATTCATCCTTTAAGATAACCAATTCTTTTAACTAGATTAAGCAATGAACTTATTATCATAAGAAAACCTTAAGTACACTCTTAGTGTTAATTTGATAAGGTGCAAAGAACTCTACACTTCTGACATAATTACATCCTAACTCTTCCCGATCGACTATAATCTTGACTTTAGTAAGATTATCTTGATGATCCTTTGTGGTGTCACATGCTTTTAAATATATATTTTACCCAATCGATACTTCATTAACTTAATGCACAAATAGTATTTCTATAGGTACCTATAACACTAAGTATGAATGTAGTATGACTCTTTCCTAAATTCCAAATCCACCAATTATCTTGAATAGATTTACTAAAACCTAATTTATTAAATCAAACCTGTATATCATATCTACAAACATGGTAGGAGTTTGACCACCCAATAACATTGTATTAGCCCCTAATACTCATATTACAAACAATGAGTAATTCCCATAATGCCTTCTCTACCAACCTATAACTAAGAATAGCTCAGCTTAGTTTAATCTTAAAATAAATTATATACATTTATCTTGGGCCAAGTTACAGGCATAAAGCTAGGTGTTAGGATCCTATATTTCATAAAGCTTATTTAATTCCTATCCTTATCTTGCAAGTTCTGATTTTCTGTTTGCTAACCCTTTCATAAACCTTCGCAATGAAGCCCAAGAATTTACCTGAAGGCCTTTTCCATGAGATCTTTTACAATACCTTCAAAATTAGGACTAGTTGTGTTTATCAATATTCTACAAAAGCAACATTTATTGCTAACCTATAGAAATATGGTTCACTAGAGTTGAGCTCCTGCCACATGTCTTCTCAAATGCTATCCAAATCTTATTGACCTAGTTGAGGGTGTCAATAAACCACAAAAACATCATATCACCTCCATTAGATTCCATGTTCAGCTTCCATGCTTTAGAATCCTTTCCTAAAATTGCAACAAAGGGATTGTTGCTAGTGTCTATCTTTTCCTATATGTTTCCCACTAGAGTATTCTCCACACAACATTAAAATCTATTAGTAATCATTCATGGTAATACAAGTGACAAACATTTGCGTTCAACTAATATTTTTGATCAACATTAGTTTTTAGCATATCAAAATTCTAGCTCAAAAGGGCATGCCTAAACCAATTTAACCCACAGCGTCCAACCTAACACATTTATAAACAATATGGAGGTTACTATGTGATTATTTAAGGTAACTCAACAACCGCTATCACTTGCACACAACCATTCATACTATAGTTTTCCTCTCACATAATACTTATATTAAAAGTAGCTAAGTTCAAACTTAGCATCCCTAAGACAATATGACAAGTCATACACTTAGATATTATGGACTACCTGCTTGCCCTAATTGTATTAACTTAAATGACATTACTGAAACAAAATTTATGATATCATCAATATCAATGTCTGAATAACCCAAATGGGTACGAACCAGAATGTTCAGCATAATTACATATCCCTAATAAGCATAGCAAATCCAAGCCCACAGTCATCATCAACATTAAGTATAGACATTTTCATGAGTCACCCTAGAGTTCAAGCTTATGTATGTAATATTTCACATAACCAAGCTAGGTTCGGTACATTTAGAATCTCATGATGAATCAAATACTTCCATATAATTTGCTACTAGTTCACAAAAATTACATATATATATATATATATATACTAGGTATAGTCATAAGTGGTACACTTATGATCCTTAGATTTCATTTATGAGACAAGACCTGGATTACATAGAACTAAATCCTTGATTAACATTTAAAACTTAGACAGTATCTTCAACTACTTATGTGCTCTTGTCCTTTATCAAATCTTTCTGAATTAGGACTCTATCAGAACTCTTCATACCTTATTATTTCCATTCAATTTCTCTAAATCCTTTCTCCTAAACTTTTGTACCTATACTCAATATTTCTTTCCAGACTCCATTACTAACCATAGATATCTTCGGCATTCCTTAATAACTTCATTCTTTTAATCAACCCCTCTCTTGTTTGTTTGCTTTCATCTCATAATCATATCAATGAGTTTCCCTACTATTAGTGAACTAACTTCCTAAACATTCAAATTATGCCACATCTTCATACCACTTATCTTTACCTTAAAAGATTTCTTTATGAGAATTATCCCATGTTTCCCTTTCGAAAACCACAATATAGTTACACTAATCAATCCCAATGTTGAAATATTGATTCCTTAGTGATAACAACATTGTATGAACCTCAACCACATATATAAACCAAAATACTAATTATACCAAAATGATCCTCCACTTCTCAAGTTCTATCATCACAAGATAAACTTGCACGGCGATGCAATATTGAAGGTATTATTCCACTAAACACCGATGAAGTCATGTGCTTAACATTTCAACAGTGATAGATTAGATATTGGTTGGCCATTCCAACACTAGTCTCTTACTCTCTTAATATCAAGCAATATCCCAAAAGTTCACATCCTAGCCAAATCTTCATATCAACCTTAGCCTCCATTAATCTCAATATTCCATATACCAAGGAGATTCGAGTCATCGACATATTATTTACAAATAACTTTTTCATAAGCCATGACATACTCTTATGTCCAAAGTAATGATCTAACAAGATCCTTCACCCATCAAATTCAACTTCATCTAAAATAGTCATCCGTTCATATACTAGTTAAAATGTTCCCAAACAAGCTGGCGCTTAGCATTATTTCCCAACAATAATATTCTTACCAAACATAAAAAGTCACATGCTTGATACCTTAGGAGCTACAAACTGTACATTAGTTACTCACCCAATCATAACCTTTCACATCCTTTAGTTCGAACATTATCCAAAACGTCACATCCTAAATAGATTTCAAAATTATACTTAATCTCTACTAGCCAAAACATTTGTTTCTCATTCAAACATCAAAATCAGACTTACTCTTTACCAATCAAACCTTTCATATTCCGAGGATTATATCATAGCATAGCTCAAGTTTCCAAACCTAAGCTCTAATACCACCTGTAACACCCCGACAGGTACGCATCTGCTTCCAACTAAGGTGCTACTCACTCCACACCATCAATCTTATGAATAACAAAAAAAATACATTTCTAAAAATTCCAAAGTAATTAATTTTTGCAACAACATCCATTAAATGGTCAATTCTGAATTGAAATATCTTGAATAGCACCTAGCACTTCTATCACCCTTATTACCTCATGTGTTGTTAGGTTTAATCTATCCGCTGCTTGACCCTATCTAGGGAAAAGAACGAAAAAAATAATAAAACAACGTAAGTTCGAGTGACTTAGTGAGGTAGTTTAGCAAGGATAACAAAGTGACAATTTCACAAATAGTATTTAAGAGGCAAGTAGAAGCATAAATGTTTCCAAAAATTATGAGAGAATGGTTTAGTCAAAATTTAAGGATGATCCATCTCACCACCGTCCTAAACTCCACAAAATTTACTGTCTCTCATGGAAGTTCAAGACATAAACATTGAGTTGAGAAATTACAAACACAATTTAGCAAATATTTTCAAATAAAAGCTGCTACTGGTTCTCCTACCTTGTCTCTCCACTTTCAAAAGTATAAAAATCCTTATCCCTCCAGTCCGAGTGATCAGCTCAGATAATTAACAAACAAAAGATAGCAATATGCATTATCTCCCCACTCCCAGCTACCTCAAGCTAACCATAAGGTCGAATGTATTTAGTAGGGTATTACTAAGGGTTGGTTGTCGTCGGTCCATTCTACCTAATCTACCCTCAGGCAATCCCAAGGCCCATCTCCAAAGGCATCAAACATATTCATATAACACGTCACTACGCGATGACAGCTGGCATTCAGATGCTCAAACAATCTTGACCTATTTTTGTGAAACGATCATGGCTATGACGGATAACAATGTCCAATAGCAATGCAAATAACATATCAAGTCACCATGTTAACAATCACACAAACAAATTAGCCCCAAGTTGATTTTCAAGAAGACATGATGATCAAACATCTATTTTGAAATCACTTTTTAGCTTCCTTAATACAATCGCCAATTTAAGATAAAGCAATATTAATCAAAATCAACTGAAGCAATTGGCATAGGAGAGCGATGTGGAGTACTATTTTCAACACATAGATTAGAATGAGCAAACAACCAAGATATAATAACAAGTATATATGTTCTTTCCTTAGTAAAGGAATCTCATACCATTAAGTATAAACTCACCTGGCAAAGGCAGAGAAATTCTTAGTCATGTGGTCGCTTAGTTCTTGGCTTCCTAGTCTGTCCGAGAACTATCATAAGATAACTTAAGTTATCATTCCATCAACCCTTTGAATCTTACCTATAAACATAGTTAACGTCTTTATCGAACTTAAGGTTATTCTGACACAATCCCAACAAGCCTTAAATGTTTGGAAAGTCCCTGACCCGGTCTCCTCATCAGTTCAAAGTTCAAAATAAATAACTTAGACCAACATTATTTTACTTTCTGAGTCGATATTCTTAATGTACTTAAATGTCCTTATCAAATCCTTGGTTACTTCAACTGTTTAGTCATAATTCCCTCAAGTTTCATACAACGTTGAAATATTTATAGTCATCCGTCATTGTCTTTAATTCGATGAATCAGTAAACAAACAATCAAAATTTCACTTAAAGTCTTAACGTTATTCCTTTGGGCTGATTGAGTTCAATATTATAATAATTATAAAATTAATTGATACTTGAGCTATATCATAGTTTGACAGTCTTAAAATAGGTCATAATTAATCTCAACCTAAATATCTAATTACATTCGACAATTTAATCGAATTAAAATTTAATTATTGAAATTTCACAAATTGGGTCAAATTGGGATCCAGTCGTAAGCCGAGAATAGCCTAGATGAGTCTAAAAGTGAATTTTAAGAAACTACTCAGGGACCGCCATCACACGCCACCACCGACTGCCACACGCTGCCGCCGAAGATGGAGAACATCACCACCAGCAGGTGTGCCTCGACGTCAAAAGCAAAACACCTCAAGCAATTTTTGATTTTGACAATGATAAGCCAGCCAATTGATCATTTAAAGCCATGGCCAACCTTAACCTCCACCGTCAACCACCACCATCAATTCACCCACCATCTACTGTCGAAACCCCAAATTAACACCACCACCAGATTGCCCACATCCCTGCAACCAAAACCTACCTAGTCCCCGTCCATTTCCACTGTTGGAAGCCGAAGAACCACCACACCCACCGCGAGCTTGCCATCGCCTCATTTTTTGGTTGATTCATCGGTTGTTTTTGAATTATTTTGGTATGGTTGTGTTCCTTGAGCGAAGAAAAATCCAACCATGGTTTTAGTTTGGAGTTTGGTGGTCATATTTTGGTGATTTGCCGGTGGGGTGGCTTGAGGTGGTTTTTGTGAATTTGGTGAAATTTAGTCCTTCATTCTATATACATAAACTCAATTTTTGGATATTCATTTTTCTCCCCAGAAATTTTCCACCACTTTCAAGTAGGTCCTTTCAACTTTTAATCGACTTTAATTTAGTCCCCTAATTTTTAATTATTACACATTGACCCCTAAGATTTTTGTTTCTGGGCAATTGGGCTTAAATTGATTTCTTTGAAAGTCCTTAATATTCTATTTATCTCACATTGACCCCTTGAATTTTATAATTTTAAGCAATTAAGTCCTTTCCTTATTTACAATTAAACCCTCAAATTCTCAATATTTCTTCCTAAACTTTAATAAATTTAATTTTAATCAACTTAAATTAATATTCCAAAAATTGAGGTTTTACAGATATGGTTGTAGTTTTGATATTTTCAAGTAATGTTAACTGATATTGAAGTTCTACTTAATTATTTGATCTCAATCTTTCAGTTATTCATATTCAAAATAAATGTCCCTTAGATGTATACACACACACACCACATGCACACATATATATAGTTCTAATCACCCTAACCTAACGATGTTTGTTATTTATTACCTCCATAAGTCATTTGAGCTTATCCTCTTGTATCATTGTTTTTGTTCTTCAACCAAATTGAGGAATAGAAGGCTTCATGAGCACGGATCGCATGGCACATAATTTAGATAATGCTATCAAGGTATATATTAATGGCAAGGACGTGATATTATGTTTATAATGTAAATAAGGCATCTGTCATCAGGTTATTACTTTTCATCTACGATGAAGTGTGATGGGTCAGAGTCCCTAACAAGTGTGTAGGCATATAGTTTAAATTGTGAGGTGACTATGATTTGTTATGGAAATGCAAATTCGTCCTGCAATTTAAAGCATGGCTAGAGTTTATTTTGAGTTTGCTTGTCATCTTGAGTTGTTGGAGAATTGTTTAAAATAAAAGAAAAACAAAGAAGTCTGGAAGTGTATATTCAGTTTGAATTTTAGGTTCAATTGGAGTAGCACCTTGAGTGAAGTAGAAATCTTCTAGATTGGGTGTTATAGATTTAGGGATGAAACTTGGGATGTGAATCTAGCCTTAATTGAAGTTTATTACTTTTAGTGTATGTAATTTTAATTTGTATATGGATTATGATCAAGATAAATAATACCTTTGATCTAACTAAAATTATTTTAATATCAATTATATTAGATATGGTTAATTTAATTATTATTGGTTTAAAGAAACCAATTACACTTGTCAAATTTTAAGGGGCATTGGATGTTGCACTTGGACTTGCATTTATAATCATCAAAATCTTTTGTACATCTGCCATAATTATCTACACAGTATTGTTTCTCTACTGGCAGTGGGCTGAGCCTATCACTCTCTTATCTACCTTCCACCACATCTCCCATATTGCTAACTGCATTTATAAATAAAAATTAATAAGAGAAAATATCTCATCAAAATTAAAATAAATAAACAAGATAATTAAGACCGAGTCAATTCATTTATGAGCACTAACATGAGAAGAAGGATTAATCTAAGTAATAATTGAAGATTAAAGGAGTCAGTCTTAAGATAAATATATTTATTTATACGATGATACCTTCATAAATTTATTGTACACAAACAATTATGATTTCTTAAGACCACATTGAGATAAGAGAGCAAAGAAATCTTACATAAGACAAAATTGAGAGTAAGGAGAACATAGAAGCTCGTTGCGACACCGGCCATCTTGGCAGTGAGTTGCATTATTGATATTATAACTTTGGATGCGTATTATCTGAGAGTATTGTTTTCTTTTTTCTTTTTCTTTTTTTTTAATAGCTTTCGATATGTATTGTCTGAGAATATTGTTTTTCTTTTTCTCTAAAAGTATTGTGTTATATATATATATATAGATATAGATTATATATGTAGGATGTGATTTTAGGCTAGGAAACCATATTTCATTTCTGGATACATAAAAGAATACGATAACAATTGTAGAAAAAGTATAACACTAAATATGGTAAGAAATTCCTTAATTAGCGGATATCCTCATACCATGGAATTTTCCATTAAAAAATAAAATGAAGCCAACTTTTCTAATGCAACTTCAAATCCCTAATTATCTGTTCTTTCTTTGGTTTCCCCTAATTTAACGTAGCAAAAAAACCTTGATTGAATGACCTATTACTACCATAATTTGACAGGGGACAATATGCTTCTTTCTGTGATAAAATTTTGAGAGTCTTTTTGTAATTAAATTGTTGAGATTTCAGTCATGTAATATGAGACATTTTAAATTCCAAAACTATATATCAGTATTAGATTCTATTTATTTGAATTGTTTATTTAAAAAAATGATTAGCACTTGGTAATTATTTATTTGGTGTAATTATAGTACTTCGATTTTCTGTAGTGATTTAGTTATGTGCACCGGAAGCTAAGATTTTCTAAAAGCTTGATGATTAGAAAACTTGCCGCCTGACCAAGTGAGTTTGTAATTAGATTTTTCAAAGTATAATAATTTGTGTCAAACATGTGATCTTTTTAAAACTTTTCACGAGGAAAGAAAAAGAGATAGTGCAGCACTGAATCATAGCCTTTGGACCCCATAACAGATTATTTCAAGGGCATTCCAGCTATAGTTTAACATTCTACTTCTCTTTCATTCAAAAAGAATAAATCTGTATCTCTTAAAAATTTGATAAACGTATAAATGATTTTTCTAAACATTTAACAGATAAGTTAATTTACTCAATCAATTATATATAACTTAATAAATATTAAAATCATATTAACTATCAAATGTCTTATTTATCTTTAATCAAAGTCAACATATAAATTAAAAATTAATACAAAAATTGAAAATGCATACACTATAAAAAGACAAAACTAACTCGTAAGCTTCAATCAGCGCCAAATCCATCTCCAATTCCTCAAAAATCGCCTAGAATCTCGTCTGCCACGCTCACTGCCAAGACCCATCGCCACCACCAGTACT
>JACGDI010005219.1:2330407-2349308 GCA_014898725.1 Jacaranda copaia | reverse complement strand
CAGCCCGAAGAGCTCTAATCACAAAAAAACAATCACCCTTAATAATCACTTGAGACCATCCGTTGGAAGAACACAACTCGCATGCGAACTTGGCTGCTGTGGCTTCGACAGCTTCCGGATCTAGGCAAACTGGAATTAGCCGTGAATCCCAACCAACACCCTGGCCCAAATGACCTCGAGCAACAACACCAACACTAATAGCCCCACGTTCAGTGAAAACAGAAGCATCAAAGTTAATTTTGATATAGCCATACCTCGGTGCTTCCCGGCCCTGGTGCAAGATTTCCAGCTCATGCCTTGTGTGAATATTAGAATGTTGGCGAAACAAATTCAGAAAACTGATTGCAAATTGGGTAGTCTCAAGAGCAGACCACTGAATCTCTCCAAACTTGCCTTGCTTTCTGCGGTACCAAATGCACCAGCAGCAGGTCAAGAACTCAAAATTCTTCTTATCCAACACATGTACTTGAACAAACCCGTCCATCACCAAATCAACAGGGAAATTAACATATGCCCAAGGCATAGTCCATAGCGCCCAAACTTGTCTTGCAAAGTGACAATGAAGCAGACAGCAAAGCGAGTCTTCAACAGCATCATCACATTTATCACAAAAAGAGCTGGTGTGAATCTTTCATTGTACCAAATTCTGTTGAAAATAAATGAAAACTGTAGAGGAAAAACTTATCTTTTTTTCAGCTGGAAGTAGACTTTATATAGGCCGTACATGAAACAAGAAAAACAAATGCACGAACAACTAACTCCTAGAAATTTGCCACTATCCGAATCAGAAAATTGATATAATCATCATCTAATTTAGTTTCTCAAAATCAGCAACCATATCAACTACTCTAAAGACCTGGTCTAAACTTCTTCCCATTATTCTCAACAATACCTCCCCTAAGCTGAAGTTCCTAAGTCAGTTTACGAGGACATATATTCTGTAGATGAACAGACTACAAGCGTCCCTTTGAATTTGAAAAAACTCTCTTTCTTCAAGGCTTTTGTAAAGATGTTTGCTACTTGGTCTTGGCTCTTGCAATAGAGTAATTCAATCACGCCATTATGTGTAAGGTCTCTTAGAAAGTGGTACCTTACATCGATATGTTTGCTTCTCCCATAGAATACTAGATTCTTTGACAATTTTATTGCTGAACTATTATCACAGTAAATAGGAGTAGCCCCTGTTTGCTTGTCTTCAATTTCCTCAAGCAATTTCTTAAGCCAAATGCCTGACATGCACACGCTGTAGCTACAACATATTCAGCTTCTGTAGTGGATAGTGTCACTATTTGCTGCTTTTTAGAAGACCATGAAATTGCATTTAATCCTAGCTTGAACACAAAACCAGTAGTAGTTTTCCTATCATCTTGATCCCCTGCATAATCACTGTCTGTGTACCCCAACAATTTTGAGTTTTCTCCTTTTTTGTACCATAAACCATGACTGGTTGTCCCTTGCAAGTATCTCAATATGCGCTTTGCCGCTAATAAGTGTGATTGCTTTGGGTTGTCCATGTATCTGCTAATTAAACTAACTACATACATTATGTCGGGCCTAGTTATTGTGAGATACATTAAGCTTCCCACCATCTACTTGTAGTAGGTCCCATCAACATCTTTTCCTTTTGGATCTTTATCTAGTCTTATGCTTGGATCAGTAGGTGTATAATCTGAAATGCACTTATCCATCTAAAATTTAGTCAAAATTTCTTGTACATATTTTTTTTGAGAAAAAAAAATTCCTTTATTGGACTAAACCACCTCAAGTCCAAGGAAATAGTGTAATTTTCCCAAGTTTTCCTACTAAAATCATCTATAAAAGATATAAAATACCTTTTGCCTCCATTTGAAGTAGGGTTAATGGGCCCACATATGTTTGAATGGACAATCTCCAATGCTTCTTTTGCTCTAAAAGTTCTCCCTTTCTAAAAAGGTTCCCTGTGTTGCTTTCCTATAACACATTCTTCACAAATACTTGAAGGATTTTGAAAGTTTGGAAGACCATTTACCATATCTTTTCGCTGTAATGTTTGTAGTCCTTCAAAATTCAAGTGGCCATATCTAAAATGCCACAACCAAGCTGTCTCTTTCAGTTGAGCTGTAAAACATGTCTGTTCAATATGATTAAGATTAATTGTAAACATTCTATTAGCAGTCATGTTTACCTGAGCAATCAAGTCATGCTTAGCATTTTGGATTCTGCACATGCCATCCTTGATAATTACTTCATAGCCTTTCTCTTGTAACTGCCCAATACTAAGCAAGTTAGTCTTTAAACTTGGTACAAAGAGTACATTGGAGATTGTCTGTATTACACCTCCTTTTGCCTTAATTTTGATTTGTCCTTTCCCTATAACTGAAATTTTTGAGTTGTCTCCAAACTTTACGGTATCTTTGAATGTTTCATCTAAGCTTGAGAAGACCTCCTTATTACCACACATATGATTGTTGCATCCTGTGTCTAAATACCACATATTCTTATTAGTCTCCTCCTTTGCATTACAAACCATCAATAAAGATATCTCTTCTCCTTGATCTTCCTCCTTTTCTGCAAAGTTAGATTCTTCTCTATATCTTTTAGATAAATTTGTTCGACATTTAGAATTATAATGGCCATACCTATGGTATCTATGGCATTCTATATTGGACTTGTACTGGCTCCCTCGTCCTTTTCCTTTTCCTTGGAATTGGTTTTGTTGACATTGATTTTCACCATTATTGTTACCTCTTCCTTTACCTCGATCTTTGTCTCTATCATTATATCTGCCAATGCCTCTACCTCATCCTCCATCTCCTCGACTTGAATTGGGATGGTTTTTTGTTGAGGCTTTTAAAGCTAGCTCCTCCTTTTCTTGCTGATTAATTTTCTGCTCATGAATCAACAAAGAACTCTACAATTCATCTATTAACAATGCATCAATATCGTTAGATTCTTCAATAGCACAAACAACAAAATTAAATTTTGGTGTCATAGATCGAAGAATCTTCTCAATAATAGTGACATCTTCTGACTTGTCACCGTGAACACACATTTTATTGACTATTGCCGTCACCCTTGAAATATAATCTGTAACCGACTCTCTGGGTTTCATTCAAAGCATCTCAAACTCCGAACAAAGTGCTTGAAGCTGCTGCCTCTTTGCCCTTGTTGATCCTTGATACTTCTTTTTCAAGGAGTCCCATATCCTTGGAGGTGTCTTTGCAAAGAATTGTCTCCAAGATTGAACGATCTATAGCCTAAAATAAATAGTTTTTGGCTTTTAGATCTTTCAATTTCAGTGCCTCTGCTACAACTTTCTGTGCTTCCGTTGCATCTACAGCCAATGATGGTATACCTTCTAAGACTACTTGCCAGTATTCTTTTGATCTTAGAAAATTTTCCATCAGGATACTCCAATGATCATAATGTCCATCAAATTGTGGAATGGAGGGTTGGACAAAGTTTTCAGATGCCATGAAGATCATTGAAAAGTGTATAGAAAAGTGACTACTGCAGGATTTTCCAAACACTCCAAACTTGGCTCTGGTACCAAATGTTGAAAATAAAATGAAAATTGTAGAGGAAAAACTTATCTTTTATTCAGCTGGAAGTAGACCTTATATAGGTTGTACATGAAACAAGAAAAATAAATGCACGAACAACTAACTCCTAGAAATCTGCCACTGTCCAACAGAATCAGAAAATTGAGATAATCATCATCTAATTTAGTATTTAAAAATCAGCAACCATATCAACTACTCTAAAGACCTGGTCTAAACTTCTTCCAATTATTCTCAGCAAATTCGCATTAATAGAGAGAAAGTTGCATGCTACTCGCTAAGCGAAGTGTCTAACCTTAGGGGGCACAATTCAGTGCCAAATAAATCAGAAATCTGTAGAAGATACTACACTGCTGGAACCACGTCTTAAGTCAAAAGCTTTTTGATTCAGAGATGTGGCCAGATGGTATGCCATTCGAACACTAAAATGCCCCATTTTGGAGTAATGTTAGATTAATTCATCATCATTATAGCAACAGCCCAAAGGAACGGAGAGAATTGCGTCGTGATCTGGTTCAAGGAAAATCGCATTTACCAAATCATAGCGCCAGGAACTAGAATCAGGATCGATTATTTGAGAAACAATAGCATCAGGGTGGAGACAATTAGGAGGAGAGAAAACCTGGAATGAAGGCTGGCAAGGCAACCATTTACCATGCCAAATTCAAACATCAGTACCATTCCCTATACGCCAATACAAACCTTCACGAAGTAGATAAAGTGTTTCCCATATTCCTCGCCATAAATAAGACGGAGAAGAACCTAAAGGACCAAGGGTAACAGCGCAATCAGGGAAATACCGAGCTTTGTAGATCCTGTAAAATAGAGAGTTTTGTCAAATAAGTGCTAATCTTGTTTAATGAGCATGGCCCGATCGAATAGTCGAAGTTCATAGAAACCCATACCACTAGAACGCTAACTAAAACCAAGAGAAGCCCATTGAAACCAATGAATCTTACGAGCCCTACAGTTATCCCACCAAAAAGAAGCTATCATAGACTCAATATCTCCTAGAAGACCATCATGGAGTTTAAAACTCATTGCATAAGTATGGCTTGGATGATAGACTTCAAAAGAATCTCTTTACCTGGATAAAATTTTCTCGCTCCACCTACTTACTCTGTGCCAAACCTTCTCCCAAATGTATGCAAAAATCTCTTTTTTCGACTTACCAACCCCTGAAGGAAGACCCAATTGTTTCTCATACTTGTTAACAATAGGCATACTGAGTGTCTGATGAATTTGTTGTTGGACAAAATATGTGGTATTTCGACTGAAAACTACAGAAGACTTCTCCACATTAATCTGCTGCCCAGATACTCATTCATATATTAGTAACACTTCCTTAATATGTTGTGCAACCCCCTCAAAATATTCACAAGAAAGGAGCGTATCATCTACAAAAAGTATGTGTGATATTCTTGGTGCATGTCATTGTGAGGAAAATTCTTTGTTTAACTTCATTATGTTAAAGCTTGTTATGAACAAGTTTTCTTTTGTTCAAATTATTTGAACAATAGCTTATCCTTTTTTTCCTCTTCTTTTTTCTTAAAATTTGCCCGCTACATGAATTTAGTACCAGAGTAGGTTTAACCTTTTCTGACAACAAATGCAAGAGCAACTGGAGTTCGCAATATAACCAAATAATTTGTGGAAGTCAGAATCCCCTAACTCTCCAAGAGGAGATTTATGCATTAATAAAATTTTGCAATGTGTATTCATCTTTTATTTTATGTTATAAATAAATAACAAATATATATATAATTATTTTTTTATAAAACTACTTCTTTATGTATCAAATATATTTGATATGTTTCTATAAAGTGAAGAACATTAAAGAGTACCAGTTAAACTAAAGAGTACAAAATGTTGTACTGTTCCAACTATGTTAGAATTCTTCAACAATGGCTTCTTGCTTAACAGGAGGAGAAACAGCTGTGGATCCTAAGCATGATGTGTTGACACACTGGAGTTGTCCACCGACGAGGTGGTTGAAATGCAACATTGAGGCTGCGATTAACAATTCCAACAATAGTTTTGGTCCAAGATGCAATATTAGAACAAAGGAAGGAATGGTGAAAGCAGCCAAAGAAATTCCTCGTAGAGGCAATGTATCTCCAGGTGTAGCAGAGGCAATTTCCTTTTGTGAGGTGCTGAGTTGGATTTAAAAAAAAGACATCTCAAATGTTATATTTGAGCTCTGCTATCAAATTGTTGTTAATGTTATTTTGAAGGAGTGTGTAGATTTTTCTTATTTTGGGACTATTACTGTAGATATAAAGTTCTATGACCAAATTATCATTTGTCTTCTTCGTTGTTTAGTGAGTTATATGACTCTCTATCTCACTAAAGCCTCTATATCTATATTTGATATGATTGGGTCGTTGGGAAAATGATAATCCTATATGCCTTTCTGATGTAACTTTTTTGCAATAAAATTTCTTATTTAGTGTTAAAAAAAAAAAAAGGAAAGTAAATAATTCAATTTGCCTAGTAACTACCACCGCATCTCCCATATTGCTAACTGCATTCATCAATAAAGTTAATAGGAAAAATATCCCAACAAATGAATGTATAATTGGAAATAAATAAACCTAATACTTATACATAACAATTAAAAACGAATCATTAATGTTGAAGGAGGACCAAGACAAGTACAGTTATTTGTATTATGATATCTACATAAATTTATCACGCATTAAAATTTATGATTTCTTGAGATCTCGTAACTTTGGAGCTGTGTCTAATATTAAATAGGGGAATGCATGTTATTTCTTGTTATAAATATTTTGAGATTTTTGCTATTAAATTGTTTTTAAGAAAATCAAAAGGTATTTGGTAATTAATTCGTATTATTCAGTGTAATTATTATAATTAGTTTTCATAAAATATTTATTTAAGTGTATGATTATGATCAAATTCAAACTCAAAGTTTTATAGTTTTTGGGGTTCGGGAGATTCACTTTAGCAAAACCTCACGAGCTTGCAATTAAAATTTTTAAGTACTATAATTTGTGCCAAACATGAGATGCAGAACTTTAAGCTCATTGAAAAAAATAGTACACAACGAAATTATGATATGATATATATATTTTAAACTAAAGTTTAATTCACCAAAAAACATACATAAAAATTTTGTGATAGGTTAATTTACATAAAACAAATTATGTAAATTACATAGATGAACACAAAGTTAAATTAGGGTTTGTTTGGCCCATTACATTTGACATAAAATTAGAATTGCTAATATATATAATTACACTTGTTATTTAATTACATAACTATTATTATAGTAACCTGTTAGTAATTTTGCATTTTTACCAAACGGTCAAAATTTTCAGACCGGGCCGGATTTGTATCCGAATCAGAGTCCATCCAGCTATCCTGTTTGGTAGCTGCTACAAATTACAACCTCCTGGACGGCTAGACCACACCCTCCTCCACTACCGCCAAACACAAAATCTCTTCGACTCATAATACCTTTTTTCCATCGAACCCTCGATCGGAATCATCATCTGGTCTGTAAGTTTACGTCACTAGCTTTTTCTGTCACCATCTATACATACATCTATTTTTTTTATGTGTACATGTGTAGCTGATTAATTGGTTTGATTTTCGTTTTCTTGATAGGGTTCTTGTTCTTGGTTAATTGAATCGATCGAATTACAAAATTTGGTCAAATGGGCTGTACTGTTAGAGAGAAACACACCCGAACTAATCGGAGGATCCGATCGGTAAAAGCCGAATCCGATCATTCTACCACCATTAACACTAACGGTAATGTGGAGAAATCAGGCAATGGGAAAATCGGAATTAAACCGAAGAATTATCATATGGCCCTGAATGCCTTGTCCCAAAACCAAATGTCGATGCCCAACCCGAACCCAACTTCTGTGTTTGATGATAATGGGTGGGGGTACTGCACTGAGGAACAGTTAGAGGAGATATTGCTGAAGAATTTGGAGTTTTTGTACAATGAGGCGATAAATAAGCTTGTTGCACTGGGGTATGATGAGGAGGTGGCTTTGAAGGCTATTTTGAGGAATGGACATTGTTATGGTGGGATGGATGTTTTAACTAACATTTTGCATAATTCTTTGGCCTATCTGAATAGCGGTGACAGTGATGTGGGAAACGGCGAGGAGCCTGAGCCTTCATTTGTAGACTTGAGGCAGCTGGAGGAGTATTCTCTTGCAGGAATGGTCTGTCTGTTGCAACAAGTCAAGCCCCATTTGAGCAAAGGTGATGCTATGTGGTGTTTGCTGATGAGTGATCTCCATGTTGGTCGTGCTAGCGTGATGGAAATCCCAGTTTTGCCATCGCCTACCAGCAGTGGGAGTAGTAGTGGGAATGGGTGTGAGAGTGCCTCGGCAAGCAGCAGTGGAAACCCAGAGGGAATTGTTACTAATGGGGGACCTGTTGGGGTTGCCCCAGCGCTGTGCAGGTTTCATGGTGGTTGGGGCTTTGGGAACAGTGGGACATCCGAGTTTCCAATGAATGGAATGAATGGGATTTTGCCATACACATCAGAAATGGCTTTGCAGAGAGAAATTGAATGTCCAAAGAGGTTTAACCTTAGTCCATCGATGAAGACTCTGCTGAAGAGGAATGTTGCCATGTTTGCTGCAGGATATAGGGCAAATTCAAAGCTGTTTCATAGCCAATCACAAGCTTGCCCCAGTTCTTTATCTGGTGGGAATTCATTGAGTGGATGCAGTCCAACAGCTGGGGTTTCTGTTGGGCACAGTGAGGAATCCCAGTATGCAAAGAATCAAGATGTAGTAAACTCGGTGATGAGTAAGTTTCGGGATTTGAATCTTGATGAGAACACAGAACAAGTGTCCTTGGATCAAAAAGACGAAATGATACTAAGTTTGATACATCAGATAAAGGACTTAGAGAAACAAGTGAAGGAACGTAAAGAGTGGGCGCACCAGAAGGCAATGCAAGCTGCAAGAAAGCTCAGTCACGATTTGACTGAACTTAAGATGTTGAGAATGGAGAGAGAGGAGACACAGCGGCTGAAGAAGGGGAAGCAGGCCCTTGAAGACACCACCCTGAAGAAGCTTACTGAGATGGAGAATGCTCTGAGGACAGCAAGTGGTCAAGTGGACCGTGCAAATGCTGCTGTCCGTAAGCTTGAGGCTGAGAATGCAGAAATTAGAGCAGAGATGGAGGCATCTAAATTAAGTGCATCTGAATCAGTCAAAACCTGTTTGGAAGTTGCAAAGAGGGAGAAAAAGTACCTTAAGAAGCTTTTGGCATGGGAGAAGCAGAAAACTAAGATGCAGGAAGATATTGCTGCAGAGAAACAGAAGATCTTAGAACTGCAGCAGGAGTTGTCTCAGGTTGAGGCAGCCACAAAGGAAGCTGAGGTATGTTATACTTAATGAGATGTTATTCTGATAATCAATTTGCACTTACAGGAAGTGCTTCTGTCTGCCAGTTATTTGATTTTACAATGTTGTTACACCCAAAGTTAATATTCCATCTGTTAGTGTAGTAGCATAACTTTTGGTTTGGCATCTTCCCATTGTCTGTGAGTGTTCATCTTAATAGTATTGCTGGCAAATTTTATTTACTGTTAGTTTTCTTGGCATACTTGAACACAATGGCAGGTGACACTTGATTGAAGGTGTCCTAATGTACTACTTACCTTATTGACCTATATGTCAGGGGAAATAGTAGCTACATATTAGCATGCAGATGTGCATTCAAACATATGTAAGGCATCTGCCTGCACAGCTGCTAGCTTTATGTTTTAGATTTATGACACTGGGACTTGAAAAAGCCACAGGTCCAATGTCGGGCAACATCTATGACACTTATGGGCGTATATCTTGCATCTAGCATCTGAACTGAACAAATGAAGCTTCTGAAAGTTCTATTCACAGAACTGACCTTTTTCTTGGAGTTTGCTCTGCAATTCTCTTTGCCTGAGCTACATCTTCATTGTGTGAAATATCTACTACAAAGATGATCTAAAGAAGGTTCCGTAACTAGCTTACTTCAGTTCTATGGTCTTAATTTCAAGAATGTCCTGTCTGGTTCAAAATTCATGGGATGAGCTGATGGGCCAAGACAGATATGCATGAGTAAATTGGTTGAACAGTTATGGTATAATACACGAGCACCGTACCAAAGGTGCTGTTTTTTGAATTCTCCAAGAGTTAACAGTTGTTGCTAACAAACATATTGATGGTACCTTAGGAGCTAATAAACTACTTTTTAATAAATGTATACTCTCAATCCCCTGCAACTTGCAGCCAAATCTCAAGTTTGTTTTGAATTTCCTTTTTAACCAATTAGAATTGCTGCATTCTTGTTGTCAACTCCCAAGGAGCATATTGCTAAACTATGGTATGTTATAATCTATTTCTAGCTGTTATCAATTGCCATCCTCCCTATACATTCTTGAAAGTCCTCCTTCATTCACACTCCAATGCTAACACTTACAATCTCGAACTCAATTGCTGTTTGTCTTTATCACTGGGTTTTACCTTATTCTAACTTGTCCAATGAGGATGTTATACAATATTAAAAAATTGCTATTTTTTCCTCTAACTGATAATTTGTTTCAAGGGAACTTCATTGAAAGTTGTATAAGTAGTATGTTAAGTGGTTTCAAGAGTTGTTCCTTGATAAGTGCCTGCTATATATTTGCCCCTGTAATGTATATTGATGTTTCTCTTGAGAATGAATGTGTTTGATGCAGAAGTAAATGTTCCTATATGCTTCAATTCTAGTTCTCTATTATGTCATACCTGAAATTGCCCACCTATCTTTGGCATCCTGGAAAAGAATTTGTCATTGCTATGTTTAGACTCTTTAAAGTCAAACCTCCTGCTCTGAATGGAGGTTTATGCAATATTTTATCTTTATTAGTTGATGTTTTCTCCATTGCTTGGTTGTGGCCGTACATGTCAACTTTTTCCCCTGATATTTTGTCACTACATAATTTATCTATGACTGTGAATCCAGTCACAATTGAAGAAATTACCCCTCAAGTCTTTCCTGGCAAATCTTTGCATCAATCATCCAGCTCTGTAATTCATGGTCTTTTTTCCTTTACATTTTCTCTTCATTGGTTGTTATTGTGGGCTTTATTCCTTCCATGTGCTTACAAGTTTTTTGTGATTCAAAGTCCCTTCCTCAGGACAATTTTGCATCAACCTAATTTCTTATACAAACTTCAGCAACTAGATTTGCATACTAGTTTCTTTCTACATTCTGAATCTTTTGTTTATCATCATCTGTTTGTGGAAAGGTAGTTGCTAGACTGACTAGTTTAAATGAAAGCCAGCATTCTGAATCTGTTGCTTCCTTATTTTCTCTTCCCCATAAATGCTCTTGCTCAATACTCCATCTTCACAGCCTTTCTTTGATATATATATATATATAGAACTTAAGCTTCTTGAAGTTAGTGGAGAATAATTTTGTGTATTTGAACTTCCATATGAAAGGAAAAGTGGAGGCAGGAACAGAAGGCTAAAGAGTTGGTTCTTACACAGCTGGAGGAGGAAAGACGCCTTAAAGAAGCTTCTGAAGCTAATAACAAAAGGAGACTTGAGGCTATGCGCCTAAAGATAGATATAGATTTCCAGCGCCACAAAGATGACCTCCAACGCCTTGAGCAAGAATATGCCCGCCTTAAAGAGTCTGCACAATCTACAGAGGTGGAGAATCAATCTAATGATTTATGGACGGAAAACTCAAATGGCATAAACCACCAAGGAGAAACCATCGCAAGACTTCTGCATGAATTTGATCAGTTGGAAGATTCTCAAGAAAAGCAGGTCAGCTATGATAGAGAATGCATGATTTGCATGAAGGATGAGGTTTCTGTCGTTTTTCTCCCTTGTACTCATCAAGTTATCTGTGCAAACTGTAATGACAACTACGGAAAGAAAGGTAGGGCTACATGTCCATACTGCCGGCTTCCAATAGAACAGAGAATTCGAGTTTATGGTGCAAGCTCATAATATCATAATGCTCAGCAAGCCTCAGGGGCTGCTGGTATAACTGGTATTGCTTGTATTGAATATGTTGCTCATGAGTCAGCATGCATAGACTAGTATATATAAATAAATAGAAACACCTGTTTGCAGCTCGTGCATTTGCTGCATAATATTTCCATACTTGTGTAAGAACGAAGATGTTCCATATTTGTGGGACTAACGCTATTGTGAGCTTTGCTATAAGCAGCTATCACATATATTTCTAATATTAAGGCATACTACATGTGCCGATTGTGTCATTTGATTATATGTCTGTTGCTTCAAATTTTCATTCTTTATATGGCAGCATGTGACTATGTTGCAAGAAGTTATTGTGTGTTTTATTTCTCCGTAAATGTGGAGATTCAAAGGGTTATAATATTAATGCCCAAATAAGAATGAGTGACAAGTACGGATACACCTTCCTTTTTTCTTTTTTCTTTTTTCTTTTTCTTTTTTCTTTTTTTTCCTCCTTTGGTGGGTGGGGTGGGGCGAGATGGGTCGCATGGCAACGTTAAATGAAAAGGTTAAATGAGAAAAAATTCGATGAAATAATAATTATGTGTATAAACGTAATATGATGATCTTGAATATATGCTTTCGATTATGGATTTAAATGAGTTGGATCATTGAAAAATTTCAGATTTTTATTCAAATTTATTTTGAAAATTTTGAATTTGAACTCTAGATCTAACTCAACGAGCTTAAAATTTTAAGCTTAAATTCAAGCTCATTTAAGAGATATCGAGTTTTAATTCATCCTATTTACAAATAAGTGTATTTGAGTTTGAGCTCGTTCATAATAAAAATAAGTGTGAATAGTATTGTTCTAATTATTTAAAAATGTAGTACTAATTACAGTTAGTAGCTTTTCTTATAATTGTAGTATTATCAAAATAAATAAACATACAATAATGTTTGTTATCTTATAAATCTGATAAAAATATAATTATTTTTATCACCACCACTAATATTGTCATTAATATTAACATTACTACTATTTTTAACTTATAGTATGATTAAGAATATAAAGTATTACAAGTTGAATGATTTTTATCGATGCCAACCTGCATTGGGTCCAAATTCAATGAAAATGGCCCAGTACGCTGGGTTGGAAAGTCAAACAAGGAATTGGATTCACATATTAAGCCCAAATATTTTGGCTCAAGTCCAACTCAACATAAAACGACATATGGTGATAAAAATAATATCTGTTCAACAGAAAGAAGAAAAATTCGATCGTAAAATGATTTATAGTCGTAGGCCAATACCGCATATTATCCTGAAAGCAACATTCCAATTGTTGTACAGGGCTTTCGAAGTACATGATGGACTTTCTTATATAATAATATTCAAACCCGCCGTTTTGATTTTTAAATATGGGCCAGCCCATTGATTTCCAACGAATCTGCTTCCACTCCCTAAATGTTATGTGAAACTGAAAGTTTGAACCCCTATTTAACTTCACCTCTAAACTCAATTACCAAAAGAAAAACATTTAAAGGAAAAAAAATGATCTTTAAACTGTCATAAACTGTGACTTTTTATGCACACAAAATAAAACTCATAATAAATTTTAACGGCGCCAAGGAATTTTTGAAATGAAATCATATAACAACTCTTCTTTGATTCGGGTACGTAAATGTCGGCAATATTTTAAAATGTATTGATTGGAAAAGTCAATAATGTGGCCCACTAGTAACTGGGTCGGTGGTTGGGTTGGATCTGGACACGTAATTGGGTTGATTGTCAAGCCCAAACTCTCTTGCCAAACCCAACTTGTTGACAACTGGTCAAGGACTAGCTTTGAAAATTTTTGACAAACTTTTAAAAACTGTCTGAATTTCATTTGATTGTTGATTTAATTAAATTTGAACAAAATATAATTAACTCAAATATAAATTAACTTGATATTCTATATGATAGAATACTTGAGTTGAGCTCAAATAAGATTTTAAAATTTTATCAAACAACGAAAATGTATCTAAATTTAATTGAATATATTTCATGAACGAGTTAAAATAAATTTTACCGATCGTTTTTAATAAAATAGTTTAATTTATTTTTCAAGTATAAGAGGCGGTAGTGAAAAATAGCACGTCTACAAGGACAGCTTATCAAATCCGGGTTAGATGTTACGAGTACAAATAAATAAATACATACAAATTAATCAATCTCTCATCATCATTAAACTTTACGACCTATGATCATGCCGAGTTTGACTTGTAATAATCATATTCTATGCATGAAATTTTGGACTTTGTTTTTCGTTTTGCTTTTGCATATGTTAGTAGCCACATCATGACGATCGTAACTCGTAAGTGAATCGAATTTGAACCTGGACAAGTTAGCTCTAATCAGGCACCTCAACCCATTTACACGGCTACATTAGTTATGTTTAGTGAAAATTATATAAGAGATTAACATGAAAACGTATGTTTTTATTTAGGCTTCAAATAAAAATATTACCAATTGAATATATTAGGGTCCGTGTTGAGGTTGTATTCAGTTGATCTTCGACTCAATTATATTAATGAGTATTTTAAATTTTAGCAATGATAATATTTTTGATTTCTCAATATAAAAAATGGGTATTGAAAATTCTTTCAATAAAAATTTTAAAATTCGAGTGAGAATATGAACCTGGCTTGTTAAGAAAAATGAAAAATTGGTCCAATCTAATGAACGTACCTTGAAGGTGTTTTGGCATGAATTTGTGATGGTTAAAAGGTTAATACTAAAATGAACACAATTAATAAACAAGATTTCAATTCCGCGAACACGTTTCTTCACCTTAGTGTAATTTTTTTTTTTATGAATTTATGATTGTTAGAAGGTTGCTTTAAATGAACGTTTCTATGTAAACTTTTTTATTCAATTGTCACGTAATTTTTTTTAACATATTTTTGTATGAGCCCTTTTGGTTTTATTTTTATTTTTATTATTTTCAAAATGTTGGAAAGTAGTTAGTGGAAACAAATTAAAAATGAATTTGTATTCAGATAAATTGTTAGAAAAGTAATGATTATATTGGGTTTAATAGGTTATAAATAGAGAGAGATAGAAATAATTAATGAAATAGAGAGAAAAAATATATAAGTTATTTGAAAAAGATATATGAATTATTTGAAGAAAATATATAGGTTATTGGAGAATGCGTTTTAAAAATAAAAATAAAAATAGTATTGAATGAAAATATATAAAAAAAAGATATGTTTCATTTTTACAATAATAGAAAATATGAAAATAAATTCTGAAAATGAAACCAAACAGGCGCTTTGTCTCCTCGATTTGCCAATCACTCAACCAAACACAATAATTCAACATAGTCGGAGAAAACCTATCAAAAAATGAAAAATTCATTAGACTTTTGGAGCTTGACCCAGTATTTATATGTTCAATTTATAAAATACGTACCTAAGCTCTATTTTCGCTTATCATGTGGTACTAAAGATATAATTGATCATTCTCTTAAAAAAACTATAATAAAAAAGTAAAAAGATTTGATTTGTATAACTGTGCGCGTTATAAATTATTGCTCCTGACGTAGTGGCAAACGTTAGATTCCATCATTTTAAAATTGAGATAAGCTAAAATACAATAGAAAAATGTTTTAGTTAGATACTATCAACATAATCTCAAGTAAAGCTGGGCCAACCTAAGTGCAAACTACACATGAAATATAACTAATTCAATAGAATCAGGGGCAGATTCATTTTTGGAATATTTAGAACTATCGGTGGACCGACGAATTAAAGTATACACTCTACTCACCAAACATTTGGATGGGCAAATAAAATATAATTTTAAGAATAAAAATTTTCAAAAAATTATTGATAATGTAACGTCAGTAATTTGGGGTTGCAATTTTAAATGCTTATGATTGAGAGAGAATAATAATAATAATTCAAAATAAATAAAACTCTCACTTTCTGTATTATTATCTAAAATTTTGTCTCCAAACATATGATGTCACAAAATAAAATTAAGAAATTAGGAAGGTGGAGTCTGGAGCCATGTTGCTGGAAACGTTGCCATGTAAGATTATGCAATACAAGGTTGGTAACTAAAGTTGTTTCTCACACACAAAACACGAGACAAATAATACACTTCCATGCTTGTGTGAAACGCTGATAGAGCAGCGAGCGACCAACATTATCAATGCAGTTCTTGTAGTCAATTGCAGTAAGTGTCTTCGCTTATATATATCCCTTTTCTTTAACCACGAAAATGAAATAGAGAATAAGTCACATGTAATTCTAAAAGTTTATAGCTTTAGCTGTGAGTGAAATTGGTTAATCAAATTTAATGCAAATACTCTAGTAAACAACTCTTATTATGATTAATTTTTCTATGAATAATATATAACTAATCTGTATATTACACTTCTAAAGAATTACAAAGATATATATATGAACATACAGTTAATAATTTTTATTATTTATTATTTTAAAAAATTACATTATTTACGAAAATTTGTAACAATAATTATAAATTTAATTTCACAACAATTTTTTTCATAAAGGATACTTAGTTTGTTTATAGTAAACCTATCATTTGTGATCTTTCAAATCTTTTATTTTAAATTTGATGTTAATTTGATTTTGTTCTCCATAAGAATTGTCATGTATATATTCCTTCTCAAATTCCTATATTGGGGAGCTATGTTGATATATACTTAATACTACACTGCAAATTAAGTAGATATATATATATAAGTATATACAAATATGAAACTTGTTTGTAGGGTCATTTCCCTTCTGCATCACTTCAAGTTAAAATGTATTTTTATACATGAAATCATCTCCTGATATATGTTGTCAGGACACTAGCTACCTCAATATGATTGAATTTGTTAGTACTTCTTTTCAAAACCTTATAAATATAAACATAAAAAATAATGACAACCAAATATTTTTTTAAATCCGAACGCAGATTATAGTAAACATGTGAAGTGAAAATTAGAAGAAAAAAAAAGAAAAGAAAAGAAAAGGAAATTTCAGATGGACGATAGTAACAGTGTAAGTCTATTTGGCCAGCTAGACTCCATTTTTTCTTCAAAACATGGGAAATAGTTATTTAGACACTCATTCTTATTTTAATTAGCAGACGTATGTCAAGAATTCGCTAGAATTGAAACTATAAATATCACACTTATATATATATGAGAACAATATCAATGGGCCAATTATATTTGACAATTCAGCTGCTCAAAGGTTAATACAAAATGTTAATTAACACAAATATTGGATATATTAAAATCCATAACTGACCTTCTCCAACTAACATTATGACACAAAAGAGAAAAAAAAAAAAAAAAATTGCCGTTAAAAGTGTTCTACTTTGAAGGGTAGAATTTGAATCAGACTTATAAAATTTCTCTGGCATCAAAATATTTGCTCTGGCAATACGATAGGTCCCAGGCATTCAAAAAAGACCCGGGAAAGCTGTACCTTGGTCCCCAAGATTGGCGGAGGGAACTCTCAGCTCTATTTTGACAAATCCTTCGAAGAAAAATATGATAGGGATGATATATTAATTAAGTCGGGTGGTCCTAAATTTAAGACTAACATTTCTTTATTGGCGTATGCAATTATTTTTATACTTAAGTCAACATCCGAACGACAACATCTGTTGGTGGCACTCCACCATAATGTGTTTCATTGGCAACTATCCATCAACCCACCATTTCTTTTTATTTTTTTAATTTTTTTTTAAATTTCAATTATGTGAAAAAGAATACTGTGCCATTTGATTTTATTTTCATTTTTATTTTTTAATATTTTAAAAAATTAAAAAATAAGTTATAATTTTGAGAATGCAAATGAAATTTTATTTGGATATTTTTTATGAAAATAATGATTAAAAGAAATAATTGATTGAAAATTTAGGAAATTTATGTGTTTAAAAGGAAGTGTTTTTTGCATATTTAATTATATGAAATGATATGGATGTCAAATCATATTTAAATTGATTGACTTAACAATAGGATGATAGAATTTCTTGAAAAATAAAATAAAATAAAAATAGATAATTTTTTAGTAAAATTGTCAATTTTTTATTTTCAAATAATATTAAAAAATTTAAAATATAAAAAAGAGAGCGTCCGAAAAGTTTACAAAATGCATTCTCAATCACAAGCTTTTAGCAATTCTTATCTCTATATTTTCTTTCTTTTTTCTTTTAAATATATTCTTTTATCATTTTCTTTCTTCTCTCTTGCACCATCCAAGCGCCTGTTTAGGTTTATTTTCGTTTTCAACTTTTATTTCCATCATTTTGAGAAATTTGAAAAGTAATTAATGAAAATGAGTTTGTATTTGAATGAATTATTGAAAAAATAATGATTATGTTAGATTTAATAGATTTTAGGTTGAGAGATATATAATAGAGAAAAAGATATATAAGTTATTGAAATATGATATCTAGGTTATTGAGAAATGTGTTTTGAATATGAAAATTAAAATAATATCAAGTGAAAATATATAAAAAATAATTCATTTTATTTTGAAATAATAGAAAATATGAAAATGAAAATAAAAAATGAAACCAAACGGGCGCCAAGTAAACCTTGAAAATAGGAACAACTTAGATCGTGTGTTATAAATAAATAAAATTTAAATCAATTAATATATAATATTTAAATAATAAATATCACATCCCACATTTTATTTTTATTATTGTTTAACCTAAGAAACGCAAGTTAAAATAATCATTATTTTCATGTGGGCCTTGGTTCATTAATTAAGATGATTAAACTTTTAAAATAAAGAGAAAAACATTAAATTTATTGGAAAAATCCTAGTCCATGATCAATGCTTCCCAACCCAAAGATAGCCTGTTCTAGCTCTGCGCTTGTTGCAAGTGAATTATTTTTCATAAATTAAATAGTTATAAAAATTTAGTATTACGCCCTTGCCGCGAAGGAAACTAATTTAGAAGAATAGTATTTTGGAAAATGAAACAAATATTTACTAATTTCTTGAAAAGACTCTAATATATATATATATATATATATATCTTTTCTCAAACTACTTATTTAAACAAAAATATTCAAAATATTATATCATTATATAGTATTTTACTTATTCTGGATATTTGAGTTCATTAATCTTTTTGTGTTCTTTATTAAGCTTTAATCAAATAACAAAAAAGTTAATGCATATAAAATTAATGGGTAGTTTGGTGATAAATTTTTGTTTTTATGAAAAAATCGATCCCTACATTTGAGTCACAAGGAAGATAATGAAAAATCAGCCACAACTCTCTTTAAAAAATTGAAAAAATTGGTGCATAAGGATATATGAATAATTTATTAAAGTTAGAATAAATAGCTTTGCAACTAAAAAACAATAAATGTATGAG
>JACGDI010005219.1:2287668-2322533 GCA_014898725.1 Jacaranda copaia | reverse complement strand
CATATATATATATATATATATATATATTTCCAATTGTTGTTCATTCGTGGTCCTATTTATTTGCACATAAACATATACATGTCCTAATTAGTTGCATATTTACACTGACATGCACTATCATGCAGGTCCAAAACTAAAATATGACTCTGTCCAATAATTGCATTCACTTTTTGTATAATATTAATATTAGTATATACTATTTCATATAATAATTGGAAAAAAAGTTGGTGGCTTCCACAACTTTTGCTGTGGCATTAATTGGGATGGCCAATTTCTTGTCTTCCACCCATTCTTCTCTGTACGATGGATAGTTTTCAATTTTGTTAGCATCTATAGAGAGCTATTTATAAAAGACACGAATGTTACTTTGTATGTCTCTTATTGAATGTTTTTATTTATTTTTGAAATATTCATAAGAAATATCTTGTATTACAAAATAATTTTTTTCTCCATAGTATACCACAACCATACGGCGCCATTGTTTTATTTTTAAGGATAAAAGTGTAAAGTTTTTTAAATTTTTAATTTTTCATGTTGATTTAAAATTTTGTAGTGATCCAAAGAGGAATACAATTAAACGTTTCATACATACATATATATATGAATTAAAAAACTACATTAATGATGTCTTTTGATAAGAACGATAAGTTTAATGAGGTATTTGTCCCCATATAAAATTTGAGAGGAAGAAAAAGATGTCTCAACGAGTAAAAGATTGATAGAGAAAAATAATTTATAAATTATTTTAAAATTTTGAATTCTTTCAATATAGGATGCTTCATATTTTACACACATACAGATTTTTTGCTTTTGTGTAGCTAATTGTATATTATTTTTAATTATAATAAAACATTCTCCTTATATAGAGAATTTATTGATTTTTATATATGGAAATTGTATTTAATTAATAGTTTTTTTTTTCTAAAGTAAAAAAGTAATAAATTGACGATAGTGTTCATGGTGTCATATAGCAATATCACTCCCTTTTGCCACCAAAAGATAAAACCCTATTCTGATTTCAGTGCGATCTGTTCTTGGAGTACTCCTGTACGTCTCTCTGGCAATCGATTATAAACTTGCTTTTTCCTCAATCATTAATAGAACTATTTTTATAAAAAGGAAAAAAAAAGGAAAATTAAATTATAGTAGAAAATTTTGTGCCCACCTATTTCAGAAGTAGACTTTCTGCATTTCTCTTTGTAGTGGAGATGTCCATCCATGTGTTGTGTCCACAACAAACATGATTAGAGATTTGACCAAGTCAAAATTAATCATAAACAGCAAATCTGAACTCACTTTAATACAAAGGTGATCTCAAAATAAGACCATTATCAACAATAAGTCATAACAAAATAGAAAAATATGTATGCTTTTGTTTGATTGAAACAACCCTTTTGGTCCCATTGGTTTTAGAAGATATGTGTGACCAAACTTATAGGCCGTTTAGAATTGATATTGTGCAGTATCAATATAAATTTACAAAATAAAATGTTGCAATCGTAAAAATCTTAAGATCCCAATTCGTTTTTATTAATTTGAATAATATCTTTTAATTCAATCAAATAAATTACAATATTATCATTAGTAACATTTTATAATTCTTGAAATCTTATCCTATGGTCAACCTTCAAAAGCATATATTTGAAATAAAATTTAACATGCCATTGCTAATTTGTTGGAGACTTACAGGCTGTTTGGTTTTTTTAAGACCCATTTTCATTTTTAGCTTATTTCTAACAATTGAAAAGGTAGTTATAATTTTGAAATGGAAATGTGTTTGATTGAATTGTTAGAAAATAATGATTAGAGTAGCTATAGGATTGAAAATTTAGTTGATTTATATTATTTTATGTTTAAAAAAACTTGTTTTTTAAAAATATATGCATATTTTATTCATTTTAAAACAATAATTAAAGTATCAAAGTTGAATTTGATTGATGTGATAATAGGATTAATATGATAGGTCTAGAAAATTTTGAAAATGAAAATATAAATACTTTGAGTGAAAATAAAGAAAAAATGATAATTTTTATTTTTTTATCCCAAGTGAAAATGAAACCAACCTGGCGTTAGTTGATCCCTTGCCTGCTTAGAAATTCAGTTCCTAAATAGGAAGCACTGGGATGCAGGCACGCGCCCCCTTGAAAGGAAGACGTCCTAGGTTTTGCCCTTTTTTTTTCCCCCGAATTTTCATATACGCACAGTAAAAATTTAAAATTCAAACCTTATATTTATATGTGGGTACGATGGCATGTATCAATTCATCACTCAACAAATTTTACTTGATCATCCCTAACTTCTATTCAATCAAATTATATGGACAAAGAAAGAAGAAAAAACTAACATATATTATATATTAAAATCATCTTTCAACATATATCAGCTTATAAAATATTTTCAAATAAACTTACCAAATACCCGTTCGCCCAAAATTTGAACGTCTGAATGGGAAGATCTCTAGGGAAAAGAACAAAGGTAGATGATCAAAATCAAGATTTCAAAAAGTTCATAGTAGATGAACAAGGAGAGGAAAAAAAACAAAAAGGAAAAAAATAATATTTTTCATGGATATGAAAGTAGGAAATATTCAAAAATTCATTTACCGTTTATATCCGTATCCATTTATACAAAATTTATACGCATTCATTTAAAATGAATATTATCCATATTTGTTTAATATATATTCGATTATAAATGGATACGAATATAGTAAATGCCTATTCAATCTATTTAATATCCGCTGCGAATATATATTCATTAAATAATATGTTATTTATATTTTTCAATAAAAATCATCTAATCCATATATGTGTATATATAAATTATAATTGAAGAATCGGGAGGAAAAAAGAATAAATTTAAAAAATTCTCGTAATATAGAGAAAAAATTGAAGAATGAAATTAATCAACATAATTTTTGTTGGTTGACTTTATAATTAATTGATATATTTAAATATCATTATTAATATTAATTAGTGCTAATAATCAATTATAAAGTCAATTATTAATTAAATGTATGCTATTTGGTTGATTGCTTCCTTTTTAATGAAATTGTATAGTTCATTCTATTAATTAAATATATGTATTTGTTATAGATTAATAGATTCACATATTTGGATATTCGCCAAATGGATATCCAAATAATTATCATCAAATATGAATATAAAAAAAAATAATTTGAATACAGTTAATTTTAATCAAATGTAGATGCATCTAAATAAGTATAATCAAATATGAATATGTCTGAATTCGACCAGCATTCGACGGATATAAATTCAAATATCATGTTTAAATATCTATGAAATCCGTATCTGTATTCAAAAATTCAAAAAATTAATCGAATACGAATATAAAAATAGTACATTTAATTTATTTAATATCCATTTCCATCCGTAGAAGAAGGGTTATGAACTTATGGCTATTGCGTCCGGGAAGAATGATGATAGTGGATGCTGACTATTGAATCTGAAGTGCGGAAAATAATAGAAGGAATCATATCTACCGTGTTACCAAAACGAAAAAAGACAAACAGAATAGATTTCGTAGTTTCATGTGAGTGTCCCCTGTCCACGACTAATAAAAATGCGCTACTGGTCTACAAAAAGTTCACTAATAAAAGCAATTTTTTAAGTGACACAACAATTAAAAGAAGTGTGAGTTTTGGAAGTCCGTTTCTTTTTTAGGAAAATGAACAAATATATCGTTATTTCAAATTAATTAATAATAATGCACACCAGCAATTACCAAATCGATAAATACCCAGATATCTGATGAGATTTAAGATGGCATATGAAGTTTTACCAATTGGTGGCATGACATTGTTGCTGTATTTGTATAAATTATAAAAGACCCCATTACTTATAAATGATTTACAAATGTTTCAGAAGCTGCTCGGCCTAAATTATATGTCATTTTAGTAATTTCACATCATATTTAACATGAGAGCTTACAAATTTTGACACAAGCTGTCAAGAGGCTATCAGTGATTTTAAAAATTAAATAAATAAAATAATTCTACGAAGAATTCAAAAATATAAGCTCTTATATCTTATAAAAAAATTAAAATTTGGAAGATATTAATCTTATTTTAAAAATCAAATTTTAAACTATTAAACAAAGGAACTTGATTAGAAGATAATAGTGTGAGTAATGATAATCCTTTTTTATTCATACACTAAATTAAATGAGTTTGTTAAGATTTCAAAATTCAATTAGTGTCTGCTTGCCTTTAAGAAACTTTATCTCTCTCTCTCTCTCTCCTCTCTCTCTCTCTCTCTCTCAAGTTTTACTCTTGATTTTTTTATCAAACACTTTAAAAATTAAAATTTTTATTTCTTATAAGATTGATGTGCTTTGCACTAAACTCAAAAAATGATCCATAAATTAATGATCCATTTGGCTTGTTATTGATATAATAAATATATGGGCCTTGAAGGTCCAGGAAGATTCATCCTAAGAGTATGAATCCTATCATTGAAAATTAGATATTCCACCCTCATTCTATATAGATAGTTCCCCCAATATATTTATTTTTGATATTCAATCAAAAGAAATGAAAGCACTTTACATTTTTCAATTCTCTCTCTTATTTGATATGTTGTGTCAAAAGAAAAATCTCAAATAATTAATATATCATTTGAGGCTCCACATTATTTTAATGTCAATTATGGAAACATCGCGTGATTTGACATAAAGAATGCAAATTAGATCTAGATTACAATATCAAATGAACAATGACCTTGGGGCTCCATTCGCAAGCCAAGTCAACAAGCAAGAGGTCATGCTACAACATGAACTCGAACACAGCTAAAGTCACATCACTAGAAAGATGGGGTGCCCTACTTAAGAGACATCCAACTCATACTAGAGGCCCTCTAAGCCATGATTGAGGAGGCATCCAGTCAAGCTACAGATAGCGCAATTGTGCAGTTCATTACTTATTGCTCACTTAAAGAACCCATCCATCCTCTCATTGAGGTCAAGATTCCTTGCGCATTATTGCTTCAAGTCATATTAGCTTGTCTAGAAGATTATGCTTATGAAATAAATCAAGAGTTGACAATGTATATACCCTTTTATTGCTTTAGTTTATCTTGTTTAATAAAGAATTCCTTGAATCAGATAACCATGTGGTCTATGAAGCCCTAAGCACATAGTATCTACTTCTATGAGATCACATCTTATATGGCACAAGTGTTAGTTAAGGAAACAACTTCCTTAGCCCTATCATAAAAGCCAACATTTGAGGTTGAATTAAGAACTCACAAAAAGAAGTGGGCAACCTAATTTCCCTTGTGGAAAGTCGCCTAGAAGGAGAATGAAAATGTTGGAGTTGGCACAAGCAAAGTTGCCTCTTACCACACAACTTACTTTTGGAAAATATTCCCTACAAACAATATACAATCCCAAATCATGAGAGTTTGTCGAAGATTGACATCGATGCAACCCCCATGAGCCAATGAAATTACCTCGATCTTAATCATGACAAGGTTACCTCTACCTTAATTTTGGAGGAAGATTAAAGCTACCTCAACTTGGGAACAAGGTCGAAGTCATCTCAACCTGAAAGGAAGCTAAAAGGCAGCTTGAGAGGAAGGTCACTACCTAACTTAGGTGGAAAGTTGTTGTTCAAACTGGGAGGAAAATTGAAGTTATCTTAACCTACAGGAAAGGTCTCAACCTAGAAGAAATATCAAAGTTCCCTCAACCTGAAAGGAAAGTCGTTGCCCCATCCTCAAAGGAAGGTCTCCACCTCAACTTAGGAAGAAAGCTAAAGCTACCTCAAATTGAGATAGAGCTCGGAGAAATTAGAACACTCGTAATAAAGATTGGCCATGGTGTGTGAAGAGTCTAAGAGGCACTGTGGCTAACCATCACTAGCTATGGTACCACCCAACCAGTTCTTTAGATAGCAATCCTGGCACAATAAGTAAAGATCATGCACTTCCTAGAGTATGAAGAGATACGAGTTTTTACGAGCATATTGACAAGTTTTATGAGAAAATAAAACCTCAGGCATGAAAGGTTAAAAAAGTCAATACAAAAGCTAACTATTTCATTAGAAAAAACTATTAACACCACCGAAGCCCAAGTATTGATGGAGACAACAATAGAGTTTTTTGAAGGCATAAAAGATAAAGGACAACCTTAAGCAATAAAAGTTGGTGAGTAACATACTTCTATATGGATAAGGGGCATACCACAAAAAAGTACCACCACTTGAAGGTATCAAGAAGTTGATTTTATGCTGCTATCTGCATAAGTTTGTAGAACACTAGCCAATAGCTCCATCATCGTATCCTTCGGAGCACCTATCCTACAGGGTTGGATGCAAGATAACATAATTAGGGAAACACAAAAATCTATCTATGGTAGACATTGTCACAATGATGTCAAGAAGAACACCAATGAGGACTCTACTAATGCAAGAACAACACTCTATCATACCATCAGAGAAACTTATAGGTAACTATAAAAATAGAGATAAGTGCTTCAATTGGTAGCCTAGGAGTAGATCGTTCTCATTAAGCAAAACATTGATCCCTTTGATGTCTACACCAGTAATGCTATAGTAGTTTTAGCAACTGTGTCTACCTTTGGAGTAAATAATACCTTGATAGACTGTAGAAGCTTAGCAAACACCTTTTCTATAACTTGTTCAACTAGCTAGAAACTAACAATACATGAATATGAAAGGTCAACACCTTAATCGTAGTTTCAAGTTGCAAGATTATTGACACCTTGTAGAAGGTCACCTTACCTAAGATGGGCAAAAAGATGGTGAAGTTCTTGATTGTGAAGGTGCCTATTTTGGTAATGCCTAGCTTGAACTTGCTCAAGGCCATTGCTTCTGTCCATCACATAAAGGTCAAATTTCCTACTCCTTAGGGAATTGGTGAAAGAGTAAGAGTTTAGAGGATGGCAAGTGATGTTACAACAACACAATGAAGAGCTTGAACTAAAATACTTAGAACCCTATGCTAGTAAAAATAGAAGAAAAAGATAAAAATTAATCAAACACACGATGAAGGAGCTTCCCAAATTGTAGTCACCCCATCAAGAAATAAAGAATAAAGGAGATAAACCAAGGACAAAAATTTTAAACTTCATATAAAGAATTCAAGGAATTATTTGTTTAGACCATGATGGACCTACAGGAGATACCCTTGTAGGTGAGCACTCATTAGTTCAACAATGACCCCAACTGTGAAATTAGTAAAGTAAAAGGAAAATGAAAAAAAAAAAAGATGATCAAAGTAGAGAAGATCAAGGTAGTGATGGAGATGCAGTCACTTTAAAAAAGAAATGCGAAAGCTCATAGATGACTGATGGATGTACATTAATTCATATTTAGATCGATGGATAAAGATCTGTCATTCTTTGAGACTCAAAGGAAATTGAATGACTTTCAGTAGACCAAAGGGAAAAGCACTTTTTCTATACTTAGATTTCTCAGAATATGTCATTAGTTTAATGTTAGTAAGGGAAGAAAGTTGAGATTAATGCTTAAGTTACTATATAAGTTAGGTCTTCCAAGGAGCAGAGCATTGGTACTTAAAGACAGAAAAGCTAAAACATACCCTCATTACCACACATAAAAGCTAAGACTGTACTTCCAATCCCACACAAGATAATACTAATTAGCCACCCTCTCAGGCAAGTGTTAGCAACTTTGAAGATCTCAAAATAGATGGTGAGGTAGGTGATGGAGCTGAGCAAATATGGAACTGCATATAAATTAAGACTAGTTACCAAGCCCAAGTTCTAGTCGATTGCCTAAAAAAGATAGCAACCAATAACGTAAACAACTTCTTCATACAATTCCATCATTATATAAAGCTTACCTCAATCTCCATGGAAAATAAAGCTAGGATAGTGTTGAAAAACCATCAGGGCTACAAGCTGGAATAATCAATAAGATTTGAGTTCACCATCTTAATAAGTATTAATAGTGGTAATTAATGAAGATATTTATAAAGATCAATTTGCCCCTAGGATTTAGCGAAATACCCTAGTAGGATGAAGATCAACACATTTTTTATTCGTGTCTTGAATTGACCCAAAAGAACCCAATTCAACCCAAGTCATAACTTAGATTACTGATTGTTGATGGATCGTAAATCTAAGGAACAACATTTTGCCACCTCAATCTGTATAGAAAAGGACAACAACATGTCTACAAAGTGGAGAAATTGCACAGTAATAGGTCATGTCATCTATTCCATCTATTACTTAAGTTCTTAACCTTGTATTTAAGTTCTCACTTGATCAACTCAGCAATTCACTAATCTAGACGTCAGAGGGCGATCTCAGCTAGCCTAACATGTGTTCTTGTGGTCAAATCAGAGACTTGTATCACTTGTGCGGAGTGCTAACTGGTGTGAGGTCGAGATTGTAAGCATGGACAATTTGGACATTGAGCTCGAGGTCTCCACCTCAAGATCCTATACCACATCGAGTATAATATGAAGCATTGATCATGAGAGGTAGCTTAGCCCTCGTCGCTAGCAAAGGAAACTACAAGTTTTCAACAACTCCTAGCTAATGGTGTGCCAAGATACAAGAACCCAAGAAAAAAGAGGAAGTCATAACCTAGAGCATTATGCTTGTGAAGAAGCTCCTATAATAGTTCAAGGAATACACATTGACTTGAATTAATAAAAGTAAAAATGAAAGAGTGGACAAATTGGCTAAGCTGGCTACCTCTATGCAACTATATAAATAATAACAAACTTGTAAAAACTTTACCCATAAGAGTAGTATCATTTTATTTACTATTTTAGTTGTATCCCCCTCAAGATGTAAAAGTTACTTTACCTCCTCCAACATTAATAAAATGAATATTTTGTTTGAAGAAATTATTGCATTCTCCTTGTATATCATAGATGCCAAATATACCTTAATAGGTTGGTCACTATCAACCCAAGTTTATTGCTCTAAAGTAGAGGCGAAATGTAAAATGCTCAATGCAGACAGTAAAAGGACCTTGAGAAGTTGATGATGATTAGCCTATGGTCTTGTGTTCCATAATAAAGACAAATATAATAGGCTTAAGGTAGATTGTAGAGAGAACTTGAGAGGTTGGTGATTATCAGCTCTAAGTTCTATGCTGTTGTAATAGAGGCTGGATAATGGAAGAAAAATTACCATTATAGCTCCAAGAGCTTAAAAAGCAAGTAACTAATATTATATATCAAACACCAAAAAAAGCTAAAAAAGCTCTAGTTATTTTATTCAATGTATTGAAGGAATGAAATCTTTGTGAGTCTATGGCACAACAACACAAAAAAAGGAATGAAGTGGAAAATAACTTCCCTAAATACTAAAAAAATAACAAAGAAGATAATTTTCCTAATAAAGGGTTGGGGGTTCAATGAACAAGCTCCCTAAAGCTATCAATTCTCCATTGGGAGTACTGGCATGATCTCACTAGGTAGGTCTCTTCAAGCTCACCAGAGGGGTTAACATCATAAAATCTTTACCTAAAAAGTGGCTCGACTCACACAAAATACAACGAGAGCTATAGATAGTCTAATCTTAGATAGCAATAAAGTAATTTAAGCCTATCTCCTTAAAAGCAGGGACTTATGAAACTTCTCTACTATGTCTTACCTAAACCTTACTATCACCTTCCATGCTTGGGACTTAATAAACTCCTACATATTAGCAATCTCATTGCTTATGTCTCTCGTTTAGGGCATTAAAATCCTTCTTCACCTTCTCTTGCTTGCATTGAAGTTGGGCCCATCTTCTTGTTTAAATGAGAGAGAGCAAGCTCATGTTGCTTCCTCGATCTTTCTGAACAAATTATTTCCTTTTGATAGCAAATAAATGCTTCCAAAATTGGGTGAGATGTTGAGAATTAGTAAACAAGTATAAATGAGAAACAAAAGATAGCAAAAAGGAAAAAATAGATAATAGATAAGTAAGCAAGTAATAGAATGGTTACTCTAGCCACCAACCTAGCACTAAACATCTCGAATTGCTCAATATTAAGTCCCCATTAGTATTAATTTTGATATTTTGATATCATATTTAACACTTAATAAACAATTTTCTTGTTGAAAAAAATTATATGCCCTTGCTAATTGATGAAAATTTGGAATTGCAAGAGTAAAAGTAGAGAAATTACAAAAAGGGGGGCAAATTAAAACAAATTGATGAGAATACTAACAGGATAATACCTCATGATCTAATCAAGGAGTGGTAGAAGAGTTTTTTTTCATTTATTCGAATTATATTCTAATTAAAAGACTTTTTTATTTAGTTATAAATAAGTTATTCAAACATTGAGTTGGACGATCGATTTGGATTTTTTCTTTTGGAGATTAGAAGTTTCATGAGAGTTCGGGATTTAAAAAAGGACAAAGTGGAAATTAGATTCGTTTAAGAATAGAGTTACCTCTTCTCCTTTTGATTTTCTTTTTAATTCTAGATTTAAGATGATGTTCCATTTTATTCATATCTTGTTTGACAATTCAATCATAAACTAATTCGCTATTCTAGAATTATGGTGGATTCTTTCAAATAAATTGATGCATGATTTTCTTCCATAAAATTAGTAGCACTTAAAGTTATCTCTTCTATTGTGTGCTTTTTTTTTTTTTAATTTGATTGTCTAATCAACAGTCAAGCACATCTTTAAACCCTAGAGAAGTCTTGAAAATGAAAATTTAAGGATTTATTGACAATGGAAGAGTCCAAGATTAATTATTCAAATAGATGAATTAATTAATATGTGAGCAGGATAGGGATATACCTACTTGCCCTAGGTAGTTAGTTGAGTGGGACAACCTCATCTATAATTTAGTTAATTCACATAAGAATATAGTGAATTGTGTAAATTAAGAATTTGATTGCAAGTAATTTGGCAAAACCCTGTAATTGTATAAGACTCAGACTAATAACTTTTTATTAATTTTATAGGGAGAAAATTATGTAATCAACCCATTTGATTGATGAAATCATATTTCTAGGCTTTTATATCCTTGTAGAAAACTTAATCAATAAGTCTTTCTTATTTTCATAAGTTTAATTTTAATTCCTACATAATTGATTTTTGTTTAAATAAAATAAGTGTGTGATAAATTAGTAATTAGTAGCAAATAATTTAGTTCCTTGTGGGATCAACACTCTTCACATCACTTTATTACTTGCTGCAACACATGCACTTGCGTGATTGTTCGTATTATTTGTTTTGCACACCAATTCAAAGCTTCAAGACGGGAATCGCTAGACCATTTGTTCAGCCCAATAATTTTGAGATCAAGCCTGCTATCTTCAGATGATACAGAGTTCAATATAGTTTGGGGGTTTTCCAACATAAGATCCAACTACTAAATTAACTAAAAAGACTAAGTTTAGGGGTTCTCCAATAGAAATCCAAATGCTCATTTAGTTAAAAAGATTAAGGCAATTTGATCATCCTCACTAATAGCAGGCCTCATACTTTGCCAATCTAGTGACCTCTCAACAGTATCAGAGAAAGACCATATTAACTCACACTTCAACTCGAAGGAGAAAAGTCATGGCCTAGCTTAGACCCAAGAAAGACTCTTTACAACTATCATGAGCCCTTTTTACAAGCGGCATAAATTGACTCGCCATGTCCACTTTTTTGGGAGGGAAGGATGAGGATGAGATAGAATAGGTTAGGATCGATCCTCAACAACATGTGCTTGTGCTTGTTACCTACAGATCACTAAGGAGGAATCCGCAAGTGGCTTGTACTGTCACTTCTCACAGACTAAGGCAAACTAAGGCTGATACTACAACAAAATTAAGCATTAAAGACATTAAAAAATGCCACTTAAATAATGTTATGGTCGCAATTTTATATTTAATGATAATTTTTAAAAGTACCACTATAGCAGTGTAGCTAATGGTATAAATGTTACTAAATTACTTTTGTTTTGACATTAATAAAATTCAACAAAAAATTGTATTAAATGACATGTTAAAATATCATGAAAAATGCATTAAATAACATGTTAAAGTGTCATTAAAAATTATTTTAAATGACATACTAATATGCCGCTAAAAAGTACATGCAATGGCAGGTTAAAATGCCACAAAAGTTCATTTAAATGACAAGAAAATATGTTATAAAAAATACAATAAATAGCATGTTAAAACATCGCTAAAATACTTTTAAATAACATGCTAATGTGCCACAAAAAATGCATATAGTGACATTAAAATGCCGTAAAATATTTCTTTAGATGACATACTAACATGTTATAAAATTAATTAAATAACATGTTAAATTAAATGGCAAAAAGATTCTTTTGAGTGGCATCTTAATTTGCCTCTAGCACCTTGTATATGAGACTCCAACATGATCAAATTTCTTTGTATAATACTTGAACAAGCAAAATCTTATGTGAAAAATTTGAGTTTGCCGTCAAACTACCTACCAAATGTTCATTATAAATTTTTAAAAATATTATTATATTTTTATAGTTCAAAAGCGTATTTTATCAATTATTTAAATATATGCTTGAAATTATTTTATTAAATAACATTAAATTTAGAGAGAAAATTTTAAAAAATAATAATATACAGGTGAGGAGAAAAAATAGGCAAAAACTTAAATTTTTTATACTTCTTGAAAAAAAATGGTTAATTTAGTTGATATATTAAAATTACATTAAGTAGTTAATTTAATCAATACATTATGATAAGATATAAATTTATAAATTTTACAATTATTAATAATTATATATAATTTATCTATTTTTGTGATATTTATTTCATGTCGCACCAAAACTAAATTATGAGTGATATTTTTTTAAGAAAAAAGTAGTAATGCTAGTTAAATGCTTTTAACATATAGTTATGTTAGTAATTTAAATAAAATTATGTTTTTATAATATTTATTAATCAAGTACCACTAAGTATTATATTATAGTGGCCCTTTTAATTACTATCACTATATTATAATGTACCATTATATTGTAGAACGGCATCAAATTAGTGCCACTAAGTAATTTGTGGTACTTTTTACAAATGACACCATAAATAATTGAGTGGTATTTAAAAAAAAAAAAAAAAACTAGTGACACTATATAAATACCTTGCAAATATATTTATGTTGGCATTTTCAATCAAGTGTCACTATTTTTTGTCACTTATTAATCAAATGCCAATAATAGATTGTATTACAATGACATTTTTCAATAATTATCATCATAGTACTCTTGTATATCATTGCATTACCGAATATTACTATGTTAGTATCACTAAATATTTTGTGGCAGTTTTCTTAATGACACCATAAATAAATATGATTGACACTTTTTAAGAAAAATTAGTGATATTAGTTGAATGCCTTCAAATTATATTTTTGTTGGTATTTTTAATCAAATGTTACTATTTTAAATGTTGTCTAATAATCAAATGCCATTAAAAATTTTATTATATATAGTGAGTTTTTTTTTTTTTACTATTACTATATTACTTTTGTATGTCATTGCACTATAAATGCCATTAAGTTGGTGTCACTGAATACCTTATGACATTTTTCTTCAAATGACACTATACCTACATATTAAAGGCATTTTTCTAAAAAAATAAATTAGTAATACTAGTTAAATGTCTTTAAAATACATTTATCTTGGTATTTTCAATTAAATGTTACTATTTTGTCTGTCATTTGATAATCAAATGTGACCAAATATTAAATTATCGTGACATTATTTTTCCAAGTTCAGACTGCAGCAATATCAACTTCCTCACCTGCTATAAAAAATGCAAGATCAAAAACTAGCAGAAATAACTGAAGTATTACCAAATATGAAAAACACAAGCAGACAACTGTACAAGGAAAAAAGACATCCAATATCAAAAAACTAGAAGGTTGGTCTCTGGAAAACACACTTGGGGATCCTAATACTTCCTGCAAAGACTACCATGTCCAGGCAAACTACTCCACGATCCCATCCATATCATCTTTCACATAAAAGAACTTTTACTTTCAAGGACCCCGTGAAGACAGGCAACTCAGGAACTTGCAACCTGCATGCAGGTAGAAGAAATAGATATACGCCGGATAGCTTCTGGGATACTGAAGAAAGGACCTAAGTCCTTGAATTTGTCCCCAACAAAAACTCATGAAAGGGTTAAAATGAATTAACTAACCCAGGGCCCCATGTGCGTTACGATCCATGACTAAAAAATGTCATTACATATAAAAATATCACTATAATCATATATATATATATATACACACACACACACATTGTAAAATAATGGTAGTGTTTAGTAAAAATTATTTAGAAGAAAATCATTATTCAAATCAATTTCAGTTGCTTTAGATTACATTGTACGATTAAGCAGGTGTTTAGTAAAAATAATTTAAAATATCTTACGAGTCTCTAAAGTGTAATATATTTTTAGAATTCATAAAATATTAAATTTTATTTTAAATTAAGTTAATAAAGTGTTTGAATAAAATAATTAATATAATAGATCTTGTAAAATATTAATTAAAAATTAAATATGGGTATTAAAATGTTAAATACTTTAAAACATTTTATAATTACTCAAATTTTCTCATAAAATAATTTAAAGAGTTTATAAACTCACTCAAACACTAATTATTGAAAAGAAAACTATTTGATACATAGTTAATTTTTTCACATTAACAAATATAAAAGCATCCCACCCACCCACCCCCCTCCCCCGCAGAAAGAAAGAAAAGAAAAGAAAAGAAAAAATCAATTTTTAAGCAATTTCCAAACTTCACGTAACTATCTAAAGTATATAAGCCCATAATGTCAAGTGTGTAGAGCTGTTTGGGAGAGCTGAAAAATTACAAAATCACTTTTCAGCTTTTAGGTTGATTAAAACAGGTAATTTGGATGTTTGCTCCAATTGCTTTGGCCTCTTTCTTTCTAAAACCCAACACTGGAAAAAGCTACAAGATAGAAAGCAATTTATTTCTAGGCAGCTAATAATGCATGGCATTTTCGTGGATAAGTATTTCAATTGTTTTCAGACAACCACATATATATGTCCGTATTACATATTTACCATAATCACAAATTCCCCCTCCAACTCTTTGTGATCCCCCACCAGTACCACCGCCTCCTTGCCGTCTTCAACCACGTCTCCACTCACGCAAATCCTCTAATCATGCACTTTTTATATCGCCCTAAATTTATATTTTATTTTTTATTTTTTATTTTTTATTTTATGAGTACATGATATGTGTATTAAATATTTTTATAAAAAATAATTGATTAAAAATTAAATATGCTCAATATATATGCATCAAGTTAGCATAGAAAATAAAATACGAAATAGAATAGAAAATTTAAAGGGTATGGTTGGTTACATTCTCCCAAAACATTTTTATTCTGAGAGAATGTAACCAAACATATCTTTTTTTTCTCCCAAAATGGTTCTTAAAATAACCAAATTATCCTTGCAATTTAACTGGCAAATGATTAAAAATCCCATATCTTTACATTACCATCATTACCATCACATATATATACTTACATATCACGATATTGTATTACTATATCATAATAAAAAATACTACTAAAATCCATTTACACCCTCAAAACCCAATAAAAAAAATACTAATTTGACTATTACAACAAAATTTATTTCTTTCCAAAATAACAAAAATGCATTGATTTTGACTGTTACAGTAGAATTTGTCTCTCCTCAAAACATAAACAAATATACCAAATTTTTCCAAAATAATTTTCTTACTATTCTCAAATCATAAATGAACATACATCACGTTCTCCAATACAAATTTTACATTTTCCAACCCCACTGCCAAAACTCATTCTCCCAAAACATATAATCTAAAACACATAATTTGTAAATAAATATACCAAAATATTTTTTTATATTTGATGGATAATTACTATTACTGCGTTGGTCTACTTAGATAATAATAGTGGAGATTTTTTCTTTTTTCTTTTTCCTTATTGACTTCTTTTTCTTTCTTCCTTAAGAATGAGCATTTGCAGACATCAACAATATTAATTAATAACCAACAATCAGTGTATAATTAATCAGTAAAATAAAAGTGGATAGACACCCATGCATGCTCATGATTTGGATATCTTATAATTCTGTTATCTCAACTTCACTATTTATGTTAAATATCAATTTCCTAGTATTTCTTTAAAGATGAGTAATTTTCCTTGAATTTCTTAGTGGAAGTGTATGTCCGTAATTCAGTTATCCAGCATGTTACAAAAAATTAGGTTATCAATTTTCATAACGATAGCTATGAAATTAAATTAATTAAATCTAAAGTAAATTTACTCATAATCAATCTTTACTACAACCAATCTGTAGCTTATGATTATTTCATTCTTTACATATATTAATTCTTTTTAGGAATAATGCACATATAGTTAATGTTGCACTTTGGACATACGAGACTATAGATTGATAATTAATAATTTTTATGATTGTAATTAAAATATTATATTTGCTACATAAATTTATAATTATAATTTATAACTATAACTACAAAATGAATTTTATAGCAATTTTTTGTAGCAAATACGTAATTTTTTAATAGTAACACAAGTAAAAGATTTGTATTTAATTTGAAGTATTTATATAAACTTATGACTTCAGGTTTTATAATAAAGAATTCATGCTACAAGTGAAAATATACTATATAATGACAAAAACAAAGTGATCGGACAGTTTCACACACGAAATAATTTATATTTTGAAACTTGGTGAAAAAAATAGAAAAGATAATTTTACTTATGCCATTATTGATTAATTGGTTAAGTGATACCAACGTCACTCTTATAAGCTTTGAGTTTAAATTTGAACGATAGTATTACTTTGAGCTATTTTTCAACACCATTTTTGTAGTGTTTAACATATTTTTCAATTTTCAATAAAATCCAATTCAAAAGAAAAAAATTATCTATCTAAATTAGCTAATAAACTAATATACTATATTTTAAATACACTTTAAAAAAATATAATATTAGTGACAAAAAATTAAGTGATGATATAAAAGTTATTGATAATGATATGTATCAAGTTGTAATAATTTTTAATTGCCCCTAGATAGTTTTTAAGTGACAATAACTATTGTTTTGTCACAATATATGACTTCATATATAGTGACAGTCCCTAATTATTAATAATGACAATTTAAACATTATTTTTGTCACTATTAAACTTGTAAAATTACTAGGAGTGATAAAACAAAATCTTAATTTTATCACTTAATATATATCTATATATAACCAATGACAACTTTTACACTGTCACATATTTTTCTGTTACTATTTTTCTTTTTTTCCTGTACTGATAGAATTATTATATACTTGTATTTTAATTTTCTGATGTATTATCCCAAGCATGCATTGCCCTTAAATTGATTTGTTTAAAATCATTCTCATTCAAAATAAGGACAACCTCTACCACTACTTTTTGGAAATGAAAAATAAATATATCAAAAGCTTTCACCTTTTATAACTCCTTTACAATATAGTGCCCATCTACAAAGGGATTGGAAGATAAAGAATCCGCAACTTATATAACAAAGCAACTCCTCCACTTCCCTTGCTTGTAAAGAAAGAAGAAAAAGTAACAAACAGAGCTAATTTTGGGACTAAGGGTTGATATTAATGGCGGCAAAGCTGCTGACAGTAGCATGCATAAGAAATGAAAGCGGGAACTTATCCCCTCGGCCTCATTACCCGTCGATGCCCAAATACCCTAAGGGCAACACGAGCGTTTCATCATCATCGTCAGATGAAGAAAAATGCATGCAAGGATCAGAAGCAAAGGCTCTCTTCTCAGTCACCGGAATGACGTGCTCCGCCTGCGCTGGCTCCGTGGAGAAGGCCGTCAAACGCCTCCCCGGAATCAACGAGGCGGTGGTTGATGTCTTGAACCACCGCGCACAAGTCCTCTTTTGTCCCGCTTTCGTTAATGTAAGTATTCATTAATTTTGGCTATATATATACATGAAGTAATGTTTATATTTGTTATTGTAATCTTGAGATTTGATTCATGCGTTGCATGCATGCACATGTTTATTTTGACTCAAATTCGAAATTTTATGTGATAGTTGAAAAATCTATAGACATTTGCAAATTTTTCATCGCCCGTGATGATTATTATGGATGATTATTATGGATTACGGGGTAGTGTGTGTATATACATTATTTATACATAGGTATGTCAGAGGACTAATAGGTTCTTGAGACTTATGCCACCGGACCAAATGCCACTGACATTGATTATAGGGTATTATATATTATCCTTCCTCTTCTATTTTTCTTTTTTTCTTGTGAGTTTTTTTTACGCTTTTTATAGATATTGATTGAATGCCCGTTTAGTACAAGCCTACTTTATTCCCCAAAGTTTTATTTTGGACCCTAGGGATTTTTAGATTTTGAATTAATGGTTATGTAATACGTACTAGTATGGATTTTACTGGCCTTGCTTCTTATAATAATAGTACTAATATTTTCCAAGAGGAATTTATTGCCGCTGAAATTTATATATGGTTGCCACAGAAGGCGTACGTGGATGGTAATTTTAGTACATAGGTGTAATTAAGCCATGTAATATAAAAAATTCTTGGTGCATTCCGCATAACAAAATAAGTGGTGAATTGTAAAGTTGTAGATTAATGATTGTAATTTTAGTGCATAGGTGTAATTAAGCCATGTAACATAAAACATTCTTGATGCATTCCACGTAACATAACAAAATGAATGGTGAACTGTAAAGTCGTAGAATGATGGACAACTGTTATATGCATCTACTTTGAATAAATTAGGTAGTGATCAATTCGCATTACATCATATTGCTATATGTAAGAATCTAGATAATGAAGATCACATCATTATATGGACTCCACTACTTTTGGTGTGTGGAGTTGATATACTGTGAGTATACAATAAATTTCCTATGACGATACTTTATTATCTTTGCAAACTATGTGGTTTCCACGGGGTTATACGTTCACTTGCACGAATGTGTGGCAATGATATTTTAACCATCCATGATTTGAAAATTTTTGTGATAGTTAAAAGAGTGAGAGTTCGTGAGTATCATCATTGTCTGGTGATCATAGGGTGGAAATAAGTGATTTCCACTTTGTTATGTATTCACTTATACAAACATTCGGTGTTGATATCTTAGCTATTCGTGATTTGAAATTCTCTGAAATAGTTAAAAACATAACATTTCCGTCTGTATCATTATACTATCCTATATGTCTTGTCCGTCATTTTGTTTTCTATTCTTTTGTTTTTCCTTTTTCTTGTAGTGCCCTTTAGCGACACCTTGAGTGCCCACCTGATGCCAAACCTATTTTATTCTCAAAGTCTCGTTGTGGACCTTAGACTTTTCTAGATGTTGAATTTATGTTTCTAAACTAATCCTATGAATTTTATTGGAATTTGATTCTAATAGTAGTACTACTATAACATTAGCCAAAAGGAATTTGTTGCCGGCGAATTTATGGTTGCAATAGAAACCGAGTGAATAGAAAGCTTCTCTATGCATTCGGCGTGAGTTAGCCGGACAAAGAACTGCAAAACCTTGTAAAGATGGAAGATTTTTATATACATTTGATATGAACCAAAAGACAGAATAGCTAGTGAGGATGAATGAAAATACATTATAATCATATGAATCCACCACTGATGACACGAAGAATTGTTTAGGCATTTGTTTTTATTCTCTACTATTTAAAAATTGAATAGCATTACTTTTTATATATTTTCATTTTTATTCTCAAAATACATTTTTCAATAACTTATATTTATTCTCCCAATTAACTTATATACATTTTCTCTCTATTATCATTATTACTACTTCTTTCCACCTACAACCTATTAAACCTAGCATAATTATTACTTTTTCAACGATCTATCTAAATATAAATTCATTTTCAACTCATTTTTACTAACTTTTAAAATTTTGACAAATGATGGAAATAAAAAAAATAAGAATGAAAATAAAACCAAAGGAGGCCTTAGTGTTTGTATATATAGTATATATTAAGTTTTTATAAAGATACTTTTTTGTTTTCGAAAAACACATGTGGTTTCCAAGTGGATACATACTTGTACGAACACATTTCTTGGCAATTAGAAACTTGGAAACGGAGTGGACATTATGAACACTATCACTTTATCGTGCAGATGATAACATAAACAACTACAAAACTTTAGCCAATTCTTTAGACCCGCCCACTAATCAGACACACAAATGAGCGAAGTATATAAGATTAATTTAATCCCTCCAGCACTCAATTAGCCACTACTTTAGTTAAAGTTTGGCCTCTCTCGTTCCCCCACTTCCCTTATTACAGTAAATCAAAGGTTATTTTGAGGTCAAAGAACAACTTGTTAAGTCGAAAGTGCCGAGAGACAGAAAGTTACCTGAAACAATGTTGTCAATTGGCCCCTGGACTTGGACATGGATTCTGAAACTGTGAACATAACACCAGGATATTGAGTTTTTCTTGCTTGAGATTCAAAATTGCATAGACAAACATCTTACACTTCATGTGGAAATTAACACAAAAGTAACAAATCAAGATTGAGTTGATGAAGTTGAGGTGTTGAATCGCCAGAATTACTATCTTAGAGAATGAAATTTCATTTTTTCACATGCAGGAGGAACAAATCCGGGAGACAATTGAGGATGCAGGATTTCAAGCCAGATTGATCACAGAAGAGACAAACGAGAGATCCACTCAAGTATGCCGAATTCACATACAAGGAGTAACTTGTGTTTCTTGTTCCATGACCCTGGAATATTATTTAGTAGCGATGCATGGAGTACAAAAGGCACTAGTTGCACTATCCAATGAGCAGGTTGAGGTCAATTATGATCCAAAAATCCTGACCCACAACCAGATCTTGGAAGCCATAGAAGACATTGGATTTGAGGGAATTCTCATCAGCAGTGGGGAAGATATGTGCAAAATACAACTCCAAGTTGATGGACTACAGACAGAAAATTCTATGACAATTATTATGAATTCTCTCAGGGAATTGCCAGGAGTTCAAGAAATAAACTTTGAACCAGAGCTCAAAAAGTTATCCATTTCTTACGAACCAGATCTGATGGGGCCCAGAGATTTTATTGAAACTATTCAGTCTTCTGGATTGGGGAGTTTCAAGGTTGTGATTTTTCCTGAAAGAGAGGGTAGAGAATCTCATCGACAGGATGAAATCAAACAATACTACAGATCTTTTCTCTGGAGTCTGCTTTTCACTGTTCCTGTTTTTTTAATGTCAATGGTTTTTATGTATACCCCTGGTATCAATCATGAGCTTGACAGTAAGGTAGTTAACATGCTTACCATTGGGGAGATTTTGAGGTGGATATTGACCACACCGGTTCAGTTCATCATCGGCCAACGATTCTATATTGGTGCTTATAAAGCATTAAGCCGTGGCTCAGCAAATATGGATGTGTTGATTGCACTGGGAACTAATGCTGCATACTTTTATTCTGTCTATTCGGTTTTGAGAGCTGCTACTTCTCCAAGTTTTGAGTCAACTGATTTTTTTGAAACCAGCTCAATGCTCATTTCTTTCATACTACTGGGAAAGTATTTGGAGGTTCTGGCCAAGGGGAAGACATCTGAAGCCATAGAGAAGCTCATGGACTTGTCTCCTGAGATGGCTACCCTGTTAACCACAGACAGAGAAGGAAATGTGTTAAACGAGGAAGAAATAGACAGCCGATTGATACAAAAGAATGATGTGGTGAAGATTGTCCCTGGTGCAAAAGTACCATGTGATGGATTTGTTATATGGGGCCAAAGTCATGTAAATGAGAGCATGATTACCGGAGAATCGAGGCCAATGGCAAAAAGGAAGGGCGACATGGTGATTGGAGGAACTCTGAATGCAAACGGGGTGCTGCACATTAAGGCAACAAAGGTTGGATCAGAGAGTGCGCTATCCCAAATTGTTCGACTAGTTGAATCAGCACAAATGGCGAAAGCTCCTGTTCAAAAATTTGCTGATCTTATTTCCAAATTCTTTGTCCCTCTAGTATGTAATGAATGCTTTGTCCTTTTCTAGATCTCAATCCAAGTTTAAGACTTGACTGCTCATTTGCTGCACCTTGCAGGTTATAGCTCTTTCGATTTTCACTTGGTTTGCCTGGTTTTCAGCTGGAAAACTAAATGGATATCCAAAATCTTGGATTCCATCATCAATGGATAGCTTTGAGCTTGCACTTCAGTTTGGCATATCCGTTATGGTTATAGCCTGCCCATGTGCGCTTGGCTTGGCCACTCCAACTGCTGTTATGGTTGGTACTGGAGTTGGTGCTTCTCAAGGTGTCCTAATTAAAGGCGGCCAGGCGTTAGAAAGCACGCATAAGGTCTGTTTATGGTTTCAAACTTTTGGTTTGATTAATAGCGAGAAAGCAAATGACAATCAAGAGGATGAAACACAATTCTCCTAATATTTATGGACTTGAAAACCTGAAGTCAAAGATCACTAACCTTGAATAATTAATTCATTCTTGGCCTGACAGGTGAACTGCATAGTTTTTGACAAGACGGGAACTCTCACAATTGGAAAGCCTGTGGTAGTCAACAGCAGGCTCTTGAAAGATACAAGTCTTCAGGAATTTAGTTCTCTTATTGCTGCGGCTGAGGTACTGATGCCACCATCCTTAACATAAATTCAACAAGTAAACATGCTAACAGAAGTTGTTTTGTTTATCAGGTAAACAGCGAGCATCCCTTAGCCAAGGCAATCCTTGAATATGCTGAAAAGTTTAGGCAAGATGAAGCGAACCCTATTTGGCCCAAAGCTCGTGAATTTGAATCCATAACTGGCCATGGTGTGAAGGCAGTTGTTCAAAGCAAAGAAGTCCTTGTGGGAAATAAGAGTTTAATGTTGGATCACAATGTTGCTATTCCACCAGATGCTGAAGAAATACTAGCAGAAGTTGAAGGGTTGGCTCAGACTGGAATTCTCGTGTCTATTGACAGGGAGCTACATGGAATTCTTGCTGTATCTGATCCGTTAAAACCTGGGGCTCGAGAAGTCATCTCCATTCTAAAGTCCATGAAAGTCAAAAGCATAATAGTGACAGGTGACAACCTGGGAACTGCCAATGCAATTGCCAAAGAGGTTTGCATAGATAAGGTCATTGCAGAAGCTAAACCTGAGCACAAAGCAGAGAAAGTGAAGGAACTACAGGTTAGAATAAAATTAGTCATTGTCCTGATAGAAAAAGCTCTTAGTTTATGGTACTTTCCAACTTTAGGCTGCAGGCAACATTGTGGCCATGGTGGGAGACGGGATTAACGACTCACCAGCATTGGTAGCCGCAGATGTCGGGATGGCAATTGGAGCAGGCACAGACATCGCCATTGAGGCAGCTGACATTGTTCTGATGAGAAGCAATTTGGAGGATGTTATAACCGCTATAGATCTTTCAAGGAAAACATTTTTCAGAATCCGACTTAACTATCTCTGGGCATTGGGCTACAACGCCCTCAGTATCCCACTTGCTGCTGGGGCACTTTTCCCTTCCACCCGATTCCGCTTGCCACCATGGGTTGCTGGAGGAGCCATGGCAGCCTCTTCAGTCAGTGTTGTTTGCAGCTCTCTTTTACTGAAGAATTACAAGAGACCTAAGGTCCTGCAGAATCTGGGTGTACGAGGAAAAACTGAGTAAATTAATGAGACTAAATTGTCCAGGTTTATGCAATGATACTGTACCAGGGACCAAGACTGTACCATGGATCATATAAGAAATCTGTTCTACAAATTAATCACATCAAACTCTTAACATAAATTTATGTGTTTGAACTATTTACAGAAAATTAAGCTACTTAGAGTGACAGCTGTTCCACTTAAGTTTTCACTAAAAATTATTGGGAACAGAATGAGACCATGAATTTATTTCTTAATACCTGATGACCAGTGGAAAAGGATAATGCTGAAAAAAAAAAAGGAAAAAAAAACACAAATACACAAAAAATTCCAACTCTTTTACTGCATAGATGTGAAAAACATATGAAATCATGTGAACCACAACAGCTAAACTGGAAGAGAAACCAAGAGAAAAAGTCCAGTATTTTCTTACCAATCAATCTGACTAGGCTGAAATTGGTTTTAAGATAGGAAATTAAAATGACAGCATGGGGAAGGAATATTTACTCAATGCTCTCATTCCAACAAGGAAAGCTTCACACCATCGAATCGCAGAGGTGGGTATATGCTCTACACTCAGAAAATGTTGTGTTGATTTTTCTCAGAGGAAAACGTTAGAAAGAAGGTGCTAGAAATACATATGATAAACTTTAATGCAAACAACTAGATATATAAAATTAAAAACCATGAGAACTTAATCATACTATGCACAAATAACAAGGAATGGAGAGTGATCGAATTTGAAGCTTTACAAAATGAAATAGTTTAACTGTGGATCACCAGCAAATAGGTTGCATTTAGTCAAGAGACAAGCATAATTTGATTAGACTAAATCCTGCTACATCATGTTATCTAATGTTAATTATTTTGTCCAATAATAGTTTCAATAATTAAGGTTGTCAAATATGAATGCATAACAATCAGAGGCATCCAACTTGTGTCTTGAATTTGATGTGCCGAACTAGCAATCACAAATATCAGTCAGCAGTTTAGTTATCTAATCGTAATGATCTAAACTTAGATTTTTCAGTACAAAGAAATGGTACATTCCAAGAATAGTTCACACCTCTGAGAAAACTTGCAGTGAATACCTTAAATTGCAGAGTACATGAAAATTGATAAACAGCATAACAACTAGCAGACAACATAGAAATATATGCGATTCAAGCACATGGAGTCTATGATGGAGAAAATCTAGCATGCATATAAAGTGTGCTTCAACATTTTCCCCAACTTCATTCTGACATCTTAGGAAATTGGTCAGATTTTTGGCTTTATGTTCATTGCTTGCTGGCTTGGGCCTTCAGTTCCTTTATCTTCTCTCTGACTGGGAGAATTACTGAGTGAATTTCATCAAAATAAGGTGCAGTTGCATTCTTTGTGTCGTCAATCCACTTCAAAATCCTTTTGTGGGGGCCCAGAATTCGGTCACGTTCATTCTCATCTCCAACCTAAATCAGTTGAGAAGCGGGGGTGGGTGGGTTTGAGTTGAACAAGAGAAAGGTCATCTCATCATCTCACAAAACTTTAGTCAAAAGTATCATTTGGAATTTGAGAAAAGAGTACAAGACAAGACGACTGTAGTGACTGAAACGTACACTACAAGAAATAGAAAAATTAGTGAAAATGTAATGAATGGCAATGTAAAAGTTCTTACTAAATACATATATTAAGTGACAAAAAATTTTGTGTTGTCACCTCTATGACTTTCACAAACTTTTTTTTTCTAATGATTTTCACAAATTTAATAGTGATAAGAGTAATGTTCAAATTGTCACAATTGACAATTAGTGATACACATATGGCAACAACTTAATGATAATAAAAATTTTGTTACAAATTATAGTGACAATTTTTATTGTCACCAGATTGTCACCATAGATCTGTCACTAATTGTCATTGGTGACAACTTAAAACACTAGTTCTAAATCATATTGTGAAAAAACACAAAATTTTTGTCACTCAAGAAATATCATTAGTTAAGAGTTATTGTCACTTCATATATGTCATTAGTGATAATTTTTATATTATCACTTATTCTTTCGTCGCTAAAATTATATTTTTTTAGGGGTAGTTTTCATTCAATTTTCCTATCAGGCTCTATAATCTAATTCAAGATCCAGTCATTAGACACTCCCTTAGTAATAGAAGGGAAAATACTACACACCTTCCTGCCACCTGCCAAGGCTGATTGACTAAGTAACTCATCTGGGCCAGGTAGTCCCACAGCTCCTCTCTGTTTAACGGATCAGGGCTTGCATAGAGTGCGGTGAAAATCCAATCAAAATCTGTCTTCCGCTTTATTAATACATTGATAGCCTGATTAGTAGAGGATTCGAACCCCATAGAATGGTATGGGCTAGATGCCTTCCGATCGTCAGATACAATACACGATTTTCTCTATGAAATTAGTTGAATACTAAATATCTAGCCAGGTATTCGGTATAAAGAGTTAACTGAGCTATTGAGCTAACCATCCTGTATGGTCGGACGGTGGGGAATAAAGAATAAAAACCCACTCTAACAGTCTGGAGCGAGGGACTTCATAGTTTGAAAAAAAAGGACAAAAAAGAACTAATTGCAATTAAAGATATGCGTTCTTAAACAATTGCTACAACTGAAGTAAACACGACAACTAAACTTTATTTTGAACATTTGTTGATTCCAAAAGACTCAAGAACATGGTATAGCAAACAAAAATTGCTTTTGCCTTGTATATATATGCATTTTATTTTTTACCTCAATTTGCATGATTTCGCATGCTATAGCAAGATCAGCAATGGAAGGCTTTGAACTTCCAAGCAAAAATGGTCCATCTCCCTCAAGCCAAAAAGATTCAATTGTTGCAAGAGATGCTGATAGAAGTTTTTCACCTTCGGCTGCTGCTTTTGGGTTCAAGGGTTGACCAAATGCTAGTGCAATAGCGGTATTAAAAAGATATCCAACTGAAAAGAAAGAATTTCAAGAAAGAGGCTAGTTAGATAAATGGATACAACCAAAACTTTATCATATCATGTTGATAAAATATAAAAAATTCGGTTATAATTAGAGAACTATCATGTAGCCACATGTACGAGTCTCAACTACAATTAAACAGACATCACATTCCCCCCCCCACACACACACATATATATATATATATATTCATCTACCTATACATATGACTCCCCCAGAGTATCAAATGACTGAAAATAATTGTTTAGGTGATGAAACTACTTTCAATTCTTTCACAAGAATATGCTGTGTGTTAAATGGGAGCATATAGTTAAATAAGTGCTCCATCTTTTCATTTTTTAAAAAATTCCATACTTCTCAAGGTTAGTACAAAGTCTTGAAGTTTTATTAGCCAATATAAAGAAATTACATTCTGTACAATCATCAAATAAGGTCAAGCAAACTTTCTAGATAGATGGATAATCACCTGAACCATGACGCAAATTTGAGTGGTGCCAATCCAGCACTGAGTGGATCTTTGCCCTTTTGCGTACATCAACTGGATACCTGCGTCAAAAAATAAAGTTGCAGAACATAAGTTTGATAGACATGTTTGATTTGTATAGCATAGATATGAAAGAAAAGGATAGATACAATGGATGTAAATATGTAACAGATGTAGTTCCAATTGCAATTCAAAAGACACTAGATTCCCAAAAGCCTAAGTTTACCAAATCACAAGAAATTCCACGAACAAAATTGAGCAACTCATGCACCTAGGTATCCTGGTTTTTGCATCTATATATTATGAATAAATGAAGTTGATGATTCTAGTCTCTAGCACCAGTTTTATAAGTTGATGCCAGAGAGCATCCGCGTATCATAAGCATAACTCCAAGTCGACCAATTTCCAGCAACTGGTAATTATTACCGATCAGTATACAATCACACAGACACACAGCATATGTAGTTAGTCAGAGAAGTACTACTTCCACCAAATTGTATCCGTTGGTAATTCTACAATAATGTGCCATATAGCAAACAATAACCAACAGTCATACTGATATAGTTCCAGCCCACAGAACCTACACATATTTTTACGCTGAACTCTTGCAAAAAATACATAATTATGTGAAAGCAATTTTGAGGAAGACTAATGGCAAAAGCAAAGAAGCTGAACATACCAGTGATCAGCAACTCCAGGAAATGCAGAAGCCAAATAAATAAGTATTGCATGACTGCAGTAGAAAACAAATTTGTGAACACATTTCAGAGACATTTCTAATGAACATAGTATTAATCTTCCATAAAATTTACTCCATGAATAAAATTAACTTGCAATTTAAATAAGTGAAGCAGGCTATGCATAAAAAAGATAATTTCTGCAAAGATTGTCAATTGTTTTATAATTTTGTATGTTAATTAAAATAGTAATTAAGTTCATCTAACACTATTAAATATATGCATTTGAACTGGAATTGAAGTGAAATTTGATAGTTACTCTCCATTTTCAAGTCCAAGTCAGCTAAAAGACTACACAACTGAATTAATGGAACCATGTGCGAAGAAAAAAATTAAAAAAAAAAAAAAGCATGCCCTTTATCAAAATCAGTAAGTAAAATTGTGCAGAACCAAAAGGGTACCTCTCGAAAAGCTTGAAATCACCATGCACAATTGCTGGAACTTGTTTCATGGGGTTCACTTCTGAAACAAAAACCCAAGCATAAGAAATTAACACTATGTTTGGTTTACGGAATTTGATTGGGAAAGGAAAATATTAGGAAAAATAAAATTAAAATAAAGAAATATAAAATCTCAATCTTATTGAAAGTAATAAAGAAAAGAATGGAAGAAGAATTTGTCGGCAAAGGAGAAGGAGCTAAAATGAACTTTTCCCTCATTTTCCTCACCATTGTAAAAAAAACTCATTTTCCTCAAATTCATTATATTTATCCAAAAAAAAATTTTTTCAAGCATTTTTCTTACCAACCAAACAATTAAAATATTTTTCTAAATATTTTCTTTTCTTTTTCCCATCAAAATTCTTGAACCGAAAGAAAATCCTTGGATCACCCAAGAATCAGTAATTTTCTTTCTCAAATACAGAGAAATAAAGAAAAACCAGTTTCCGTAATCTTCGCGACCTGCAAATTCGGGGGAGCGGTGCTGCTTCTTTGCAAGCTCAATCTTCACCTCCTCAAATCCTATCCCACTAGCCCTTCAATAAGACAAGGATCAGAGAGAAAAGAAACATCATAAATTCTAACAAAAAGATTCAAAGGACAAATAAAGTCAGAAATCAACCATTCATCGTCAAGAAAAAGGAACAAGTGATCAAAATGAGAGAAATCTTACTTGCACAAAATAAGAATTGCACGTGAAGGCTGGGACATCCGATCAACGTACAGTTTCAGCTCCATCTTTGTTACTCTCTTTCACACACACACACACACAGAGAAATGTTTGGCCTCCGCGTCTGTACGGGCATATATAAATGTTAGCCGTTTCTTGCACATTTATTGTTAAGAAATTATCATAAGGAGATGGGTCCTGGGAGTGTCTCTGTCTTGCGTTGTCTCGACGGCTTTAACTTTAAATTTTATATCTAAATTTAATCAAATTCAACATTTTCTTTTTGAATTAGTAAATTAATGGGTAAAATAAATGGCTTTGTTCTCCTACATGTTTCAAAAATATTTTCTAACTCCTAAAAATTTTCAAAATAAAAACACATTCTCTTAATTTTTTTTCAAAACACTCAAATTTTATCCCCCCAATCCCACAGCCCCCCACCCCAATTCACCCAAAATACCCTACAAGCTAAAAAAACATACACGTCCTCCTATTTTCTCATTCTACCTATCACATCACCAGTCATTTATCACTTTCGTATTTACTCATCCATATATATATATATATTTACATATATAAAAATATTAAATTTTACGAGTTAAAAAATGGGTTAAATACAATTGCACCCCTTGATCTTTTTCCTTTTAACAGACAATCCTCAATCCTTTTATTCTTTGGTAATAATTCCCCTTCATCTAACTTTCATTTAATTTTTCATTAAATAAGAAGGAAAATTTGTCTTTGCACTCTAATTCCACAATAAAAAAATAAAATAATATATATGCACATCCAAACCCTCTCATATTTTTTCTTTTGGCAGACAATCCCTAAATGTTTTAACATTTAGCAATCACACCCCTTTCATCCAAATTTCATCCAAATTTCATCCATTTTTCTATTAAAAAATGATTAAGAGATGAAAATATCCTTTCTAACATTATTGACTTATTGCAGCAACTTCACTTTTGGCCACTATGCCTCCGCCTTAGCCAGATGTGTGTTGCAATACCACCAAAAGACACTATCATTTTCATCTTATTTATATTATGCCATCATAATATTACCAACCACTTGGAAGTGGAATCTTATTGAAATTGAAAATTATGTTTGAGTAACAATGAGATTTTATTAAAAATGAAAATTACTTGACATATGTGATAATTGTAAATATAATCTAATTTTATTTTATAAAAAAAATAACAAGAAGAAAACATTATTTAGTGCACAAGAATAACCAAACTTTACCGACAAACATCACTCAAGTTAATAAAAATTACAACAACTATATCTAATTAGGCAATTAAATCGATCACTGTAAACATAAAGAAGACTATGGCTCTAACACGACTGAAAATTATTAGGCCAATGAATTTAGTCTTTCATCACTAATTTGAAGAGTGTTATTTAATTAAAAAGTAATAATCTTATACTTAAAAGAACATTCTAAGTCTAAAACCCATTATCAAGTGAAAAAATAAATAAAGGATAAATAAAATAAAAGCTCGACTTGCAAAAAGATGTTAATGAATTATAGTCTCTCCCAAATCAGTATACATTGCAAAACAAGTTTTCATATCATCTTTATGTTCAAGTGGATGCACACACACACACACACACACACACACATTATTTTATTTTTTACTTGTGGAATTAGAATGTAAAAACAAATCTACCCTCTTATTTAATGGAGAATTAAATGGAAGTTAGATAAAGGGGTGTTATTGCCAAAGAATAAAAAATTTGAGGGTTGCTTGCCAAAAGAAAAAAGATCAAGGGTGTAATTACATTTAACCCGTTAAAAAATTTATGTTTACGAATTTAATTAAACTAATTATCGAAAAAATGAATTAAAGTTATTTAAATATTATTCATGCTATTACTAAATAATTCATTTATTGAATAACATATTAAATTAATTAAATTTATTTATTAATTAAATAATGTATTGATTTTATTTAATATTTAATATATTAATGAAAAATACATTTATTCATTTAATAAATAGCTTAAGATGTTTTAATTTAATATAATAAATAAATTAATCTTTGTCAAAAAATATTCTTCATTAAATATTAATCTTCACATTAATTTAAAATTATAATAAAAAATGTGATTATGGGGTGATATTTATTTAATAATCTATTAAATTTAATAAATTAATACTAATATGCTTAAAGTAATTGTGAGAGAATTAATTAAATTTAAGTAAAATTATTTGATTATTACTAAGTAATTTATTTATTAAATAATGTATTAATTAAATAATGAATTGAAGTAATTAAATAACTTATTAAATTAATTTATTTAAATAACTTGTCATTATATATTAATTATATTTCACATTTCATGTATAATTAAATATTATATTTATTTATATAATAAATAATTTAAGATGATGTAATTTCATATAATATAATATTATTTATTTTTTAATTTGATGAATCATTGTTAAGTTTATATATAAATTATTAAAAAGTTATTTTATTTAGATAAATAACTAAGTTTATTTATACATAAATTATAAGTAATAAATAGTTAAATATATTTTAATTAATAAACAGTAATTAGTTTATAACCAATGTATAGTAATTAAAAAATTTTATAAGTCGACATTAACAATTATGATATAACCTGATTTTTTTATAATTAAGATATAATTATGATTTTATGAATAATTAATATTTATTAATATATATTTTATTCCAAATAATACATCACTTAATAATGTTAAATTTATAGAAATATAAATTTCAAACAAATAATCAATTAAATTAATTACACTCATATTTCAATCATTATAAATATATATACATACACATATCATTCAACTATAAATATACATACATATAATACATAAAAAAAAATCACTTTCACCCTACAAACCCAACAAAAAGCAACTAATTTGATATTTACATTAAAATTTGTCTTTCCCCAAAACATAAAAAAACAAACAATTTATTTTCAAATCATTTTTTATATCTCTCCAAAACGAAAAGAAACACTTGGCACATTCTCTAAATTTTCTCCCAAAAATTTATTCCCCCAAAATTTTTTCTAGAAAATGGCCAAAATATAGAATACCAAGCCCAATGTTTTTCTTTTTCTTTTTCTTTTTTCTTTTTTTAACTTCTCAAAACTACATGCCAAAATCACTCTATTCCTACTTACAGATCTTGATAATTGGAAAATACTAAATTCCCCTCCACCTAATTAAATGCTTCATTTGCAATGAAATTAATTTTTTTGTTTGACTAATTATATTAAGTTATGTATAATATCAGTTGTTTTAAATCACAATGATTGATGGGTTAATAAAGCTAGTAAGCTATTATTCAATCACACACCACCCCCCACCCCCCGCGCCCAAAAAAAAGTTGTGTTGATTGCAGGACTAGATTAGTATTCTTGACGAGCATACCATAATAATTTGTAATTAAAAAACATCTAATTCGAAATTATAAAGTATAAACCTTAATTATAAAAATACAGCAAATGTACATAAATATGTGTTAATTTTAACATAAAGAAAACAGAATACCCTGGTAAAATTGTAAGTATGGTTTGTGGATGCAAATAAACTGAGCTTTGATCATTTTTTTAGGTTTAAACTTGAGTTCGAATTAAACAAACTAAGCTCAAGTCTTTGCTTGGGCTCGACTCAACGCTTGATTCATTAAACTTGATGTTGTGTAAAGTTACAGGCTTGAACTTGAACTCAAAATGTAAAATTATTTTATTATATATAAAAAAATTAATGTATTATTATAATTTTTATATATAAACATTATTTTAAAAAAAAATGCTAGCTCGAGAGTCAGCTTGCGAACCTACTAATAAGAATTATTTGGTTCGAGCTCTTGTACAAATTGATCTCTAGCTCAAACATTTTTCGAGCCAACTCATTAGACTCGTACGTTGGCTCAATTCATTTGCATCTCTAGTATGGTTGCCTCCGAAAATATTTAGCTAATTTAACTTATAATCCAACTCTTATAGATAGAATTGTAAACCTTAAAAAAAAATAGTTTTCACACATTTTTTAACAAAAGACTTCTTAAATATATAATGTAATATTTTTATTTTACCCGATGGTATTCAATTAACAAGAATTTAACTTCTTTTATTTTTGGCTTGACTATAAAGAAATGAAAGTGAGAATAGATTTATTGCAAATAAATCGAACAGATGAATTTTTTTCTTTATCTAAATTTAGAGAAAAATTAATTCATAAAACACTCTGAATCATTTGAATCATATATTTAGTTTTATTTTATAAAATAAATTAAAATTTATTGTTAAAAATAAAAAAGAATTCAATTAACAAAAAAAGAAAAATAAAAATTAAATTAAAATGTGGAATAACACAGGCACAAATTTAATTTGTTGAGAATGATAAAAAAAATAAATTAAAAAATAAAAATTTCTTTGAATATCACCAAAAATGAAATAGTTCAATAGTTTCCGCTATTATTAATAATTAGATTATTAAAAAAATATAAATCGAATCTTTTAAATATTAAATTCTTCAACATATATTTTATTTTAGTAATTCTTCAATTTACAGGTTTTCGTTGCTCTATTTTTCCATAAAAGGATTCTTAAAATGGCACTAAATTGGTATACTCTTGCCTTGAGTTTAATTTCATGTTAGTTGATGTAGTATTGGATATTTTGATATATCTTTAAAGCATTATCATAGATGGCTATTTAAAAAAAATTCGCCTTTATTTTAGATACATGGATATAATTTTTTAATAATATGATTATAGCAAACATATTTCAAAAATAAAAACTAGATAAAATGAAGAGCAAATATGTTGCATTGAGTATTACAAAAAGATAGGAATGCATATATAAAATTAAAGGGTCTAAAAAAATTAGAAAATCAATTAATCGTCTAAGGAGAAAAAACATAAGGAGTAACAATTTAGCACCTCTCTTTCATTTGTAGCTTTGAATAAAAAGAGTTAGTTTCTAAAAAATTCAATTATCAACAACACTAATTCAATGGCTTTTAAGTGTATATATGATTTCTTATGAATCAAATTGTCAGTAATTTTTCAATAAATATGTATCTTGATTTTTTAATAAATATCATATATGCATGTGTATGTTATTGTATGTTAAAATTTAAAGTTTTAATCTCATATTTAAGAGTGTAAATAAAGTGAGACAATTAGCGAATGATTCGAGCATGGCTTGATAAAAGGTCGAACTCAATTTGATCTTTTCAAACCCGAGTTCATCAATCAAGTGAGTCAAGTTAAATTCAATAATATTCAATTCAAAAAGCTTATGAGCCTAGACAAATTATTTTATTACATATGTATATATAATTACAATCCAAGATTACATATTAACAGTAGCAACAGCAGCAACAATAGTAGTAGTAGTAGTAATAATAATAATAATAATAATTTTTTATTTTTAAAAAATAATAAAATTATTTGAAAGTTTATAAGGAAGAATTGCAAATAACCTCCCTATGATAATTAAAATAGGTATAAACACCATGTAAAAGAAATCACAAAAACTTCAACCTTTTATTTTTTTAAAACCATGCACACTGCTCTTGCTTTTTGTTTGCCACCCATTTAACTTAATTTTAGTATATAAAAACTAAATTATTGTTAGTCATTTCATATATTTTCAATTCAATTTAAATTACATTTTATTTTATTTTATTTTCATTTTTACATTTTTTTTATTTTTTATTTCACTCTTCTTTCATCTATCTTACACCAAGCTTTGCAGTTATGCACCATGCTAAAGTCCCTATCACCATACCTCCACACCGATAGAATCAATTGGACTGCGGCCATGACAGTCACAAGAATTTGGGAGTGAGCTTGGATGGTGGTGTGGTAGAGATTCATATGTATGCATACATGTCATATATAATAATATCTATATATAAATATAAAA
>JACGDI010005219.1:2239604-2287568 GCA_014898725.1 Jacaranda copaia | reverse complement strand
CAAACGGACACGAAATGACTTCAAATTTGGTGGGACGCATCCTCATAACCCAAAGAGTATGCTATTGAAACAGTTTTGCAATCCGCATCTTGTAAGAGTCTCTGCTCATGGACCATTTTCGCCCTACCGAGTAAGCCAACAACACCTTGTCGTTCCTAACACCCCTTCAAATCACGATCGTCATTCTTCTCCAATGAGCGACCTGTAATAGTAGGGCACATGAGAGATTTTCAGAGGTGGAGTGGTGGGATTATAATAATATGAATTTATATATGTATTAATATATTTATATTATATATGTATATAACTATAATATATGTTTTTTATAAATATTAAATATTGTTTAATTTTGATTGTCTATTTTTTCAAGATAATCCAACTGACGATGTAAATAAGAGTATGATAGGTTTTTTACACCTAAAACCTTAAACACTTGCACAAAAGGCATGTATGATTCACCTAAGCCTCATAAGGTGTTTTTTGCTTTATTTTAGCAAACAAAAGATGGTTTTTTGTGAATTTTTTTTATAGGGATTTTATTCTTATTTCGATTATCACCTGGAGGTTATTTACAATCCTTCCAATTTTATAGTTATAGATTTTTTTGGAGTTTAAACGAGTTTGAGCTAATCTAAGGATATACAAGTTTGAGCTCATTCGAACTTATATAAATCAAACATTTCTGCTTTTCTATGATGAATCTATTCAGTCGAGATTGATAAAGTTTACCCAAACTTTGGTCTATTTAACGAGCCAAAGTTTTTTTAGGCTCAATAAAACTCAAGCCCAAGTCCGTGCTCACAAATTAATAGACATATGCCAGATTCAGACTCGACTCGACTCATTTACAATCTTATTCATTTTCTATTTCTGTAAGATTTGAATTAGCCTTATATATTTTGTTGTGGCAATAGAAAAATTAGACTTGCTCTGATTCAAATGCTAAATAAATTGCATGAATTGCTTATTTCTCTATCAGAAGATGTTGCAAACTTTCAAAATATTCAAGTTAAGCACAAGATATGGTATATCATAACCTTTCATGGTTAATCTCAAATGAGTATAGGCATGCTAACTAATGAGGTTGAAAGCTATCTTTAGTGAATTGAATAATGTTTAGGCTGATTCGACCAGAGAGATCGAATAATCCAACAATATGATCTTCTTGCGTTGAGATCTACAACTAATAACAAACGTCAAACTAGTTGAGGTAACCCTGGCTAAGGCATTCCAACGTTTAAATTAGTACTAATCGAGTGAGATAATTGAGCAGCAAAGTAAGAGTATATAGTGCATATGGCATACTTGGAAGGTGGCTGGCAATAGGGTATCTATAGCCTTCTCCATGTGGATGATATGTCTAAGATACCCCTATTAAGTATAAAGGGCTCTTATCCTTGCCTGAGAGTTGTTGGTCATTTCCAATCTTGGTACTATTCTAGGTGGCATCATCTCCTACTTTCTAGAGTGAATAGTATTATAGAGGCACGTCTCCTAACAAAGTTGGTGGCACACACCATTAATGCAAAGACACGCTCCTTGTCAAAGTATTAAATGCGGCAAGGATATAATTCAACGCCAAAATGAGCACTCTGGTTGATGGTGATCAACCAAACAAAGTGGTCGACCAGAGCAACAGCCGAATGGACTAAGCAGCTTGAAGCCTCCCATTAGGTAAGGTCGAGAACAATTCACTCAACTTGGCAGTTGTGGTTGAGTTACCCAACCTAACTAGGTCTAGAAGTGCGGTTGGGCTTCAAATGTTAGGTGGGCTTGGAAACCCTTTCTGAAATTGATAGCTTATTAGGTTGGACCTATTAGGCTATCCCATATCATAAGTCCCCCTCACTTGTAGTCTTGATCAAGCTTGTCAACGGGAAGGAGCAGAGAGTAGACAACTGAATGACGGTTATGCACATTTTACCAGGGTTTTTGAATACTCGATCGGGATTTTTGAATACTCAACTGGGATTTTATGCATTTAATGCATTAGTTACATTGTGGTATACAAAGTGCCAAGAGACAACTATGCAATTATTACTACCGATTGGGTTCCCACATCTAAATGCCCATAAATAGACATGATAGATACATTCATTTTTCACTTTTACTGAATTCAATTTAGTCGATTCTTGCATTCAGAGCCCTTGACCCTTTTTGCATTTTAGAGCTTTCCAATGAAAAACTGTAAGTTCTTCTCCAAGTTTCTACTTGCCTGCATTTGCTTTTTAAAGATATTGAGTTCATCAGATGGTGAAGATACTAGGTCATAGAGTGCATATTTTCATGAGTGGTTGAAGGTGAGAGCGCATCTGAGAGCACATCCACGAGTACATCTGACAGCTCATCGAGCGATAACTCAACCTCGAGTAGCTCGAGTGTTGAGAGGGTTGTTTCAGGGGGCAAAGCTAGCCCAAGTGAAGTGCCAGCATCGTGTGGTCGATTGTTTACCCCTAACCATTATAGTGAGATAGTTTTCAAAATCACTTATGCTAACTTAGTTCATATAAGAGAAATTTACCATATTCCAGAGGAGTACGAACTCCTCGTGCCTAAGCCGTGAGGTAAGAGCATCGACCTCTGAGGGGGTGCATAATGGTATTCAAAAAGGGGTTTAGTTGTGGCCTTAGGTTTCCTCTAGCACCTGCAATAGTCGACCTCCTAAGGGGCCTCGAAGTTTGCATAACACAATTCCTGCCAAACTGCTTCACCACTATATATAATTTTGCTATAATAATGCATTTGTTTGACCAACCAACATCTTTTGCCAATTTCAAATGTATTTCACCTGCCTATGTCCCAAAAGCTAGGTAGTATCAAAGAGTTTGGGTTTTATTACCTGACAGCGCGCCCGCATTGAAAATTCATGGTAACCTTCTCCTTGTCATATAGCCAAGAGTGGAAAAAATATTACTTGTATGTTCGAGGGCTTAGTGAGTTTAACATTCTAAGAAGGTAGTGGAGGGGGCATGTTGAGATGTGGGGAAACCAAACACCAAGCTAGCTCAATACTTTTATTTCGAACCTGATCGAGTTTGGGTAGATTGAGGTCTCAATTGTGATTAAGGAGAGATGTTTGGTGTTGGCTAGCTTATCACCGATCGAGTTGAATTTACCTACGGGCAACCAGCTAGGTAGAAATCCTTATCGACTGTAATAACTATATATTTTCATGTCTTTTTGCTTGGTTCTGATTGCTTTTTTTTATCCTTTGTTGGTAGATCAAGAAGAGATCATTGCTCACAATCAACAAGAGGCATTGGCCAAGGCTCAAAGAAATGATGAGCGCCATTGGGCAGCTGCTTGATGAGAGGTAGCTTCTGCGATAGAAGCAGCACCCCCAATCGCCGCCCCAATCATACCGCAGATCAAACAAGTGCTCCAGCCCTCTCGATCAATGGAAGATATTTAAGGTAGCCCCACGGGTTAGGGCAAGAGACAGATGGCTGAGTAAGGTGGCTCTATGCCTAAAAGGACAGTAGACAATACAGATAAATAGAAAGCAACCACAAGCTATGACCTTTTCAGTAAGCATAGCGATAGGGTCTTATTCCAGATACTCAAACTACCATCACCTTGATTTAGAACTGACCCCACCATGGAGATGAAAAATTCTAGCTTGATCATTTCATCAGGGAGGATGGGCGCTTGTGCCCTCAAATACATGGTGACTAGGCTTTTTACTACCGACCAACTAAAGTTCATGGGCCTGATCCAGGTTGGTGCGCTCAGGGCTTTGACCTACCATTGCAACATGGTAAGTACGAGGTTGAATATTGTTTTGTTGAGTTCTGCATTCAGCTAATTACATTATTTAATTATAATCTTTACCTCAAGTGAGCCAACTCGGGTACAATTTCTATCATCGATTGGAGTTGGCTTTGGCGAACCGCGAGGAATTGTGGGAGGGAGGGGAGTTGGAAACTCTCAAGGCTCAGCTTGAATCCTCCCAACTACAAGTCGATCAACTAACCAAGGAGATGGTTGACCTCCATGAACAACTCAATATGAAAAACCAACAGCTGATCGAGGCCGTGGAATAGAGGAGCTGAATGGATTCCATGTTGAAAAAGGCTCACCTGGATATGCAAGTGAGCTACTCCTCTGGTCAATTAGCTGACTGTGCTATTACACTCAAGGAGACTCGAGCAACTTTCTCTCAACAGCTCTCTATGATCTAGAGAAAGGTGATAGAGCAGTTTATGCTCAACTCAACTTTTTAGGATGCGAGCGTGGTTTTCTCGATCAACAGTGCCTGCAGTGCATTTAAAAAGGTCGTGAATCAACTTGAGCACCTAGGCTATGCCTTCTAAGTGAAAGACAAAGATAGAATAAGCCCCAATTCTGGACAAGAAGATGCAGCTTTACCTAGAGTCTGTAGAAGCTGTAGTCAATGAAGGTAGGGAAAGGGATACTGCAATGAACACTCCCGTCAAGCCCATGACCAAAGCTCAGTAGAAGCAGGCTGAGGTTGAATAGGCTAGCTGATCTGGCAAGAGAGTTTACCTTTGTTAAGGAACTTGCCATTTAACATAGGGATGGGCAGGTCGACGTCACCCAATACGTGTTGTGCTCAACTGACTTTATGGACAATGTGGTGAGGCCCTCGTAACCAACACGAGTAGTTCTACCCCTTGCATCAGTGATGCCTGAGCCTAACCAAGACGTGCAGGTGGGTGGTGGGTCAATTTGAGGGTGCTGGGCCGAGCTAGAATTGAAATTCTAACTATCTGTCCCCTTATTTTTCTTCTTCTTTTTTTTTATGAAGGCTATCTTTCTATTGTAATGAGCACTCCACTTAACAAAATATTACTTTGATTCTACTCAACATGTATCCAATCCATTTTACAGCTTTCTTATCGAATGCAACTATCTCGTTGCAATTGTGTGGTTGATAGGTTGAAAACCTGGTTATTTAATAAGAAAACCAACAACTTTATCATCAATTTAGCCTATTGTTGAGAGATACGCATGGTTTCATCAAAGTAAATTCAACTATCTATTTTTAAAATTTTTCTCAACTATATAGTCGAGTTTCATTACTTTTAGTCAAGTTTGATATTTCTTAACTCTGCAATGTTGCGCTGATTTGTTGATTGACTACAAGGTTGATTGCATAGCTTGGAGTGAACATTAAATTGGCAGCATGTAACTACTTTTGGGTTGACGATGGGGTCGGCTTGAAACTTGGTTTGGTAGCTTGAAGCTTATTTTGGGTCAACTTGAAACTTGATTTGGCAGTGTGCAGCTGCTTTAGGTCGACTTGAAACTTGATTTGACAGCTTGAAGCTGCTTTTGGGTTGACTTGAAACTTGAAGTTGGCAACGTGAAGCTATTTTTAGGTCGACTATAGGGTTAACTTAGAACTTAGTTTGACAGGGTGAAGCTATTTTTTGGTCGACTATTGGGTCAACTTAAAACTTGATTTGGCAGCATGATTATGCTTTTGGGTCAATTATAGGGTCAACTTGAAACTTAATTTGGTAGTATGAAACTGCTTTTAGGTCAATTATGGGATCAACTTGAAACTTGAAGGTAGATGCATCTATAACAATATAAGTGAATGACAATAATATTGCTAGAACTTTGTTTATATCATAGAGTACGAAGATGATTATAATGCATTTTTATATGTAGAATTTCTTCAAGTTGATGGCATTCCATGGGCGAGGGAACTTATATCCATCAACATTAGCAAGTCGATAAGTGTTATGCTTTGGTATTTTCACAACTGGATCCAATTTGTCAACATTCTTGGATACTTCCACCTTTTTGAGAATGAGGTCTCCAACCTTAAAACAGTGTAGCCTGACCCCTTTGTTATAGTCTCTGCCATCTTTGACCTATAACACTGTATGGAGTTGTAGGCTTCTTATTGTCACTTATCAATAGTCTCGAGGTCGAGCTTCCTTTCTAATGTGTTCCTGAGCAGTTGGAAATAAATCACACGAGCTGTATGCTGTATGAGTTCTAAGGGAATGACTACCTCAGACCTATAGAGCAAGTTATAAGGGTTGTGACCCATGGCTGTACGGGGGGTTGTCCTACATGCCCATAACACTCTTGGAAGGTTGTCTACCCAACTCGACCTAGTATCTTGGATTCTGATTTTTAGGTGGTCAAGAATTGTCCTGTTTGTCACCTGTGTCTAGCCGTTCGATTGAGGGTTACCCACTTAAGTAAAATGTTAGGTGATTCCTAAAGCCTCACACCAACTTCGGGTATTTCTGCTCTAAAACTAGATCCCATTATCTGAAATGAGGATCTTAGGTAGACCATAATAACAAATGATATTTTTTTAGATGAAACTTTTGATGGCTGCATCAGTTATCTTTGGGACAGCTTTGGCCTTGATCCACTTGGTGAAATACTTGACTATCATAATTATAAACTTTCAATGACCCATCATCTTTGGTAGTGAGCCCAAAATGTCAATCTTTCACTGGATGAAAAGCCAAGAAATCTAAACACTGACCATAGGTGCGATGGGTTGATATGGGAGGTTCGAATGAACTTGGCATAATGGACTTTTCCAAGCAAAATCAACAGCATCTTTCAATAAGGTAGGCCAAAAGTATCCATACCTGATGATTTTATGAGCAAAGGATCTTTCCTTTGAATTTTTCCCACACATGCTTGCGTGGATATCTTGTAAGACCTCATGAGCCTGGTCGGGATCCAAGCACCTTAGAGGCAGTTTGGAGATCGACCTCTTATATAGCTAGCCATGCTCATCGAGTGCAAACTTGGCAGCTTGTTCTCAAAGGCGATGAGCCTCATTTTTATCTTTAGGGATCGTGCTATGACTCAAGTAGAGTTTTATCAAATATTGTAATAAAGGGATTATCTCCTTAATGCTCCCCACCAAGTTCTCCTCAAAAGGGCCGATCGATGGCCTATCGGTGAACAAAAAAGTTATCATCCTGTCTTTTGTATCTCTAGTTGAGTTAGAAAATTTGAACAAGGCATCTGCATGTTCATTTTTAGATTGAGGTACCTGATAGATGGTGAATTTTTTGAATGATTGCTGTAATTTTCTAACCTCCGCTATGTATCGATTCATTATTGAATCCTTAGCTTCAAAATTCTCCTCAACCTGTTCTGTTACTAACTGGGAGTTTGTGATCACAGCTAGGTGATTGACTCCTTGGTCAAGTGCTATCCTTATTTCTACGAGAAGAGCCTCGTATTTTGCCTCGTTATTAGCAACTCCATGGTCAAGTTTGATCACAAAATCATACTCTTTGCTATCGGGGAATGGAGAGTCACTCTGGCTCTCCCTCTCGATGTAGTAGATGATCTATCAACTTGCAAGATACAAGTAAGAGGAGTTTTGTTATTCTTTTTCAGGAGATTGACCCTCTCGGCGATGAAGTCAGCCAAGACTTGCACTTTGATGGCTATTCTAGGTTGGAAAATGATATCAAATTCTCCCAACTCAATGGCCTATTTCATTAACCTCCCAAATGTGTCTGGCTTTGAGAGCACTTGCTTTAATGGCTGGTTCATCAGTAGTATTATCGCATGAGACTAGAAATATTAGCGTAGCTTCTGAGCCGCTGTGACTAATGCTAGGACAAACTTCTCGATCTCCAAGTTGTTATGTTTCGGTCCTTGGAGCGATTTACTACAATAGTAAATTGATCGATAACTTTCATCTTTGGTCAAGACCAAGACCAAGCTGATGGATGCTTTTGAGACAACCAAGTATATGTGAAGTACCTCTCCAAGTTTAGATTTAGCAAGTATAGGGGTGAGGATAGATACTATTTTAATTTGACTAGAGCCCGATCACATTGTTCGTTCCACTGGAAACTCAATTTCTTAGAATTCCTGAGAATCTTAAAAAAACATAAGCTTTTGTCAGCCAATCAAGCGATGAATCTTCCAAGGGCGATAATCCTCCCTACCAGCCACTGTACATCTCTAATTGTTCGAGGTGGAGCAATATCTAATTCGGCCTAAATTGTCTGTGGATTGGCCTCAATACCCCATTAACTAACCATATAACCCAAGAATATTCCTCCTTGAATCCTAAACATACACTTGTTTGGATTTAGCTTCAGACCAAACGCTCTTTGTATGGTAAAAGTGTGATTGAGGTCGAGTAAATAATCCTCGGCCTTCTCTATTTTTACAATCATGTCATTGACATAACCTCCATAGACTTGCCTATTTTGTTCTTAAACATAAAGTTGACCAGCCTCTAGTAAGTTGCTCTGACATTTTTGAGTCCAAATGGCATGACCAAGAAGTAATAAACTCTATTTAGGACTACAAAAGAGGTTTTATCCTTGTCTTTAAGGGCCACGAATATCTGATGATACCCTTGGAATGCATCTATCATGCTCAACAATTCACACCCAGCCGTAGAATCTACTAGCAAATCTATTCGAGCAAAGGGTAAGAATCATTAAGGCAAGCTTTATTCAAGTCGGTAAAGCCATTACACATATGCCATTGTCCCTTGTTCTTGGAGACGAGCACAACATTCCAAAACCAAGAAATATATTGAATTTCCATAATATAACCTGCATTTAAGAGTTTCCTGACTTTCTCTTTGATGATCTGTGTCCTCTCGGCATTGAAGGTTCTCATTTTCTGCTTGACTAGCTTGTATAAGGGGTCCACATTGAAGTGGTGCACGATCACACTAGGGTTAATTCTTTAGATATCAGATGCCTTCCAAGTAAAGATGTTGATATTTTTCCTTAGGAAATCGATCATGAGATACTCCAAGTGTGGGCCCATATTTATTCTGATCCTAGTAGACTTGTCGAAGTCCCAGGTTCCAACTTGATCGTCTTGAACTCCCCAATGAGCTTCACTCGAGTATCCTCCAACTTTCTTTTCTTGTTAGCTTGGCCCTTCTCAAGTTTACTATTGTGGCATCCCTCGAGGTCTTCAATTATGATCGAGTCTTCTACTCGCTCAACTCGACCAAAATGTTATAACATTCCTTGATGTTACACAGTAGCTTGCCTGTACTAATGGGGGTCGGGAATTTGATCCTCATGTGATAAGTCAACATAATGGCACGAAAATCATTGAGAGTTGGTCAATCAATTATAACATTATAAGCAAATAGAGTGTCAGCTACCAGATAGTTTATCATCAATGTCCTTCTTCGAGGCGTCTCTCCAAATGATGTAAAGAGGTGATGGAACCCTCTGGAATAATTTTTGACCCCCCAAACCCAATCAAAGGGGTACGCACAGGCTTAAATTTTAGTTGGCCCAGTTCATTCTTTTCAACGTGGAGAGGAAAATAATGTTGGCCAAGCTGCCATTATTGACCAAAACCTTTCTAACTTCAAAGTTGGCAATCTCACCATAGGACAATCAATTTTATGCTCGATATTCTTCTTTTGAAGTAGGCCAAGTCATCGTCAATGAAAGAGATAAGCTCTGCACTTTTGGATAAATGGAACATTATTTTGATCGAGAAGGCTCTGGTCGACTATAGCCTCCTTTGTATCTACTTCATTGTTGACTTTAAGTCCCCCACAATAGAACCTCCTGCAATTATGTCGAGCACACCTCGAATGGGTATACGATCATCCTAGGCGGGTTTCTTTCCTTTATCCTCTCTCCTTGGGCTAACTAACCTTTTTCTACGGAGAGTCCGATCAGTTTTTCCCCTTTCAGCTTGTGCATCATTAGCCACATATGTTTTGAGATGGCCCTGCCTAATGAGCTTTTAAATTTCATCCTGGAGATTGAAGCATTCATTTGTGTTATGTCACTTTTGTTTATGAAAGTGGCAATATTTCTTCAATTTTTTCATTGCTTCAATCTCCGTCAGCTTCTTTGCTTTCTTGAGGAGGTTGTCATGCTGGATTGCAAATAGGACATCTCTCCTCAAGATGTTCAGTGGAGTATAGTCATGAAAGCACTTTATTAGAGATCGACCTCTCTCTTTTTGTTTTGGTCATCTCTCCCCTTATTTTTCTTTTTGTCGACCTTAGGTTTTCCAAACTTCAACTTGTTCATCTCTTCCTAGGTCATGTATCTCTCTGCCATGTCAAGCAATTCCTCCATTGACCACGAGTGCTCTCGCATCAAAGTATTGGCACATTATTTTTGTCTAAGCCCCAAGAGTAGCATGTCGATTAAGAACTCGATCCTAAGGTTGTTGATCTTCAGGACCTCTGTGTTGAACTTTATAAAAAAGTCACAAAGGGACTTCCCATCATTCTGCTTGACAGTGTGAAGATGGGTATGGGTGAGTTTCACTTTTCGCCAACTGGCGAACTAGTGCAAGAATTTATCACGGAGTTGGTCGTAGGAGTATATCGATAAAGGTTCTAGCTTAACAAACCAATTAAGCACTATATCCTAAAAAGTAGTCACCAACATCTTCGTGTGGATATACTCATTATGCCTGTGTAGTTGCATCATATGTTCAAACTGCATTACGTGTTCATTAGGATCAGATGAGCCATTGTACCGTGGTAGTCTGGGCGAGACCTTGGCGTTGATGGCAATGCGCTCGTCGATAATCTCCTGAATAAACGGTAAGCCTCTCTCTTGAAGTGACCTTTGGGGGCCTTCTGGGTTAGGCACCCTTTCAATATTTCTCCTTGAAATCTCATCATGGCATCTGTTCAGTTGCTGCACTTGATGGGAAACTTCTTCCCACTTCTCTTGATCAGCTTAGGCAATATTTCTATCAAAATGAGGCCTCACGCGCTCGACCTTATTGAGCTACGGGGCTCGAATGGGTCAGACTGTGTGATTCATTGATTCATTCATTTCTTCGCATTGGTCCAATTTGGAACGTTCAATTTTATCACATTGCAGGGCTTGATTAGTTTGAACATAATTGTCTTTGGAGTCAATAATTTCTTTCCTCAGCTCGAGTCGCCCCCTTTCTCCCTAGGGGAACCTGGGGCTTGCTTCCCGTCTGGCTGATGGTTACCTGAACTCTTGGCGACCATGACTATCACAAGAGGACCTCTACTCTAGTGGCGACGGTTGTGGAGTTACACTACCAGCTGAGATTAACACGATTATGTGCCTATTCAATGCTGTAGAAAATTGAGTAGAGATCTGGGCAGAGATTTATTTGCTTAGAAGCTACATTAGTTGAGGCATAGTCAGTGTTACAACTTGCTCCGATGGGGCACTAGGGCCTGGGGTATCCAAACCTTGTTGGGATTGAGGGGAAGGTGGAGATGATGTCCTCTTATTATCCTTCCTCTCAAATGTGGCTCTCCTAGTATTTACTATTTTCTCAGTTGCAATCTCAGGTTTCCCACGAACAACGCTAAAATGATGAGGTTAAAAGTTATCTTTAGTGAATTGGGTAGTATTTAAGCTAATTTGACAAAAGAGGTCGAATAATACAACAATATGATCTTCTTAGACTAAGATCTGCAGCCAATAACAAATGTCAAACTAGCTAAGGTACCCCCAACTAAGGCACTCCAACACTCAAATTATTACTAGTTGAGTGAGATAATCGAGTAACAAAGTAAAAAGCATATAATGTATATGACATACCTAAAGGGTAGCTGGCAATGGTGTATTTATAACTTTCTCCATGTGGATGATATATCTAAAATGCCCCTATTGAATGTAAAGGGCTCTTGTTCTTACCTAAGAGTTTTTGGTCATTTTCGATCTTGATACTATTTCAAGTGGCGTCATCTCATACTTTCCAAGGTGAATAGTACTCTGACGGCGCATCTGCTAACAGGGTTGGTGACACACGCTATTAATGCGGAGACACACTGCTTATTAAAACATTGAATGTAAAAAGGATATAATTCAGTACTGGAGTGAGCACTTTGGTTGAAGGTGATCGACCAAACAAGGTGGTAGACCAAAGTGATGGCTAAATGAACTAAGCGGATTGAAGTTTCCCATTAGGTAAGGTCAAGAACAATTTGCTTGACCTGGAGGTTGTGATTAAGTGACCCAGCCCAGTTGGGTCTAGAAGCACGGTTGGACTTCAAATGTTAAGTGGGTTAGAAACCCTCTCTAGAGTTGATAGCTTATTGGGTTAGGCCTGTTGGGTTATCCCATATCACTAAATTTCAATTGTATTTTGTTAAAACTAAAAATAAACTTGAGAATAGAAGAAACTAGAATAATGAAATTTATTAAAAGCACTTTTAATTTCAAGAAACTTATAAAATTTATGGAGATAAATTTGAATGCAAATGTTTTTAGTAAGTCAAATGATTACCTTTCAATGAATAATGTTTACCTCCATTTCTTAAAAATATTAAATTGAATCAATTTAGTTTATTATTTTCAAAGTACTTATCAAATTGTGGTAATTTTGATCGAAAGAAAGAATCATAATAAATCAATGGAATGAGAACATTGAGATCATACACATAGAATAATACATTACTATAAATATTATGATCTACGTAACATCCACTTTTTCCCCCAAGAGGTGATTAGGATAGCATCTAAACATTTAAAAAAAGGTACAAAACATCCAATAATGTAATCCAGAAGAATGAATTTATCCAAGTGACCTTTATAAGCGATGCAACTATTGTTGGAGAATAATAAACAAATTTATACTTTATTTTATAGTTTATTCATTGTTTATTACTCTAATACTGGAAAGAGGCAATTGTTTTCTTTTTGCTATTAACATACAGAATTTAATCAACACAAAAAATGAATCCATGAAACATTTATGCAATAAAAAATTTGAAGATTTAAACTAATACGAATATATATTTATCTTTTCCTTATCATTAAAATTTTAAACATTTTTCATATAAAATTTTTTATGTTTGCGTATTATAATTTGTTTATATAGGATCAAGCTTCTACTATCAATCTTATAGCAATTTTTTGGAGAAAAGGAATTCTATTGTTAGTTCTTCAATATAATATGTAAACTTAGAGACTAGAATTGGATTACTATTGTCATAACTTATCCAATTTGAGATCTTAGTTATTCCAAAAAAATGATGGATAGCACCCTGAAATGAGAGACAAGGAAAAGTGAAGTTGGTCGAAGAATTGTTTTTCAGCATTTTTTATCGAGGTTCAAGAGATATGCATCATATATTTCTTGATACATTGATATTATTCCAAAGGTTTAGAAACCTAGATTTTTTTTATTTTTTTTTTATGAAAGTGACTTGCAATCAAGAATAGAAAGAGATAAAAGAAAACTTGTATGATTGTCAAAGAGCTTAAGATCAACAAGATTTAGCTTCTATAATTTTTTGAGAAAAAGTATAATATTTGAAAGATCAATTATTTAAGAATGAAATGTTATAAAAAAAATTGTTGCATATATCCATTAATTGAATTTTAGAAAAGAGAATTGCACATACTCATATATTGATAACTCTAAAGTTTGAACATGATATTACAAACTAATATTAGGATGATAAGTTTGTCGGTACAAAACTTCCAGATCTAGAAAAATATCTTGTTCTCTATGACTTAGTTCTTAAATAGATAATGTGTAGAACTTGTATAGATAGAAATAAGAAATATTCTTGTATGATTGATGAAAAATGCAAATATCATTATCCATGTCCATATTGTGAAAGCATGTTCAAGTAAAAATGAGTATTTTTTAAGAATGAGATTGGATAATAGTTGGAGTTCATAATGCGGAACTCGATAACCAATGGGCAGTACCTAATCCAAATACATTTGTCACATCACATACAAATATGTGTTGGAGTGACAACAATAAAATATTATAAATATATCTATAAACGGCATGATAGAGTAATCATTAATATTATCCAAACTAATGAAGAAAATACAATTTATAAAATTAAGCATTTCCAATATGCTTTAAGGATTTCTCCTCCAGAAGTACTAAGTTGAATTTTATAATTTAATTTGAATAGAAGTGCTAATCAAACTAGATACTACTAAAGTTAGAGAAAAGATTTATTATTTTCAATAGGAGGAATTTGCTATCTAATAGCAGCATGTAGTCGAGACAAGAGTCGAGCTCTCTATCTTTAAGACGAATTAGCCCCACACTGGTACTTATGGCTCATTGGCTATTATCTCCCAAAATAAAACGTTAGTAGCACTACAAACTGTTTGATCAAATGAACTTAAGCGTACTGAATCTCTCTTTTTAATACTAAACTATGTTGTATGAAAATGAACTTTTTTCATCCCAATTGATGCAATTTGAGGGAACTATTTATAGAGATGAAGGTGAAGTTTGAAGGAAGCAAATTTATGGATTTTAGTTGGCATCCATTTTTCCAACACAGTGAAGTTTGAAGGATGCAGTCCAGATGCACCTTCTGATGGTTGGAGGAAAGGAATTAATTCAACTCTTTTTTAGCTTTTCCATAAACTGAATTTCCTAGTTTCCAAAAATTTAAGGTTCAGGCAAATATTGGAGAGTTTTAGATAATTATCTAGTTAGGCCAAAAATGAAATAGGTTACACTTGCATTGAATTTTGTTCGAAAAGTTAATATTGGACAAAAGGCCCTATTCAATTTAATTTGAGCCCAATCCCATTCCCAATATGATTCCCAGGCCCAAGCCCACAACCACGCCATGCTAGGCCCAACCCAACTCACTCGATCCCTTCAAACATGTGGGCAATGGTAGCGCATGTGTGTGACTTGAATCAAACCTACTAGCATATAAGTCTTCTCCCCTTCAAACATTTGTGGTGCTCCTAAGGAGCCCATCCCTTATCTCCATACTTCAACTATTTATTTTGGTCTAGCGTTTACTCGACTGCCAATGTGGGATAGACTTTTCTCATCTTCCCAATCCATTAGCTTCTTTTGTAGCCCTCTTAGTTAACTATTAAATAGCTGATTTTGATCATTAATTTCTCATTCACTTGAAATTGGTCTTGGCTAATTAATTACATTGTCGACATCTACCTACAGCATAGATTACTATGATCACAAATTTCTTAGAAATTAATTATTTAAGCCTACTTAAATATTTGGCCAAAGAAGACAAATTTCCAACAGTTTTCCTCATGAATAAAAATTAGTGCAAGTGATTATGCAAATGTTCATGCAGACATAAGAGAGTTTAGGCAAACAACTATTATATTAGGACAGATGGCTTATGGATTTGAACATTCCTTGCTAAAGCACTATTAAGTTTACTTGACTAACCAATAAACATGATGTCTTGAGCTGTTCAACTATTAGTGTAAACCTAGACAGTAGTACCCACACAATAGCTGTCTTTATGCTTTTAGTTCTTCTAGTTGTGTCCGTTTTAGCCATGGATACATATCTTGGATTCATAAATGTTTACAATGAAACAACCCATCCTCACACTTACATAGGTGATCTCCCATAAAGAATATCCTGCAATACTCTGTTATGCTAACTCTAGGAATCATTAAGAGTTGAAACTCAACCTTACACCTACTTAGCAGATATAACTTCACATCTGAAGAATAAGTTTAGGTGCTTACATGAACCTTTATAACTTACTTATCCCAATAAACTAAGTTCTTGGTATCTCCAATCAACATGGTTAGGTATTCGCTATGCCGATTTTTAAGCTTATAGGTTTTTAGTCCTATTCATCTCCACACGTATTTTATTTGATCTTTGGGTAGGCCTTTTGTTAACGAATTTGCTAAATTCTCCTTCAACTTCACATAGTCAAGTAAAAGTACCCCAGTCTAGATGAATTGCCTTACAGTATTGTGTTATCATCTTATATGACAAGATTTACAGTTGTACACATTGCTTTAAGTTCTTCCTATTGCTGATTGACTATTACAGTGAATTGTGATGGCAAAAATCAGTTTAGGCCAACAAGGAATGTCCTCTAGAAAATTACAAAGCCATTTTTATACTTCTCCTACCTTTTCCAAAGCTATAAATTTAGACTCCTCATAGAACAAGCTATGCACATCTATTTAGAGGACTTCCAAGACACAACAGCTCCACCTAAGGTAAAAGCATACCCATTTGTGGACTTGGTATCTTTCGTATCAAATATCTAGTTAGTATTGTGTACTTAAGAAATCCAAATACACTTAGCAATGCTTTCCAATAATCATTGCTTAGGTTGCTCATAAATCTACGTTTTCATATCATAGCAAATACAATTTGTTAGAAACATCAAACTACCTATTATTCTTGACTATTTCACTTGAGATATCAATTGACCAAGAGTTTTGCTCATATGTTGACCTGATCTATAGATGGTGTAACTAAAGAGCTGTTATACATCAAATTTCTTGCAATGTTTATGAACATAATAGGATTATGTTAGAACCAGCCCATCAAATGTTCAAATGATCTTGATCCCCAATATGATGTTCGTTATACACATATTTTATATGTCAAAATGCTTCACAAGCATTTTCTTGGTAGGTAAGATAATAGCTCGATTGCTACTTATTATCAGCATGTCGTCTACATACTAGTATACTATAACAAACTCTCTTTGAGTGCCTTTGATGTATACATATTCATCGCAATCATTTATCTTAAAGCTATTTGACAGCATTATTTTGTCAAATTTTTCACGCCATTGTTTCAGATATTGTTTGAGCCCATACAACGACTTAACAAGCCTACACACTTTCCTTTCTTGCTTGAGGACTGTAAATCTCTTATTTGTTCCATATAGATTTCTTTATCTAACTCTCCATTCAAGAAGGTCATTTTCACATCCATTTTATTATTTCAAAGCTATTTAGAGCTACTATTGCAATGAGCACCATGATAGATGTAATTTGTGTTATTATTGAGTAGGTATCAAAGAAGTTGAGGCCTTCCTTTTGTTTGAACCCCTTTGCAACCAACCTAGCCTTATATTTATGTATAGAGCCATCAGCCTTATATTTCCTTCGAAGTATCTATTTACAGCCTAATGGTTTGTGATCTGTTGGGAGATCAACAATATATGATTCTACATTACACTCTATTTCACTGTTGATAGCTTTTTTTCAAAAAGGTGCTTCCAGACTGAACAATGCTTCATTAATTGTCTATGGTTCATTTTATAACATATTAGTTAGAAAACTTGGGGCAAATCTTTTTGTTGTTCTAACCCTCTTGCTTTAACTTAGTTCTTCATTAGTTTAAGAACTGCCTATTGACCCCAGAGTTCTTTTTTGAGAAATTGCTATTTCCTTATCTTTACAAAGAAAAATATTTTTGAAGAACATAGCATTCTTGCAATCAATGATCATTCCTTCATTTATATTAGAAATTGCTTATTTGTGCACCACGAAATAATAGATACTACCGTTGTGTGCATATCTTATGAAAATGCAATTAATAGTTTGAAACCTTATTTTTAGTTGTTTTAGCTTAAGTACCTCCACTTTAGCCAAGCACCCCCACACTATGACATATTTGTAGGAAGGTTTATGACTTTTCCATAAGTCATAAGAAGTTTCATTTTTTCTTTTACAAGGTGTTTTGTTCAAAATATGGTTACCTGAAAGAATAGTTTTCTCCCACATGTTATGAGGTAATTGAGTGTTAATCAACATAACATTAATCATTTCCTTAAGAGTTTGATTTTTGTGTTCAACAACTCTATTTGATTGAGGTGAGTAAGGAGTCATCATTTGATGAATAATGCTAGAATATGTGCAGAATTCTTCAAATGATGCTCTATATTTACCACTTCCATCGCTTTTGATTGCTTTAATTTGTTTGCTAAGTTGATTTTCAACCTTATTCTTATAGCACTTTAATGCTTCTAGTACTTCATCTTTACTTTGTAAGAGGAATAAGTAACAAAATCTTGTGTAGTCATCAATAAAAGTAATAAAATGATTTTTTCCACCTCTAGTTTACATAAACTGCTTGTCACAGATATCACTTTGAATTAATTATAGAGGCATCGTACTCCTTTCAATTGAGTGAAAAGGTGCTTTACTCAACTTAGCTTTCACACAAATTTAACACTTATGATTTGTGTCAATATGAAATGGATGCAATAATTCCAAATTTATTAGTCCACGTAAAGTGTTGAAATTAACATGTCTTAATCTAACATATCATAAATCATAACACTCAGTCAAATAAGTAGAACCAAAGGCTTTATTATTAACTTGAAAGTTTTTTATTATAGGTATTATATTGAACTTAAATAGACCATTTTTATATAACCTCTACCAAAGCACAAACTTATCTGATTCAAATGCATGCTTAAAACCATTTTTCACTAACAAAGAACTTAACACTAAGTTTTTACGTACATCAGCCACATAACGAACATCATTTAGGGTCAATTCCTTTCCAAAAGTTAGCTTTAGAATAATCCTCATTCTAACAATGTCAAATGTTGTTGAGTTTCCCACATACAACTTCCTTTCAATGATAGGAGTATAAATGGATAACATAAAATTTTTGGAGCAAATGTGTTGTGTGGAACCAGCGTCAATCCACCATTCCCTCATATCATCAACGATGTTGGCTTCAAAAACTACAGTCAAGAGATTTAGCTTGGATAAGTCCAATGGTATAGACATTTCCTCATTCATATAGGCTTGATTTGGTTTATTTTTCTTTGGAAGCCGAAAATCTTTGACCTTGTAGTTCAACTTTCCACAATTATAGCAATTCCCTTGGAACCTCATAAGCTTCTTGCTTTAGCTATTTTGACTGGCCTTCTGATACTTCCTTTTTTTTGTTTGTATATAAACTTGGTTCTTCCAAGTTAGCACTGGCTTCCATTTTGATCTTGCATGTCTCAATTTCAAACACTCGATATCTTCCTTAATCCTTAATCTGACAATTAGATTTTCAAGACCTTTCTCATTTCTTTGAATTATATAAGCTTTTCAATTATTGCAACTACTTGAAAGGATTCGCTCAAAATCATGTTTTTAGCATTTATATCATACAAAATGATCTAGACTTAGCTCATCATGATAGATTTTGAATCCACCATCTTATAGTCCAAAAATTTAGCCACCATAAATTTCTTGAAACCAGCATCCTCTATCCGATACTTATTATCAAGTGACCCCCACATCTCTTTAGCTCTCTTAATAGGACTGTAGACATTATAAAGAGAATCATCTAGTTCGTTAAGGTTGTAGTTTCAACATAGAAAGTTACTTTGATTCCAGGCATCGAAGGCTACCCATTTTAGGACGTTAGTGGCCTTTCCAAGTATAACAAGTACGTCTTCTTTCAAGAACCTAACAAGGCTCGAGATTGTGGACAAAACAACATTTTTAGTTGCCACCTCTTAAAATTGACCATAGTGAATTTTTCTAGCCCCTCCCAATGAGCTAGAGCTAATGTTTTAAAAATCAGACCAAACTGGCCAGTTCAACCAGCCTAACTAGTGAATAGTAACTGGTCAAATCCAAATCAAGCATGAAAACCAGCCACAAGCTAATCGGGTGTGAATAGATATAAATGGGTCAAGAACCGATCAAACCGATATCAGTTTGACTAGTTCACCATTAGTGAGTTTTTTTATATATTTTTCTGTCCTTTTAAAAAATTCCAAAAAAGGTTGATAATTTAATATATTAAAAAACCTTATTTTATTATGTTAAATATTAAATTTGAAACTTGAAGGGATGGCCATTTGTATTAATGTTAAATAGTTATGGGATACTATTTGAATTAGACCATATATTTGTAATTGATTAATTGAGAAATGGTATTTTTATTAAAAACCAATTGAAAAAAAATGACTAAAATATGAAGGAAAATTTCTTTATTTCTTTCTATATTATTGGAATTTTTCTATTTTTTACAATATAATAATATTATATATATATTTATAAAATAAAATATAATTACTATATCATTATAACATCACACCGATTGAACCAGTAGTTGAATTGGTTGAAATAGTAACCAATAAAGCTACTAGTTCAATGTCTACTCCAGTTTTCAAAACATTGATTGGAGCTAGTATTAGAATTTTTAGAGATAGGAGCAATAGTGATTGTTGGAGGAACAAAAGACTAGTTGGATGCTATGATTAATTTTCCAAATTAATCTCTACTCTGTACTCAATAGGGAGAAAAATTTTATACATATCTCCACATCCAATAGATGTATAAAGATTTGTGGATATTCCAAATTCCCATTCTATTTTTTAAAATTGATTAAATAAAGATACATAATTAATTCAAAAGAACCATAAATTATAAACTCAATCAAAATAAATGCAATTTTACCTTAATATAGTGCCCCAATCAGGAGGCGCTTGCTCCTATTGAGGTGCTACTCAAATCTATACCACAAGCTTTCTGGATAAGAGAAAATAACCCTTCAAAAATCAAAATATTTAATTCCTACAAGTGACATCCATCATAGATCTAACTTAATATTTCCAAATCCTACCTGTTATATCCACATCAGTAACTCAATAGGCTATAATCCATATACCCATAATTCATTAGGTTTATTACCACACATGTCTTGCGGTTTACTCTATCTTCATCACTCCTTCTTACCTAAGGTAAAGAACGGAAGGAAATAGTACAAACAATGTAAGTCCAAATGACATAGTGAGTTGTTAACGAAGGATCACTAAGTTAACGAAGGAGTAATACTAGTACACATAGTAAAAACATTTTCATAAGCACTAAATCAACAGAGAATAAAACACACTATAATTTATAATAAATCAATAATATTTTAGCAAAACATGTTATTGATGGTTCTCCTGCCTTATATCCCTCCATTTTTAAAAAAATACAAAAATCCTTATCCCTTCACGTTATGAGCAATTGACCAAATAGTAGGTGTTGCTAGCCGCATGGCTCATCCCCTTATAGACAACTATCTCCAACTAGCTATGAGGCCAAATTGTACTCTGAAGGGTATCAATCGAAAATTGGTCACCATCAATCCATTCCATCTAGCCTTCTCTTAAAGCCGATATCAGGGCACATCCCCAAAGGTATCCAGTAACTAGTATAGTATAAGCATCCAATAGCATTTCAATTAATAAGTGAACTCACCATGATAACTAGTAAACAGTTAATCAACATCAAACTCATTTCAAGGTGATAGTCATGGAGATAATGGAAATTACATTTCAAAATCTAGTTTTCATACACAATCGCCGAATTTCAAGTGAAATAGCATAAATCATAATCAACCAAGAATGACAATTAGTGTAAAGGGGCGATGTGCTATAAATTTTGCCACACTTTACTTTTTCAAAATTTGCATGAATAGGAGATTTGGTTATAGAATTCACAGCTCGAGATGGTCAGGAATTCAAATAACAATGACTCTAGAACCAAAACAAAGAGAAGAGATGTCCAAATTGACTATCAAGATTACAACAAGTATCAGAGATCAAACTAGTATGGGCGAACAACAAACTCCAACAAAGAAAGATTGAACAATAAGGATATATTTACTAATATAATTACATAAGATAAAAGTTCATATTAGGGTGAGATTAGGAATTTAGATAATAACAACTCAAAAGCAACAAACAATGAAAAACAGTTTAGGTAGACTGTCAAATACAACATAAGATCCAAAGAACAACACAGAACAAACAATTAACAATTATTGAATCTTGACAAACCAAAGTCAAGTAACAAAGATATAATAGCAAATACATATGTTATTTCCTTAGCAAAGAAATGTAGCACAAACTCACTTGACAAATATAAAGGAGTCCCTAGTTGTATGGACACTTAGGTCTTGGCTTCCTAGTTAAATTGAGAACCATCATAAGATAACCTAAGTTTCCATCCTATTTATCCTCTAAATCTTAAGAATAAATATAGCTGATGTTTCTTATCAAACTCAAAGTTATTTTGACATAATCCCGTTTGATGAGGTTGAAAGTTATTTTTAGTGAATAAGGCTGTGTTTAGGCTAATTAGACTTAGGAGGTCGAATGATCCAACTGCAACATTCTTTAAGGTTTGAAATCTACAATGAATAGAAAACATCAAACTAGCCGAGGTACCCCCGACAAAGGTATTCTGACACTCAAGTTAGTTCTGATCGAAGTAAGGTAATTAAACAGAAGAGTAGGAGAGTGTAGTGTATATGGCATTACTTGGAGTATAGCTGGCAATGAGATATTAATAGCCTTTTCTCGATGGATAATATGTCTAAAATGCCCCTAATTAGGTATAAAGAGCTTTTGTCCTTATCTAGGGATTAATGATTATTTTCAATCCCAATACTATTTTAGGTGGCATCATCTTTGATTTTCTAGGGTAAATAGTACTCTAGGTAGGCACCTCCCTGCCAGAGTTGGTGGCAAAGACTATACTGGGTGGTACGCGGCATTAATACAGAGGCACGCCACTTGTTAGAGTATTAAATACGGTAAGGATATAAGTTATCATCAAAATAAGCGCTCTAGTCAATAATCATCAAACAGACAAAGCGAATGACCAAAAAAAATGGTAGAGCAGAGCAAGTAGCTCAAAGCCTCCCACTGAGTGCGGTTGAGAACAATCATTTTGATCAGGTAGTTGTGGTTGAGTGATTTGGCCTAACTAAGTCGAGAAGCGACGTTGGGCTATGTATGTTAAGTGAGCCTAAGGGTCATCTCTGAGGTCGATAGCTTATTAAGTTGGGCCTGTTAGGCTATCCCATATCATGAGTCCCCCCCACTCACTGTCCTAATCAAGCTTGTCAATGAGAAAGAGCAAGGAGTAGATAACTGAGTGGCGATTATGATGATTTTTTGATGATTATGTGAATTTAACCAGTGTTCTAAGCTCTCGATCATGATTTTTGAATTCTTGATCAGAGTTTCTAGCAATTTTGCACATTTAATGCCTCAATTATATTGTGGAATACAAAGTGCCATAGTGCGGCAGTGTAATTGTTACTGCCGCTTGGGTTCCCATGTCCAAATGCCTATAAATATGAGGGATAGAGACATCCATTTTTTGCTTTGCTAAAATTTGGTCTGGTCGAGTTCTTGCTTTCAGAGTTCTCTAAATCCTTTCTACCCTTAGAGTTTTCAAGCTACCCGCTATACCTTTTTATGCAAGCTTGTGACTTTCTTTATTTTTCTTTGCGAGGATGTCTAGTGTTTCAGATAGTGAGAACACAAGGTTCGAGGTGTACAATTCTAGGGAAAATTAAGTTTGAAAGTACATCTAAGAGCACACATAAGAATAGTTCTAATAGTTCATCAAGCAATAGCTCGACCTTGAGCAACTCGAGCACAAAGAGAGCTACCTCTGAAGGCGAGGCTGGCCCTAGTGAGGTACCTGCATCGCGTGGTTGATTATTTACACCAGACCACTATAGTGAAATAATCTCTAAAATCTCCCCCGCTGACTTAGTTCAAATTAGGGAGACATACCACAGTCCTGATAAGTATAAACATTTGGTGCCCAACCCTTAGGGTAAAATGCATCGACCTCCAAAGGATACTTAATAATGTTTGAGGAGAGATTCAAGTGCAGCCTTAAGTTTCCCTTAGCACCTGCCATAGTTGACTTGCTAGTAGGCCTCAAGGTCTGTATAATCCAACTCCTCCCCAACTGTTTCGCCACGATATATAATTTTGTTGTGCTATGTACCATTCAGCCAACCAGTCTCCTTCATCAAATTTTCAAATCTATTCCATTTTCTAATGTCATAGAGTCGGGTAGTACAAAAGGGTCTGGCTTTAATTATCTAACGGCACACCTACATCAAAAGTTTCAGGTAGCCCTTTCCTCTTCATATGGCCAGAAGTTAAAAAAATACTTTCTTTATGTTCGAGGGCCTAGAGAATTTAAAATTCCTAGGGGGTAGTAGAGGGCACATGTAGAAATACTAGGGAACCAAATGCCCAGCTGGCCCAACACTCTTGATTGGGACCTGGTCGATTTTGGGCACATAGAGGTTTCGATCCTAATCGAGGAGAGATATCTAGTGATAGTTGGTCTATCGCCAGCTGTGCTCAACTTGTCCCCAGGTGACCAACTAGGTAGTGATCATTATTGATTGTGATAATTGTAAATTTTTTTCTTTCAACTCGATTCTGATAATTTTTGTTGTACTTCATTGGTAGATCGAGAAGAGATAATAACCTGCAGTCGAGCAAAAATTGTAGCAACAGCATGAAGGAATGAAGAGTGCCATCGAGCAGCTACTCGACTAGAGCCTCTGTGGTGGAACCTACCTCCACAACCTACTCAAGCACCACCCCCAAAGTACCTCAAATTGAATAGATACCCCAGCCCCAACCCGCTCTACCAGAGAAGCATATTTAATGTAGCCCCACGGTTCAGGGCAAAAGATAGATGATCGAGCATGGAGGCTCAGTGCCCAAGAAGATAATGGGTGATAAGAAAAAATAGAAGACAATGATGAGCTACGACTTGTTTGGCAAGCATAGCGATGGGATGCTATTTTAACTTCCTCGACTGAAATAGCCCCTCAACGGACCTAACCCCACTATAGAGGTAACTGATTCAACCTCCATCATACAATTGGGGATGATGGGCAGCAACGCCCTCAAGTGGATGGTAACTGGGCTTTTCTCTATGGACCAGCAGAGACTTGTGAACCTGAGTCAAGTTGGGGCCCTCAAGGCTCTAGCCTACCATAGTAACATAGTGAGTGTGAGATCAACTGTTTCTCATCGAATTTTGGTTTTAAAAAGTTATATTATTTACTAATACTCTGTGTTTTAGGTGAGCCAGCTAGGGCATAACTTTTACTGTCGATCAGAGCTAACCTTAGTGAATCGTGAAGAGCTATGAGAGTGAGGGGATGCAGAAACCCTCAAGGTTGAGCTCGAGTATTCCCAGCTCCAGATCAACCAGCTGATAAATGAGGTGGCTAACCTCCAAAAAGAACTTGATGAGAGGGACTAGCAGTTGCTATAGGCAGTTGAGGAGAGGAGTCGAATGAACTCCATGCTGAAGAAGGCTCACTTGGATATATAAAGGAGCTACGTCTCTGGTCGATCAGTTGGTTACACAAATGTGCTTGAGGAGGCTTAGGATGCCTTCGTTCAACAACTCCCTATGATACGGTGGGAGGTGGTGGAACAATTCATGTTGAGCTCAGTTTTTCAAGACGTGAGCATAATTATATCCATTGACAAAGCCCACGATGCATTCCATAAGGTGGTAAAGCAACTTAAGTACCTGGGCTATGCTTTTTGAGTGGATGATAAGAGCAAAATAAGCCCTGCCTTGGATGAGAAGCTGTAGCCTTATCCAGAGCCCAAGGAAGGCATGGTCGATGGGGTCGGAAATAAGGACACCGTGAAAAATGCCTCTGTTGAGCTAATAACTAAAGCCCAATAGAAACAAGCTGAGGTCGAGGCCAGGCTGGCTGAGTTGGCGAGCAAATTTACCTTTACTGAGGACCTTGCCGTCCAGATGAGGAAAGAATAGGTCGATGTCGTGCAGTCATATTGCGCTCAAGTAACTTTATGAGTGACATCGCGGGGCCTTCACAACTAGCTCAAGCCATTCAACTGCTCACATTTTCCATGCCAAAGCCCAATCAAGACTGGCCAAAAGATGACCAAGCTGGGTCTAGCCAAACTTAATCCCTAAACCATCTGCTGCTTTTCGTTGTTTTTTTTTTTTTTGTAATAGAATGATATTTTGTAATGATCATCCCAATCAATGAAAGATGTTTTTCCATATCTCTGTTGTCAAATGAAATTATTTTCACATGTTTATTATCGAATGCAACTTTAGTGTTGCAATTATCTAGGTGAATAGTTGACGACCATGTTAGTTTACTAAGGAAATTCAACTTTGTCATCGAGTTTTATTAATGTTGAGAGATACGCACAGTCTTGCAGAAGAGCACTTAACAATTTATTTTTCACAACTTTGTTCCACTTTATGATCAATTTTCATTATCTTATTTTTAGCATGTTGATCGACTACAAGGTTGATCATATAGTTTAGGCTAAAAAGCCTTTAGTTGGTAACATGTAGCTATTTTGAGTCAACAGCATGGTTAATTTAGAACTCTGGTTTGGTTGTGTAAAGTTGCTTCTACATCAACTGTGGCCTGTAGGGTTGATATGAGACTTGAGTGGTAGCGTATAGCTGCTTGTTCATTAACTATAGGGTCAACTTGAGACTTGAGTGGCAGTGTAGAGTTGCTTGTTCATCGACTATGAGGTGATTCGAGAGTGGCAACATGAAGCTATTTGTTCATCAACTACAAGGTCAACTTGAAACTTAAGTGGTAGTGTGAAGCTACTTATTTGTCGACTACGAGGTCGACTCAAGAATGGCAGCATGAAACTGCTTGTTCGTTGACTACGGGATCATTTTGAAACTTACAGTAGCAATCTGAAGCTACTTGTTCGTCGACTATGGGGTTGACTCAAAAGTAGCAGTGTGATATTGTTTGTTCATCGACTACCGGATCGACTTGAAACTTCAGAGTGGTAGCGTGAAGCTACTTATTTGTCGACTTGGAACTTGGGTGGTGTAAGGTAGATATGGCTATGTTAATGCAAGCGAATAGTAGCAATGTTGCTAGAACTTTATTCATATCAAAGAATATGAGAATGATTACAATGCGATTTCATATGTAGAATTTCTTTAGGTTGATGGCGTTCCACGAGCGAGGGCTTATCCCCATCCAAATTAGCAAACAGGTAAGCATTATACTTTAATATCTTCACAATGATATAGGGTTCCTCCTATTTTGGGTCAAGTTTGCCAACATTCTTAGAAACTTTCACCTTTTTGAGAATGAGATCTTTGAACTTAAAACGGCATAACTTGACCCCTTTGTTATAGTTCTCCACCATCTTTGACCTGTAGAGCTACATAATGTTGTAAGTTTCTTATTTTTGCTCATCGATAGTCTTAAGGTTGAGATTTTTTTATGATGTGTTTCTGAGCGGATGGAAGTGAATGACTTGAGCTGTATGTTGTATTAGTTCTGAAGGGATGACTGCCTCAGACCCGGAGATCAAACTGTAAGGGCTGTGACTTAAAGCTGTACAGGGGGTTGTCCCGTACGCCCATAATACTCCCAGGAGGTTGTTTGCCCAGCTTAACCCAGTATTTTATATCCTAGCTTTCTAATGGTAAAGAATTATTCTATTTGTCATTTCGTCTGGCTATTCGACTATGGATTACCTACTGAAGTAAAGTGCTGTGTGATTTCCAAGGCTTCGTACTAGCTCCTAGTACTTCTACTCCAGAACTAAGTCCCATTCTCTAAATGAGTATCTTGGGTAGGCCAAAATAATAGATGATATTTTTCCATATAAAACTTTTAATTGCTAAGTTGGGTATCTTTGGTACAACCTCAACCTCAACCCACTTGATAAAATATTTGACCGCCACAATTATAAACTTTCGCTAACCTATCTACTTTGGTAGGGAGCCAAAATATCAATCCCCCACTGATTGAACAGCTAAAAAATTTGAACATTGACCATGGGCGCAACAAGTTGATGTGGTAGGTTCGAATGAACTTGGCATGATGCACATTTTTTAGCAAAGTCCATAAAGTCTTTCAATGATGTTACCTAAAAGTATCCATACCTGATTATTTTATGTGCAAGGGATCTTCCCCCAAAATGGTTCCCACACATGCCTACGTGGATATCCTGCAATACTTCAAGAGCCCGGTCGAGTTCCAGGCACCTCAGGGATGGTCCAGAAATCAACCTTTTATACAGTTGGTTGTGCTCATCGAGCGCAAACTTAGCAGCTTGTCCTTAAAGGCGTCGAACCTCATTCTTGTCTATAGGAACTATGCCATAACTTAAGTAGAGTTTTATCGGATCTTGTCATGAAGGGATTGTCTCCTCAATACTCCCTATCAAGTTTTCCTCGAGTGGGCCATTGACGGCCTATCAGCAACCAAAAATGTTATTGTCCTATCTCTTGTGCCTATGGTCGAGCTAGCAAATTTGGACATGGCATCCACACATTCATTCTCAGAACGAGGTACTTAACTGAGGGTGAACTTCTTGAATGATTGTTGTAATTTTCTAACCTTCGCCAAGTACTTATTCATCGTTGAATCCTTTGCCTCAAAATTCCATTTGACCTATTTCACCACCAACTGAAGTCTATGATCATATCTAGGTGCTCAACACTTCAGTCAATTGCTATCCTCATATTGGTGAGGAGAGCTTCGTATTCCACCTCATTATTAGTAACTGCATAGTAAAGTTTTATTGCAAAATCATACTCCTCCACTACTAGGGAACGGAGAGCCAATCCTATTCCACCTTCAGATATGGTCAATGATCTATCGACGTGCAAAGTCCAAACAAGAAGGGCTTCACAATTTTCCTTAGGTAGATCAACTCGTTTGGCAATGAAGTCCGCTAAAACCTATGCTTTGATGGTTGTTCTATCTTGGAAAGTGATGTCAAATTCTCCAAATTTAATGGCCCGTTTAGTTAACCACCCAAATGTGTCTGGCTTGGACAAAACTTACATCAATAGCTGGTTTGTCAGCACTATCATAGCATGAGATTGGAAATATAGACACAGCTTTTAAGCAACGATGACCAATGCCAAGGTAAATTTCTTGATCTCCAAGTAGTTATGCTCCAGTCCTTAGAATGACCTACTGCAATAGTAGATCGGTTAATAACTTTCATCTCTAGTCGAGACCAGGACTGAGCTAATCAATGCCTCCAAAACTGCTAAATATATCTAAAGAACTTCACCAAGTTTGGGTTTTGCAAGAATAGGGGATGAGGACAAATACTGCTTTAACTCGAATAATACCTAATCCCATTATTCGTTCCATTGAAAACCTAACTTTTTGGTATTCCTGAAAATTTTAAAGAAAGACAAGCTCTTATCTGCCAATCTTGCAATGAATCTACCTAAGGCAATGATCCTTTCGACCAACCATTATACATCTCTAATTGTTAGAGATGGGGCAATGTCCAAAATGGCCTGAATCTTCTGCGGAATGGCCTTAATACCCCACTAACTAACCTCTTCAAACCCTAAATGTACATTTATTTTGATTTAATTTTAGATCAAATACTCTCAAAATTGTAAAAGTGTGATTGAGATCGAGCAAATGGTTCTAGGCCTTTTCCATCCTTACAATCATGTCATCGATGTATACCTCCATCGAATTGCCTATTTTGTTCTTGAACATAAAGTTAACCAAACTTTGGTAAGTTTCTCCATCATTTTTTAGTCCAAAAGGCATGACCAAAAAGCAATAAACTCCATTGGAAATCACAAAAGAAGTTTTATCCCTATCCTCACGGGTCATGAATATTTGATGATAGCCTTGGAATACATCCATCATACTTGATAATTCGCAACCAGCAGTGGAGTCTACCAGTAAATCTATTTAAGATAGAGGGTAAGGATCCTTAAGGCAAGCTTTATTCAAATGATCTGGGTCCTCTCAGCATTAAATGTCCTCATCTTTTACTTGATCGGCTTGTATGGGGGGTCGACATTAAGGTGGTGCACGATCATACTAGAGTCGATTCCCTGGATGTCAAATGCTTTCCAGGCAAAGATGTTAATATTTCTCCTTAGGAAATCGACCATAAGGCATTCCAGGTAAAGCACCATATATGTCCCAATCCGAGTTATCTTGTCGAGGTTCCCTTGTTCTAACTCAATAGTTTTAAATTCCCCAACAGGCTTCACCCAGGTATCCTCCAGCTTTGCTTCTTATACACTTGGTCCTCCTTGGGTTCCACTACAGAGGCATTCCCCAAGGTCTTTAATTGTGATTGAGTCTTCTGCTCACTTAACTCAATCAAAATATTTTAACACCTCCAAACTTCCTTGATGTTACATAGCAACTCATCTATGTTCGCTAAGGTCGAGAATTTAATCTTCATATGATAGGTGGAGACAATAGCGCGGAAGTCATTGAGGGCTGATTAACCAATTATGGCATTGTAAGCGAATAGGGCATCGACCACCAGATAATTTACCATCAAAGTCCTTCTTTGGGGGGCCTCCCCAAATGATGTTGAAAGATTGACAGACCCTTCTTGATGATTTATGATCCCCCAAACCCGACCAAAGGGATATGCATAGGTTCAAACTTCAGCTGCCTTAAGTTCATTCTTTCAGAGTAGAGAGGAAGATAATGTTGGTTGAGCTACCATTATCAACTAGAACTTTTCTCACTTCAAAGTTGGTGATATCAATAGAGACCACCATAGGACAATCAGTTTTGTAGTCGATATTCTTTCTTTTAAGGTGGGCCAAGTCGCTATTAGTGAAAGAAATGGGCTCTACGCTCATCAATAGATGGTATGTTGTTTCAATGGGCTAGGTTTTAGTTAACTCCAACCTTCTCTGATTCTATCTCCTTGCTGATTTTGAGTCCTCCCCAGTTAGACCTCCCACGATCACATCAATTATTTCTCAAATGGGTAGGCGATTTTCTTGGGTGGGTTTATTTCATTTGTCCCCCCTTCTCGAGCTAACCAACCTTTCTCTATGGGGTGTTTGATTATTTTTTTCCCTTCGACTTGCGCATCCATGGCTACATACTTCTCGAGATGGCCATATCTGATGAGCATCTCAATTTTGTCTTAGAGGTTGAAGCATTCATCAATGTCGAGCCCCTTTTATTTATGAAAGTGGCAGTACTTGTTCGATTTTTTCATAGCTTCAGTCTCCATCAGCCTCCTCAATTTCTCCCAGTGGATGATATGTCTAACATGCCCCTAACAAGTGTAGAGGGCTCTTGTCCTTGCTTGGGGGTTAATAGTTATTTTCAATCCTGATATTATTTCAGGTGGCATCATCTCCTACTTTTCAAGGTGAAAAGTAGTCAAGGTAGGTGCCTCCCTACCAAAATTGGTGTCAAAGATTGTAATGGGCGGCACACAGCATTAATGCGGAGGCACGCCGCTTATCAAAGCATTAAATAAAGCAAGAATATAGGTCAACGCTGGAGTGAGCGCTCTGATCGATAATCATTGAACAGACAAGGCGATTGACCAGAGAGATGGTTGAGTAAAGCAAGCAGCTCAAGGCCTACCGCTGAGTGTGATCGAGAACAATCCCTTCAATCAGGCGATTATGGTTGAGTAATTCAGCCCAACTGAGTCCAGAAGCGACGTTGGGTTGTGCATATTAAGTGGGTCTAAAGGCCCTCTTTGAGATCGATAGCTTGTTGCGTTTGGCCTATTGGGCTATCCCATATCACTGTTAATCTTTGTTTCATATTTAAATACTTAAAACAACTAAATGTGGAAATCCTTAACTAATTAATTAATTAATGGATTTCTAATACAATTCATATCATTGTAGTCTCATTTGGGGTTCCATTATTCAATAGCTTTATTATCTTAAAGGTCTAACAATCTTAATAGCTTTACATGCCTGGACCAACTCATTCCTCAAGTTATCCAGTCCACTTTATGAATATTTTACACTATCTTATTTTGTAAGCATGGCCTTCGTTGTCTTACTCTAAAACTTAGAGCTAGTAATTCTTGAGTGGCTACCCCTAACAAACTCCAATCATTACTTCATTTATTTCATGGCATGTGATGAGTGTATAGGTTCCCAAATTAGTTAGGCTTTACGAGTATATATTATTGGGTCTAAGAATATAATTTTAAATCAATCTTTTTTAATTTACTGAACTTAAAATTATAATCAATTTTGTTCAAGACTTACAAAATTAATCGTCACCTCAAATGAAATTATATTTCAATAATCTTAATTTAATAAATATTGAATTAGAACTTGTAAAAATCAATCGAATTAACATCCGATATGAAATTTATCCAATTGAATCGAATTGAGATCTAATCTCAAGCCGTGAATAACCCAAACAAGACTGAAATTTAATTCTGTGCTAACTAACCAAGAGCCGCCACACACGCCACCGCTGCCACCACTAGGGGTGCATCATCAAGCTGAACAAAATCTTTAAATCAATTTTAGCTTTTCGACACCTACACGTTTGCCAATTGGCTACCCAAATCCATCGCGAACCCTAACCATCTGCCATCAACCACCACATCTAATTCTCCACCTCCATCAATTCAATCCTAAAATTACACCACCCATCGACAACCTATGAGACAAACCCTCAAGAACCATCTCATTTCCATTGTCAGAGGCAGTAGAATCACCGCTGCCGTCGCGCATCCACCATGGTCCTTAATTTCCTGGCAATTTCTTCAATGTTTTTGGTCAATCTTGGTATGGTTATACTCCTCTTAGCTAGAGAGAGCTAACTATGTGATTAGTTTCAATTTCCTAGCCATTTTCGAGCCATTTGCTCGCCAAGTAAGGTTGGGTATGTTTTTTAAATTTCATCAAATTTCGTCCTTAGTTGTGTATATATAAACAATTTTCCAACCCCTTACAAATTGAACCCAAAACTTTTGACCGACTTCAATTGCACCCAAAACTTCTAACCGCCTTACAATTTGACCCTAAAATTATTGATTCAGTCCTTAAAGTATTATTTGTCGCACAAATATTATTAATTATAGGCAATTGAGTCCAAATATAATTATTTTGAAATCCTTCAATTTTTTAACTTTCTCACATTGACCCTAATATTTTCAATTCGGTGTAATTGAATCCCAAATTTTATTGTCCTTTGACTTTTAATATTTATGCTCAGGCCTTAATTAACCCAATTAGTGATTTGATTTTGATTTAATTCTTTAATTTAAAAGGTATTTCGTCGAAATTAAAATCTACATTTATCTTATTTAAATTGTATTATGAAATCCAAAATCCAAGACGTTACATTTAACAAAAGGAATATGGGATTAACTTGAATAAATACAATTCAAAAACTAAACAAACTATGAAAATAAAATAAATTAATAAACAATTACACTTATCAATTTATTCACCCTCTTCATCATCGTTGATCTAAATTACACAAGTCCAAATCAATCACTATGCTTCCTAGTTAACAAATAAAATAAAAAAGATTAACATAATTAAAAATAATAATAAAAAAAACATTTATTTGGGCGGATTCGGAACAAGAAGGAGCTTTACCATACCGTCTTCATATCCTTATGCTTAAAGTGGATATCCTCCATACTCGTCTTCATACTCAATCAAAAAGTAAAATTCCCAAATCCATTAGTTTGGAGAAGGCAGATCCCCACGAGTGACGAGTTGGATTGCCACTCCTATTTCTTATTAGGTTACACGGACAAATAAATAAGGAAAAGTTGAGATAGACATACACAAGACTCAGACATTTAGATGTAAGTTAATGTCCAATTTTTACATTTTTCATCTAATTAATAACTAATTTCCTACTTTTTATGTTCCAATATTTGTACTAATAATTTAGTTTAATGAATGAAAGCTAGAATTTTAATTTTATTGGATACTTGGTTAACAGAATTGCTCACACTATGTTCTTTTATGTTTTGATCATTTTCTAGAAAAAAATTTGGGAGAACCAGTATTTAGAGAAATTTTGGAGAATGTGCAATGTTTTTTTTTTTTTTTGGAGAAAATATAAAAAATGATTAAAAATTGAGTTGTTTGTTTGTTTATGTTTTAGGAAAAGAAAAATTTTACTGTAAATGTCAAATCAGTTGCTTTTTTATTGAATTTGTATGATAAAAATAATTTTTTTATATATTATATATATGTATTTTTAAAGTTGGATGATGTGTGGGTGTGTGTGCATAGATATATATTTGTAATAATTGAAATATAAGTGTAATTAATTTAATTGATTATTCATTTTGAAATTTATATTGTTGTAAATTTAACATTATTAAATGATGTATTATTTGGAATAAAATATATATTAATAAATATTAATTATTTCCAAAATTATAATTATATATTAATTATAACAAAATAAGCTTATATCATAATTGTTAATATTGACTTATAAAAAAAATTAATTACTATATATTAATTATAAACTAATTACTATTTATTAATTAAAATATAATTATTTAACTATTTATTACTTACAATTTATGTATAAATAAAATGTAGTTATTTATTTAAATAAATAACTTTTTAATAATTTATATATATAAGACTTAATAATGATTCATCAAATTAAAAAAATAAAGAATATTATGTTATATGAAATTATATCATCTTAAATTATTTATTACATAAATAAATATAATATTTAATTATACGTAAAATATGAAACATAATTAATATATAAATGATAAGTTATTTAAATAAATTAGCGTAATTAATTTAATAAGTTATTTAATTACTTTAACTCATTATTTAATTAATATATATTATTTAGTAAATAAATTATTTAGTAATAATCAAGTAATTTTACTTAAATTTAATTAATTGTCTCAACAATTACTTTAAGCATATCAATATTAATTTGTTAAATTTAATAGATTATTACATAAGTATCACATATAATCAAATTTTTTGTTATAATTTTAAATAAATGTGAAGATTAATATTTAATGAAGAATTTTTTTTGAAGTAGATTAATTTATTTATTATATCAAATTAAAACATCTTAATTTATATATTAAATGAATAAATATAAAATTTAATTAGTACATTAATTATTAAATATAACTAATACATTATTTAATTAATAAGTAAATTTAATTAATTTAATATGTTATTCAATAAATAAATTATTTTGTAATAACATAAATAACATTTAATTAAATTTAATTCATTTTTTTGACAATTAATTTAATTAAATTTATAAACATAATTTTTAAATTTGTTTAACTAGTAAAATTTTAATATTTTTATATATGTATGTGTGTGTATATGATGAGTGATGTGAAAGGTATAGTGAGAAAATGAGATGGTAGATGTGATTTTTGGAGTGTAGGACTTTTTGGGTGAATGGATAGGGGTTTTTTGGATATAAATTTTAATTTTTTTGAGAAAAAATTGAAGAATGTGCCTCCATTTTAAAATTTTTTTGAGGGTAATTGTCTACTCAAGTTGATGACCGTAGAGCACAACAATCTACAAAATATAGACTTTTAAGGTTTTCTTGAATAATTCTTTAGTTGTATGGTTACTACTAAAAAATTGTTCAATCTACAAGATGCATTTGTTCTTATTGTCAACTTCTGAAATATAAATTACTTGGTTCTGTTTGGATATTGCTACTGTTACAACTTCAAATGAAAATTTATTTTTTATTTTTTATTTATTTTTTTAATATGCATTCTAATCGAATACAAATAGAAAACAATTCATGAAACAAACAAACTTAACAGATTAATAAATTATATACAATGCACTCGCACCTTTCTAGTACATATAAAAAATTTTAATGCATCAGACAAATATATTAAATTAAAACCATGCGAACACAATAATACCATAAAACCATGCGAACACAATAATACTATGTCTATGTCCAAACAAAGACTGGAGAGTCTTGTCAAACTTGAAGCTTCACAAAAGCAAATGGCTCAGCTGGAGAATCATTATTAAACACTTCTTAGCTGAATTTAGTTATCTGACAAACATAATTTGATTGGGGCTGCAATCTTATGTTGTAATTTTGTCGGAGAATAGTTTTGACATCTAAGGGCTTGTTCTTGGGCATTTTGTGGAAAAAAATTTGGAGAAATGGATTCTTGAAAAAAAATTTGAAAAGTGTGCCAAAGTATTTTTTTTTTGTTTTGAGAAAATATAGAAAATAAATTGTTTATTTCTTTATGTTTTGAGATGAGACAAATTTTACTGTTGATGTCAAATCAGTTACTTTTTTGTTAAGTTTGTAGGGTGAAGCATGTATGTATATGTATAAGTGAAGTAAGAGAGTGATAAATAAATAAGTAATATGAAAGATGGAGTGAGAAAATGAAGGGGTAAATGTACTTTTTAGGGTGTAGGTCATTTTTGGGTAAATTATGAGGGATTTTTTGAATAAAAAAATTAAAAAGAAAAATTAGAGAATGTATATGCATTTTGAAATTTTTTGAGGGATAGGAAAATATTTCCCCAAAATGTAGGAGAACAAGCCCTAAGGTTTTAAAATATAAATGCATAACAAGGCATGCCTGAAGCATTCAACTCCAGTCTTGAACTTGATGTGCTGAACTAGCATACACATTCCTAATTAGCAGTTCAGTTTTCTAATTACAATGATAAAAACTTGCTCAGATTTTGCAATACAGGGAAATAATACATTCATAGAATAGTTCACGCCGCTAGGAAACTTCCCAGAAATTATTTTTTGTTACAGAATACATGAAAACTGATAAACAGCATAATAACCGGCAGACAACATCGAAAACACATCCCTAGAAAACGGATAAACAGCATAATAACTGATAGTGCATCTGTAACATAGTTCATACCGCTGGGAAAATACCCAACTTAGTTGATTGGACTTTAGGCTGCAGGCTTAATTATGCTCAGTGCTTGCTGGCTTGGGCCCTCAGTTCTTTTATCTTCTCTCTGGCTGGCAACATTATGGAGTGAATTTCATCAAAATAAGGTGCAGTTGCATTTTTTGTGTCCTCAACCCACTTCAAAATTCTCTTGTGGGGGCCTAGAATACGGTCGCGTTCGTTCTCGTCTCCAGCCTAAATAGAGTTGAAGAAAAGAAATGTGGTCTCATTATCCCTCAAAGTTTTTGCCAAAAAACATCATTTGGAATTTGAGAACAGTTACAGGACAAGAAGTCCGGAGTGACCAAACACTGTAATGGCTAGCAACACAAAAGTTGTTACTAATTATGTATATTAAGTGATAAAAATTTATTTTGTCAAAATAATGACTTTAACAAGTTTAATAGTAACAAAAATCGTGTTCTAAGTTATCGATATGACAATTAGCGAAACATCTACTATGACAATCTAGTGATAATAAAAATTTTGTCAAAATCACAATAATGGTTTTCTTATTACTAAGTTGTCACCATATAATATGTATCATTAATTGTTAATAACGACTATTTAAAACACTAAATATGTTGTAATAAAATAAAAAATTATTGTCATTTAAAGAATACTATTAGCGCATAGTAATATAAAAATTATCACTTAACATATATACCTCAGGTGATAATTTTCAAACTGCCACTTACTTTTTCAACACTAACATCAAATATTTTTGTAGTGACCGTGAAAATAAAAAAGACACAAAGGACCATTTGCATCTAAGGTAAACAAGATAGCTTAACTTTATTTTAACCATTTCTTGATTCCAGAAGACTCGAGAACATGGCATAACAAACAAAATTATCAGTTGCCATTTTTTTACCTCAAGTTGCATGATTTCACATGCTAAAGAAAGATCAGCGATGGAAGGCTCAGAATTTCCAAGCAAAAATGGCCCATCTCCCTGAAGCCAATAAGATTCAATTGTTGCAAGAGATGCTGAGAGAAGTTTTTCACCTTCGGCTGCGGCTTCTGGGTTCAAGGGCAAACCAATTGCCAGTGCAATAGCAGTATTAAAAATATATCCGACTGAAAAGAAAGAATTTCAAGAAAGAGAGATGAGTTAGATAAATGGGTACAGCCAAGGCATTATTGTATTATTATCATCTTGATAAAATATGACAAATAATTCGGCGATAATTAAAGCAGTTTAAATTCTCTATTTCATCTCCTATATATTTCGTTTCATATATATATAATATGTGTATTAATTATATTTTATACAATCATTACTTTATATATGCATAAATCACCTGAACCGCGGCGTAAATTTGAGTGGTGCCAGTCCAGCACTGAGTGGATCTTTGCCCTTTTGCGTACATCAGCTGGATACCTGCATCATAAAGAATAGTAGCAGCAGAATATGAGCGAGCTTGATAGATATGTATGTAGTATGCCAAACTCTTGAATGAAATAGATGCATGATTGTGTGAGGATATTCTAAGGAAGACTAATGGGAAGAGCAAAGAAGCTGGAGTACGTACCAATGATCAGCAACTCCGGGAAATGCAGAAGCCAGATAAATAAGTATTGCATGACTGCAGTAGATAACAAATTTGGTAACAGATTTCAGAGCCGCTTCTAGTGAATATGGTGTAAATCTTCCACAAAGTTTACTCCATGAATACAATTAACTTCTAAGTGAGCCCAGCTACATATGAAAAAGATCAATTTCTGCAGAGATCATCAATTGTTCTCTAATAAAAGAGTAATCAAGTTCATCTAACACTGTTCAATATATGCACTTGAACAGGAATTGAAGTGAAATTAAGCAGTCACTCTCCATTTCCAACCCCCAAGTCTTCTAGTTGATGGAACCAGACTATAGAACCAGGTGCAGAACTAAAGATCATTATATATCTATATGCTGGAAAAAAAGTTTAAGAAAAATAATAGCACGCCCTCTAACAAATCAATGAGTAAAGTTGAACCAACAGGTTACCTCTCAAAAAGCTTGAAATCACCATGCACAATTGCTGGAACTTGTTTCATGGGGTTCAATTCTGAAAATAAAAACCAAGTCAAAAGAAATTAATCACCCAAGACTAGTAATTTTTTCTCAAATTCTGAACATTATTATTAAATAAAAGAGAAAAAAAAAAAAAAAAAACAGTTTCTATAATCTCTGCGACCTGCAAATTCAGGGGAACGATGCTGCATCTTGCCAAGCTCAATCTTCACCTCCTCAAATTCTATCCCATTTGCCCTTCAACAAGACAAGGACCAGAGACAGAAGGAAACATCATAAATTCTAACAAATACATTCAAAGGATAAATAAAGTGAGAAATTAACCATTAATCATCTTCAAGAAAAAGGAACGAGTGATTAAAACAAGATAAGAAATATTACTTGCAAAAGATAAGAATTGCACGTGAAGGTTGGGACAACCGATCAACATACAATTTCAGCCCCATCTTTCTTACTGTTTTTCACACCCACACACACAGGGATGTTGGGCTTCCAAAGTCCCCAGGATTATCCATAAATAGCTACTGTTTCTTGCACTGGTGGCCGTTCCTCAATTATTGTTCAGAAATTGTCGTGAATGCTGCTGATCTTGATAATTGAAAAAGACTAATTAATGCGCCAACCACCAAATAAATGCTTCATTTGCAATGAAAAGGAATTTATTTGTTCTTTATTGACTTATTATATTAATTTATTAATAATGCTAATTGTTACGACGGATGGGTTAATAAAGTTATTAAGGTAATGTTTAGATATAAATTGTATGTTTTGAATTATATGTAATTTAATAAATGAGTTTTGGAAATAGGGTTGGGGAATATGAAATTTGTGTTCAGAAATGTAATGTATATTTGTTTATATTTTGAAAATAGTTAAAAAGTTATTTTGAGGAATTTTGGTATCTTTGTTTATATTTTGAGAGGAGATAATTTCTACTATAACAGTTAAATCAATATTTTTTTTATTGAATTTTTGGAGTGAAAATGAAATTGAATAATATTTTTTATTATAAAAATAATAATAAAATATATAGTATGTATATGTGATGGTTGGATATGATTTTTTAATTATAAAAATAATAATAAAATATTATGATATGTATATACATATATATATATGAAGTTTTTGATAATAAGTTAATTGATTTGAAGAGGTATTTTAGAAATTAACAATTATTATTTTGGTAAAAAAATAATCAATATGTTTAGTTACATTTGGCAAAATTTAACCAAACATCAGTCTTTCTATCGTCAGGTACCGTTGTACCTACCTGATGATAGTCAACCAATAAAAAACTTCCACTTAATTTTTGCTATGAACCTAGATGTAAGTCTGACAATACGTCAAAAGACATTGTCAAAAATATCTTCATATAATAATAAAATATTATAAATATGTGTGATTTGTAAATTTTAGATATAAAAATACTGTTACAGCAAAAAGTGTGGCAAAGCTATAGAAACACAAAAGTCGCTCCTCTGGCTAGTGACTAATGGTATTAAAAATTATTTTAAATATAAAACCACTCCTATGGTATAAAAGTTGGGATGTAGAAAAAGTCGCTACTTTGAGTAGCGATTAATACTATTAAATTTTTCCTTATGCAAGTTTTAAGTGTTAACAAAACTCGCTACTTAAAGTAGTGACTAATATTATAAAAAATTTTAACAGAAGTTGCTATGCTGAGTAGCGGCTTAATTGAAAAAATAATTTAAAATACAAGATAAAATCCATATACTTCAGTTTCAACTAATTGTCATACCATTTATCCTCAAATATACTATTTTTATATTCGTATCCGTTTAACTTTTCGAATATTCAAATATGGATACAAATTTAACGGATATTTATAAATGATATCCGAATTCATATCCTTCAGACATCGTTTGAATTCGGATATATCCGTATTTGATTATAATTATTTAGATTTAATAATATTTTATTAAACTTATCCATATTTAAATTATTTTTTTTTATTTGTACTCGATGATAATTATTTAGATATGAATTTATAAATATCTAAATATGTAAATCTATGAATTTATAACAAATAAATATTTTAATTAATAGAAGGAACTATATAATTTCATTAAAAAGAAAGCAATCAAACAAATATCATAATATCTAATTAATAATTAATTTTATAATTAATTATTACTACTTATTATTAATAATAATAGCATTGGAGTATATTAACTATAAATTCAACCAACAATTATTAAGTTGATTAACTTTATTCTTCAATTGATTTAATTTCTTTTATTCAAATATTAATATATTCATTATATTTTATTTTTTATGTGTTACATAATGATAAAAATTAATATTATTACATAATTACCATCTTACAAAGCAATAACTTATATTTTTTTAATATTATTATATCAATAATATTCATAATAACATTGGTGGCCATGTCAAAGAACAATTAATTATTTTGCTTTACTAAATATTTAAATTATTTATATCTATTTAAAGGTTTAATTGAAGGCGTAAGTATATCTTAATTAAGCCAAAGAAATAGCTACCTACAAGCCATACCACCACTACTAGTCACTATTCCAAATGACAATTACTTTGTTATTTAATTAATATTATACTAAATACATTTAAATTTTAATTGAACATTAAAAAATATTATATTAAAAAATTTTGTATTTCAAACAAATAAAACGCTAGTTTGACGAATAATTATTTATTGGCACCTGTTTCAAACAAAGAAATTGCTAGCTACTTATTGGCACATGTATCATTTAAAATAAAGAAATTGTTAGTTTGAGTAGCTATTTTTTTTTTTCTGCTTTAGCGTATTTTCAAGTTTTAATCATTCAATATTTTAAATAAAGAAATCACTAGTCAAAACTAGCGATTTCTTTTTTGGTTTTTGCTCAATTTTTGTATAAGGCTATATTCGGACAAGCGATTTCTTTTTTTTTTCTCAATTTTTGTATAAGACTATATTTTTATTTTTATTTTTATATTCTTACCATTCATACCTCTTCAATGGCTACAATTTTATTAACTTAATTTAATGGTTGAAAACCGTCAGATAAGTCATAGGTACAACACCTTTATGACGGTAGAAAAGCCAACCAAACATAGCCTAAGGTACTGTTCTAGTTACAACACACACAACTTCTCGCCCCCACCTCCCCGCCCCACAAAAATCTCCGTCGGGGCCCCACCTTCTCCAGTTCTCCCACCAAAAAAGAAGATATCCCAATCATACATATGTGTTGCTCTGAATGATAAGATTAGTATACTTGACATGTGTACGAAAGTAATTTGTACTTACAAAATATTTAATTTAAAATTATAAAGTATAAACCTTAATATAAAGAAACAATATAATATGCGTTAGTTTTTATAATATACAGAAAATAAAATGCCCCATGTAAAATTGCAAGTACGGTTACTATCAGAGATATAAGCAAGTTGAGTCGAGTCCGAATTTAAAAGGTTTAAGCTTGGCTTATTTATTAATTTGCAAACTTGAGCTCAAGTCAAGCTTGATTGAGTCTAAACAGTTAAACTCAAGATCAGCTCGTTGGAATAAATGAAAGATCAGCCAGCTTTATCGAACTTGACTTGATAAAACTCGTCATAGAAAAGCAAAAAGCTCTATTCATTAAATTCGGATGAACTTGAGGCTGTATAAATTTAGATTAACTTGAGCCCATTTGAAATCAAAATAAAATCTATAATTATAAATTTTTTAAATAATTTAATTATATATTTTTCTAAAAATAAAAAATCAAATTATTGTTGTTGTTGTTGTTGTTATAAATTTTTTTATATGAACCTAAATTATAATTATATATGTGTATATATAATAAAAAGTTCGTTTAAATTCACAAACTTTGCAAGCAAAATATAATTGATTTGAACTCGACTTAACTCATTTGATCGATGAGTTTAAAAAAATTGAATACAATACAAACTTTCATTATATTGAATGCGAACCATTCATAAATCATCCAGCTCATTTACACCCTAGCTGCCTTTGAAAATATTGAGCACATACCTAAATTATTTTTGGTGGCTATCAGTCAAATCGAGTGGGTCAAGCTTTATCAGAGACTAGTCCCAGTCTCATGGGGTTTTTCCTGTTTTTTTTTTCGGGGAGGGGGGGGTTATGTGCAAATTTTTTATTTTTGGTTAATTAAAAAAAATTCTTAAACTTATTTTCATTTTAATATTCAGTCCCTATTTGAATTTTTACATATTAAACTCCTTAATTTTTTACAAAATTTAGGATCACTCCCCATTTCTTTTAGAAGAACTTATATATCATTGTAGTTAAAAAAAACAATAAAAATATCTAAGAAATGTTTTTTTTTTCTTTAAGAAGACTATTTCCTTTTTTTTTTTTTTTGGAAATAGACGACTTCTCCAAGCGGCTAAACAAAAGGGCACGAAACTATTCATCTGCTATTGATGCTAGAAGAAGAAGAGGAAAAAGAAAAGATACCCAAATTTTTGTTATTTTTTCGTGACAATAGAAAGAGAAACAGCGGTAACAAGAAACAAAGTACAAAAAAAAGTGAGCAAAAGAAACAAAGAATTATTTTTTGCATTTACAGTTTTAAATGTCCGTGATTTTTCAACATTACACATATTTCTTGCCTATTTTCTTATATTTACGATTTTTATTTCTTTTTTAGTTGTTAAACACTTGAACCCATTTGATATATATATATATATATATATGTGATTTTTATTGTGAGATGAAAATTTTTTAATTTGTACTTGAAATGCATGAAAGTTCTACTTCACCTTATTGGGGTTTCTACTTCTTTTTACCAGAAATTATATAGTGAATTTATCTTAGAGCGGTAGTATATTATCTGTAATACAAAACATTCAATCTTGCAGTACACATTAGCCAAAAATATAGTATATAATCTGTGTAACTACAGTACATTTTAGAAACAAATATAGTATAAACATTCAGGCATGTAGTTCACATTAGACAAAAGTATAGTATATAATCTATGTAATTGTAGTACATTTTAGAAATATCTGTAGAACAAAACATTCAAACCTACAAATTAAATGAAATTATAGTATATAATCTGTGTACATGTAGGATATTTTAAAAGCATTTGTAGTACAAAAATATTCAAGCATGTAGTATACATTATACATTAACTGAAAGTATCTTATATAATCTGTGTATTTTCAGTATATTTTAGAAGCAATTATAGTACAAAATATTTAAGTCTGTAGTATACATTAAATAAAAATATAGTATATAATTTATGTATCTGCAATATATTTTAGAAGCATCTATAATACAAAAATATTCAAGCCTGCAGTATATATTAACTAAAAGTGTAGTATATAATTTGTGTGTTGCATTATATTTTAGAAGTAATATGATAAAAGTGAAGTACAAATGTAAAACAAACAAAATGTAAATGGTGTTATGTTGAAGTACACCTCAATTCAATTGAAATTGAACAGTGAATTTGAGTATAATATGATGAAATGAAGTACAAACATAAAATAAATAAAGTATAAATGGTGTTACATTGAAGTATACCTCATTTAAATTAAAATCGGGCAGTAAATTTGAGTATAATATGATGAAATAAAGTATAATTGGTGTTACATTGAAGTATACCTCATTTAAATTAAAATCGAGCAGTAAATTTGAGTATAATATAATAAAAATAAAGTAAAAATATAAAACAAATAAAGTACAATGGGTGTTACATTGAAGTATACATCATTTAAATTAAAATTGGGTAGTGAATTTGAGTACAATATGATAAAAATAAAGTACAAACGTAGAACAAATAAAGTATAATTGGTGTTATATTGTAGTACACCTCATTTAAATTGAAATTGGGTAATGAATTTAAGTACAATATGATGGAAATGAAGTACAAACGTAGAATAAACAAAATATAAATAATGTTATGTTGAAGTACACCTCATTTAAATTGAAATCGAAGAATGAATTTGAGTATAATATGATGGACATAAAGTGCAAACGTAGAATAAATAAAATATAAATAGTATTATGTTGAAGTACACCTTATTTAAATTGAAATCGGATAATAAATCTGAGTACAATATGATGAAAATAAAGTTAAATGTAGAACAAATAAAGTATAAATGATGTTATGTTGAAATATATTTCAATTTATTTGAAACTGTACAATGAACTTAAGTACAATATGATAGAAATGAAATACAAATGTTGAATAAACAAAGTATAATTGGTGTTGCGTTGTATGTAGTATACCTCATTTAAATTGAAATTGAACAGTGAATTTGAGTACAATATGATGAAAATGAAGTACAAACGTAAAACAAACAAAGTATAAATAATGTTATGTTGAAGTACACCTCATTTAAATTAAAATTGGATAATAAATTTGAGTACAATATGATAAAAATGAAATACAAACATAGAATAAACAAAATATAAATGGTATTATGTTGAAGTATACCTCATTTAAATTGAAACCGAATAATAAATTTGAGTACAAGATGATGGAAATGAAGAACAAACGTAGAACAAATAAAGTATAAATGGTGTTATGTGTTCAAAGTATAAATGGTGTTATGTTGAAATACATTTCAATTTATTTGAAACTGGACAATGAATTTAAGTACAATATGATGAAAATGAAATACAATTATAAAATAAATAAAGTATAAATTGTGTTATGTTGAAGTATATTTATTGCAATTGAATAATTAGTCTCCAATAATTATAGTGATGGTCAAGTATAATATTTTGAAATTATCAGATAAAATAAAGTACGCATTTGTATGGGTGATATGGTGGACATCATCGACAAAGGTTCATTTGTTTACATCTTTAAAAACATAAGTATTCTTTATATAACTACAATTGATAACATTTTTTCGTTGAACACTAGTGGTTAACACTTTAAAATTTTAATATTATTTTATTCATATGATAAATATTACACACATTTTTAGAGTTTGTTTATTAATTACCAAAACTTAAAAAGCAAATCATGGAACAAATTTTAATTCAATAATATTAGTAAAAATATTAAGGAATAAAGTACATAATGGCTGAAGTGAAGTACAAATGTATGACATCAAGTATAAATCTTTCAGATTGAGGTATAAAAGCGCTGATATCTCGGACAACATGAAAAAAATGCTAATTTCACTTTAAATCAAATACATAATTGCCAAAATGAAGTATAATTGTCATGAAATCAAAAATAATTCTCCTAGATTATGGTACAAAATAACTAATATCTCAAACAACATGCAAAAATATCAATTTCATGCTAAATTGAATACATAATTGTCAAAATAAAGTATAATTTTCATGTAATCAAGTATAATTCTCCCTGATTATGGAACAAAATAATTGATATCTCGGACAAACAATTATAATTTTTTTGCTGTCATTTTTCTTATATTTAAATAACCGCAAAATAGATATCATATAATTTTTAAGCATAATTTTGAACTTATGAGCATCATTGAATGTTTGGCTAAGGGTGTTCACTTGATACAAATCAGTGTTAAAAAAATCGAACCGTTTATTGAACCGAAAAACTTACAAGTTCACGATTAACTGGTTCAACCGTTGGTTGATCCGTAATTGAACTACAATTGAACCGCGATGTCATAATTATAAAAAATATATATTTATATTATATATATTACTTAAAAATTTATAAAATACCAAAATATAAAATATAAAGAGTTTAAAGAATATTGTCCAATATTATAATCCAAATTTCACTATTTAATTATAAATGATCGCAATAATTTAAATATATCAAGTCTAAAGTTTAAAATTGAGAATGTATAAGTTAATTCTAAATTCTAAACTCTAAATTAAGACTTATTTTTGACTTTTAGATAACTTGTGAAGTATACCTTAACCTTCAAACTTTGTATTTAGATAAAAAAAAAATTAAAAAAAATTAAATAAAAAATCGATTTGGTTCAATTGAATCGTGAATGGTTCAACGGTCCGACTGGCCGGTTTGAACGATTTTTACAAAATATGACATTTTTTTCATTTTTCTAATTTTTTAAGAAAATTGGACCAGTTCACCGGCTGGTTGATGGTCCAATCGGCCGATCCGGTCTAGTTTTTTAAACAGTGATACAAACCGAACTGAAACTTCGGTTAAGTTAAAATCGAATTTTTTTTCGATTTGATTCGATTAAAAATTGGAATACCAAATTTTTAATATTAATATTAATATTACTATATATAATATTATATTAATATATATTTATATTATTAATATATCACTATATATTATATATATTATATATACAATATAATATATCTTAATATTATAAATTAATATTCAATTTGGTAATTTGGTTTAGTTTGGTTAACCGGTACAAAAAAATCAAAATCGAATTGAATACCGAAATTTTGATTTCAATTCGGTTCGGTCGGTTTACCAAATTGTGAATACTCCTATGTTTGACCCTCTCCATATATGCAATTCCTCCATGCATCAATTGAGTTGCCAATTCATTATGCGATGCATTAGTCGAACCAATTTTCTCCTTGACTGCATTCCTTAAGGTTGACAAATGAAGTACAATTTTTGGATAATTCATTAGTAGAACATTTGAAACTTAAATAATTAATTTAGATAACTGAAGTACAAGTTTAGATAAAATGAAGAACAACTTGAGAATATTTAAAGTATAGAAATTCAATGAATAGAGTACATGTTTAAATAAAATGAATATAATTTTAGAAAATAGAAGTACAATTTTATATAAAAAGAAGTACAATTTCAAAACACATGAAATATAAATTCTTAGCAATTGCAGTACAATTTTTAATAATTAGTAGAACACTTGAAGTATAAAACTTAAATAATATATTTAAATAACTGAAGTACAAATTTAGATAAAATAAAGTACAATTTTGGAACACTTGAAGTGTATAATTTCAATGAATAGAGTACATGTTTAGGTAAAATGAAGTATAATTTTAAAAAATAGAAATACAATTTTAGATAAAGTGAAGTACAATTTTAGAACACCTAAAGTATAAAACCATAGCAATTTTAGTACAATTTTTGATAATTAGTAGAACATTTGAAGTTTTAAATAATAGATTTAGATAACTGAAATACAAGTTTAAATAAAATGAAGTACAATTTTGGAACACTTGAAGTATAGAATTTCAATGAATAGAATACAAGTTTAGGTAAAATAAAATATAAAATAAACTATAATTTCCAAAAATAGAAGTACAATTTTAAATAAAGTGAAGTACAATTTCAGAACACTTGAAGTATAAAACCTTAGTAATTGCAGTATAATTTTGGATAATTAATAAATAGGACATTTAAAGATGGAACTTTAATAGAGTACAGATTTTGTAAAATAAAGTATAATTTTATATCAAAGAAGTATAATTTGAAAATACTTAAAGTATAAACTGCTAGCAATAGCAGTATAATTTTGGATAATCAATTAATAGAACACTTGAAATAGAAAACTCAAACAATAGAGTACAATTTTGTGTGAAATGAAGTACAATTTTAGATAACTGGAGTATAAATTTGTATAAAATGAAGTACAATTTCAGAACAATTAAAGTATAAAACCCTAACAACTGCAGTACATTTTTGGATAATCAATAAATAGAATACTTGAAGTATAAAATTTCAATGAATATAGTACAGATTTTGGTAAAATGAAGTATAGTTTCATAGAATAGAAAGTACAATTTGAAAATACTTCAAGTATAAACAGCTAGAAGTTGTAGTACAATTTTGGATAATCCATTAGT
>JACGDI010005219.1:2177388-2225990 GCA_014898725.1 Jacaranda copaia | reverse complement strand
CCTCTTTATAAAAATAAAAAGGATAAAAAATTCTGTATGAAAAAAAAAAGGCAGTGTTCCTTATGCTTTTAAAAAAGCAACAAATTATCCCCCTTTATTCTATAGTATATTCACACGCGACAAATATAGTTGTTTTTGGGTTTTTTATTGTTGAAATATCAATTTTGCTCTAAATATCAATCGTTGGATGTTTAAAAAAATTGATGATGCAAATTAGTTTTATCTGTAAAAAAATAAAAAAATATAAAAAAATATTTTTATATATACATATATATCTATTAAATATATATTACATATATATTTACACATATACATATTTATATATACCCCACACCCACACCCTGCACCTTGCCATGGCCATGGCATGGCCGCTGTTTTTGGCCATGGTGGCTGCAGAAACGGCGGCCATGGCAGCCTCAATAAGAACGGCAATGGCTGCTGTTTTTGGACACAGCGAAAATGATGACCATGGCCGCTGTTGACGCGGGCGGCCGCTTGCCACTGTAGGGCAGGGTGGAGGCGGGCAATGGGGTCGGGAGCGGTTTGTAGAGGGTGCGAGGTGGAGTGGAGTTGGCTGGGGCTGGGGGTTATATATATATGAATATTTATATTTATAAATATATATTTATATCTATATGATATTGAATATATTTATGTATATATATATATTTATATCTATATAATATTGAATACATTTATGTATATATTTATTATAAATATTATATATTCGTACGTAAATATAATATAAATATATACAAATTATTCAATATTCTTTATATAAATATGTACAAAATGAATAAAATAAAATAAATTACAGAAAATGAAAATAAGCATATTGAAATAATTTTTTTTAAAAATAAAAAAATGATACAAAGGAGATGAAAGAAGATATATAAAATATATGGAAAAAAAATAAATTGAATTATAAATATATGAATTAACTAAGTGCAGTACCCTTTTTAGACATTAAAATTAGGTTAAATTGTAGCAAATAAGGTAGGAAGTAGTGTGCATAATTTTCAAAATACAATAAAATTGTTTGCCTATTTTTTTTATTGAGAGATTTTTTACTCTTTTCCTTTTTCATAAAGTTAAAATACAATTTGCTCTTTTTAAATGTAGTAATGACTTCACACTACACATTTAAATGCATCTAGAAATTTGAAATTTTCAAACCAGTCGTTCCTTCCTACACTTTTAAATGTATAGTAATGAATATACATTTTCCTACATTTTCAACCTGTAACAAAATACATATTTCACTACATTTTTAAAATAATTTTTCCTGCCCTTTATCGAATTCTCCCTACGCTTTTAAAAAAAATTATTATTTAAATACGTACTATAATTTTTAATTATCAATATAACTGAAATCATTATATATGAATGTTAAAATGCAATCTAATTCTTGAATACATATGCATATGTACATGCACTATCAAAAAAAATTTTATTGCTCAACGAAATTATAATCCCATCAATCACAAGAAAACTTTAGCTGAAATATGTCCCCATAAACTTCATATATAAAATTAACATCTGCTATAATTGTAATTCAAGATTTTCAAATCTCAAATTAAAATAGGAATAAAAGAAATTGAAGCTTTAATCACAAAAAAATAAGCTTTTGATTAAGGAATTAGACCATAATCGTCACTTTAATTACATTAATTAAGGATCACGTATATTTATTAAGTCAAGAGACTCAGGATAAATAAAATAAGGACTTAATTAAGTATGAGAAACTTTAAATGTTAGAGGTTAGCATGTAGAATTGGTACTTGCAGGGGATCGAATTGAAAAATTATGGGGCAAATCAAGTCGGCTGAAGCTTTGAAGAACCTCATTGAACGGCGGGTGGAAATCTTGGGGTCAACCCTAAAAATCTAAAAGTATGTTTATATAAAAGTTCCAACCCTGCAAATTATCTAATTCTCCAAAATCGAATCCAACTACATCCAAAATCACGACCGTTTTAAAATCAACCTGAGATTATGAAATTGACCCCATAATCACCTTTAAGATATATATATATATATATATATTAAGGACGGTTACAGAGGACAAAACCTTATAAATAAGTGTTACTCAAATTGGTAATAAGAGATATGTTACACAAATTACATCGTAGGAAAATGCAACAAACTTATATTATGATAGATATATACTACTTGAAATATACTATCGTAAATATAGACAAATACGTATAACTCTATGGAATTTGAGCATGAAAACCTTATAATTGTCATACTTCATCTTAACGACTTGAATTGGATTTTATTGTTTTTTTTTTAAGGCAAGCGCTAGAGTATATTTTGTTGAGATAACATTACAAATAACAAAGAGTATCATTTACGATCGATCTATATATTCAATTATTAAATTAATAAAATGAAAATGCAAACTCAATAAGATCACAATTAATAGACATATATAGGTGCACACATGATGCCCATTCGGGTCGAACACGAGATCTCCCACGTAATAGGGGAAACTTGGTGCTATTGAACTATAAATCACTCGACAATTGAATTTTATTGTTCTAGAAAATATTAATTTACTTTTTTCTATAATTGGTTATTCGTATCATTTCATACATTAAATTGACCTTTCTCTTCTAAATTAACGAAGAAGAGTGGTACTGTATGACCTTAAATCCTTTCATAATCTAGACCTTTTATTATTACCACAGGTTCAGATCATTACTTAAAAGACGCTAGGACATAGGGACTAGGGCCGCACTTATGGTTTAATCCACCAAACATGAGTCAATATGCTATTTAATTATTTGAAAAAATTCTTTTTAAAGATTAATCTAGTTTTAAACTTCTTTTTTTGATAATTAATCTAGTTTTAAACTTCAAGCCTCCAAATACTTCAATATTGCTTTAAGAAGAGTATTAAAAAGTAATTTAAAAAAAAAACTATTTTCACCACAAGATCATAATTAAAGAGAATTATTTATCTTTTTAGATATCTTTATTGAAATCAAACACTTATCACTAGACTTAAAACTATAGGTATTAGTGTAGGTGTAAACTTTAATTTTTTTTTATATATATTTAGTAGTGTAACACACTGTATAAGGCTTGATCAACTTGAGGTGATTGTGTTTGAAAAGCGTCATAAGTTAGATGATTAATTCCAAAATTAAAAAATAATGCTGATAATAAATCCAAAAATCCTTTTATAGTTTGAATCATTAAAATACTCAATAAAAACCACTCTTACAGTAATGTGTTCTAAATTATATTAATTCTAGATGTTGCATCTTCAGTATAGCGACTTTGGGAGCTTTTATTTGAAAGTGATAAAAAAGTTGTTAAATTTTCCATTAAAAATTGAAAAATTGCACGAAGAAAATGAAAAGAAATTATTCACTCATTGTTATCATTTCAAGGATAAATTATGGAGAAACATATAATTGAAAAATGTGAGTGAATACAAATGCTTAAAAGAGGTAAAGAAAAAGGATGAAAAATATAATGAAATTATGTATTTTTTATTATAATAACATATTATAGATTTTCAGACCACAAATATCGTAAGTTATGAGGTACGTTTCATCACGATAAACATTTTAATGATCTTACGATTTTCCATTTCATAAAATTTTATATTTTTAATTTCAATGTTAAAAAATGAGCTTAAGGCCTAATTCAACCCCAAAAGCTAACTTAAGAGGTAAGAATTTTTCAAAACTATATATAGAGACTACAATTTATTTATTTGACCAATGTGGGAAACTAACAAACCTTGCGTACGCCCAAAAATGAACATGTGCCCAATAACACTGGGTAACCCAATATCGGGAATGATGGCTCTGATATCATGTTAAAGAATGGATCTTAACCCTAACTCAATACCAGAAGTTAGCTCAAAAGGTGAGGATAATCCAAAATTATATATATAGATCATTAAAAACTTATTTATTTTATCAATATGGAACACTAACACTCAATCAAATAATCACTTCACAAAGCATTTTGAAGGCCAATGCCCAAAAAACAAATTACTATTTTCAATAGAGTGTTGTTAAATCACGTCATAACAGCTACGTATTTAAAATATACCATGCATAACATAAAATTGTTTTAATTTTTCTTTATTTTTAATATACCCTCAAAGCCAGTCAAATTTTTACATGTTTTGAAATATTTTTATTGTCATGTACTCGCTCTCATCGCTACCGCGAAGCTAGTTTGCTTGGTTGGATGTGGTATGATAGATACGCATCATTTGTTTTGTGTTTGCTTCACTGTTACACGGTCCATGATACTTTATAAGCCCGTCATAGCATCGCAAGCCAAGGTGGCTTGTGGATCGGGGAGTGTGACTTGGCCTAATGTGTTTTCTCAATTTGGTGGATGTTTGATTAGAATGGAAAAAGACAAATTTGTCTAGTAATTAATATGAAAGGATAATATTCACAGTTATATTTGACATTTCAATTCTAATAAAATGATTTAATGTTGTCAACTAAACATGAGAATTATGATGTGCAAAGGATATCATGTTTATTGGACCACTTAAACAAATAATTCACTACGCAAAATTAGATGCATAATCAACACTTTTTTATTCTTATCTTATGTAGCATTTTTTATCCAACTACATCAAGCAAACAAATCCTGAAGTCAAACTTATGCTGTGTGAATTCAAAGTTTTGAGATCTTAATTTAACTATTTAAACGAAGCCTCAGCGTTGATGGAAAATGTATTTTGTTATTTAGTGCAATTGAGTATTTATAAGGTTTTATAATTAGGCAATAATTAAATTGGTATCTTACTTTGCCAAGTTACTAAATAGGATTGGTGCTAGAAATTTATAATCCATTATTACTATTCAGACAAAACGCAAAAGCTGGTTACTGATAGAAAATATGCTTTACCATTTAGTGTAATTGATCATTTATAGGGTTTTAAAACTAGACAACAATTAAACTGGCATCTGAGTACTCTACCGCTCTACCAAATCAATAGATAGGATTGGCACTAGAAACTTATAATCCATGCCGTATCAACCTTGGTTGCTGACTATATGATCACATGCTAAACAAGAGGATGGCTGATGGGAATATATAATCAGCCCTCCTGACGATATTGAATTATTAATAGACAAAAATGCTTTTGAAGTAGACAAAATTTACGGTGATGCCCTTAGGATCCTTGTCCTTTTGACCGATCTAAACCCGAAGATAGGAGGGAATCTTAATAGTTCAAGGACACCACGTGTTCAAGGGAATATGGCTCCACATTAGATGAATAGTGCACAATCGAATCAATCACCTCTATAAATATCCCATCATTTAATGTACATGGGGGACAATCTAAGGTCCTAGCTTATTCAACATTTTCACAGCTCACCTCGCAACCACACAATTATGACCTTTTTGCATTTCGACCCAAGGAGTCAGACTCGAACCCCCTTCCACTGGCTAACATGCCTACCGGTGACAAATATACTGACACCAATAGATGTTGTCTATGAGAAATTTGATTCTGGGCTCAGAAAATAGGGTTGAACATCAGGAATGGCTATTGCATCGAGCAAGAATGTGGAGACACTGGAGATAGAGAGCAACTGTCCACCCTCACAACAAACACCTTTAGATGGGCAAGCAAAACTGGTCATAGGGATCGCCCAGTTGGAATTGGAAGATATGATAAAGACAATGTTGAATAAAGTCATCGATAGTCGATTGATGATAACGACTGTTCTACCACTTGTGTTGTTCTCAAAACATTTGTTCATATGGAAAAAAATCTTGCTAGCAGCATAAAGGGGGTCATTTGGATCATTGGGATCTTCATATAATAATGGTGCAGGAATCCCTTCTAATAGGCTTCTCTATAGCCTGGTGACTGTGGTTAGAAAAGTGATGAGATTTGAAGGTTGAAGAGTCAAATGAAAATTACCATCGCTAGCAATCGAAGAAAAAGAATTAGAAGCATTTATATGTACAATGTGAATAATAAACTTACCTACCTCCCCTCATAAATTTATTTATCATGAGTTTGCTCTTTCTCTTAAACTTATCTATTCGCTATTAAGTTATGAAATCAATTTATCAAAATATTCTTTCCCCTTCTAACCAAAAAATCTATCTTCAATTATTGCATTCTAACATCATCATCGTTATTATTATTGTTGTAGCTTGGAACGGCCTAAAATCATAACTATGAAACAATAGTAAAGAGATTTAATGCAGTTGATAACATGATTTAACATGATTTGGTGATGTGCCTAATCCACCCAACAAAAATTTTTTTTTATTGTTCTCAAATTAAGTGCAAGTATAAACTTGAATCCCATAAATCTCACAAAAACACCCAACATCCTCGTTCTAAACTTTGTTTCTAGAAACTATCTCAAAATAAAAAAATTAAAAAAAATTATCTGGTCCAGTAAATTATTGTTGATCGGGCTCGACGGGACACGTCACCTATTTTAGCCTATTCCGCCATGTACCTAATCGATTACTTAAATGGTCGATCAGCTAGGTCCGGTCAATCGTTGTCAACCTCAGGTCTTTTTCTCCGGTGTTGACTCAAATTCGTGCCGCATTTATTATTTTGTCAGACACTATGCCTCCGTATTAATGACACGTGACTATCAGTATAATTGCTGCCACCAATTCTGCCACCAACCCTGTCACCACCTTGGGTAGAGAGGCGCCTAACAGAAGTACTATTCACCTTGGAAAATAGAAGATTGTGCCATCTGGAACAGTATCGAGATCTAAAATGACCATTAACCCCCCAACGAGAATTAAAGTCCACTCCACCTGATAGGGACACCTTCGACAAATCGCACACCAAGAAGAGGCTATAAATACCTCACAGCCCGCTCATGCTCAACGTAATGCCAAATATACCATAAGCTTTCTATATTATGTTCAATTACCTCATCTCAACCAAAATTTACATGAGCGTCAGAGTGCCTTAGACAGGAGCACCTCGGCTAGTTTAATGTATGTTGATTGTTGTAGATCTCAAACCTTGAGAAGTATATAAGTTGGATTACTAGGCCTCTCTGGTCGGATCAACCCCAAACAGTACCCTTTCACTATAAACTATTTTCAACCTCATCAATGCCCAATATTTTCTTTGCGCTGCTCAAATCCTTCATCTCAAATTCTTTACTTAACTAAGCTTTTAAAATATTGATCTCATTTATGTTTCTAGAGGCTATCAACAAATCATTAACATACAACAGTAAATATACTAGGAAACTATCACTACATTTTTTATAATATACACAGCAATCAAAATTGCTTCTAGTGTATCCTATCTTAGTAATAAATGTATCAAACCTTTTTATACCACTGTCTGGGAGACGGCTTTAAGCTATATAAAGATTTCTTCAAAAGACATGCTTGATTTTGTTTCTCAAAAATAATGAATCCTTCTAATTAACTCATGTAGATTTGTTTCTCCACTTACTATGCAGAAATATTATTTTCACATCTATCTGCTCAAGCTTCATATCAAACAGAGCAACTATAGCAAGTAAAACACGAATGGAAGTGTGTTTTGCAACTTGGGAGAACACCTCATGGAAGTCAACTTCCTTTCTCTGAGCAAAACCCTTAGCAACCAAGCGCATTTTGTATCTAGCATCCTCAACATTGGGAATCCCTTCCTTCTTCTTGTAGATCTATTCGTAACCTACAATCTTCTATCCTTTAGGTACATCAACTAGCTCCCATGTGCTATTCTTGTGTAGAGACTCTATCTTTTCACTCATAGCTGCAACCTATTTATTAGAATCTAGCCTGAAAATTGCCTATTTGTATTGGATTATCTCTTACAAAACTCCTTGGCTAAAGTCAATGCATAAGCTACTAATTCTGAATATGTAAACCGCTGTGGTGGTTTGATCTGTCTCTTCTCCCTATTACGAGCTAAAAGATAGTTTTGTAGTGAATTATTTTTCTGTTGTGGGTTAGATAATAATGCGTTTTCACCAGTTTTATTTACTACTTTCTGTTTTTCTTTTAAAACTTGTGGAGTGTCAAGTCAAACTCCACCTTCTCTTTAATGCCTTGTTGACTACTTCTAAGCTGCTTCACTTTCTTCATCATCAGAGACTCATCAAAAGTCACGTTCTTGTTGATAATAATCCTGGAGCCTTTGTCATCATTACACCACAAACGATAACCTTTACTCCATCTGCATAGCTTAGGAATATACACTTCCTAGCCCTTAACCCAAACTTTCCATCATGAACATGAGCATAAGTTGGGCACCCAAACACTCTTAGATTTGAGTAATCAGCAGGAGACCAGGACCAAACTTCGATTGGTGTCTTGTAATCCAAAACAGTTGATGGTGACCTATTCACCAAGTGATAAACAATATTGATTACTTCTACCCAAAAATCCTTGGATAATCTGGCGTTAATAAGCATGTATCTAGCTCTCTCCAAGATAGTCATGTTCATTTGTTCTGCAACTCCATTCTCCTGTGGTGTGTGTACAATTGTGCGATTCCTCATAATTCATTTCTTATCGCAGAATTTTTGAAATTTCTTGTTGCACAACTCCAATCCATTTTCAATCCTCAAGCACTTGATTTTCTTTCTTGTCCGCTTCTCAATTAAAGTTTTCCATTGCTTGAAGTTGACAAACACCTCATTCTTATACTTCAGCATGTACACCCATACTCTCCGTGAGAATTCATCTATGAATATTAGCATATACATAACACCTCCCTTTGAAGGAACCTGAGAAGGCTCCCAAAGATTTGAGTGAATGTAATCTAAGGTGCCCTTAGTTTTGTAAATCGTAGTGTTGAATTTCACCTTATGTTGCCTGCCAAGTACACATTACTCGTAGAAATCTAGCTCTCTAGTCTTCTCTTCACAAAGCAAGCCCCGTTTGCTCAGTTCTAACATCCCCCTCTCACTCATATGCTGCCTAAGTCACATATACCACAATCTCGTAGTATCATTGACTGATGAAGAAACTGCTGCACTACTAGAAACTGTGCTGCCTTGTAAGATGTAAAGGCCATTTCTTTTGTCTCATTTCATGATAAACAGTGCACCTTTGGAAACGCACATAACTCTATCTCGAGCTTTGTACTCACAACCGTTCTTATCTAGTGTTCCCAACAAAATCATATTATTTTTTCAGATCTAGAACATGACGCACATCTGTTAGGGTCCTTACTATGTTATCGTGCATTCTGATACTCATTGAGTGAATTCCTACAACCTTGCATGAAGCGTCATTTCCCATAAGCACTTTACCACCATCGTATTTTTGATAAGTGCTAAACTAATCTTCACGTGGGCACATGTGGTAGAAGCAGCCATTGTCCAAAATCCACTTAGAGCTTAGTAAGCTTTCGATAAGATTGAGAACAAGCCCACCATCAGACTCATCCTTAATAATTCCTACGACATTATCCTGTTTCTAATAAAAAGTTTCACTTGTATCTTTTGCCTTCCCTTGCTCTGGACAATTTCATTTCCAGTGCCCTTTTCCACCGCACCTAAAATAATTATCACCATTTCTAGACTTAGTTTGAGACTTCGATCAACCTCTACTCTTTTCTCTTTCTCTCGGTCTTCCCTTCACCACCAATTCTTCCTCACTTTCACCATTATTACTGCCGAGGACATGTTTTCTCAACTCGTTGGAATTCAATGAAGCCTTCACATCCTCCTTGAAATCGTATCTCATCCATACAGCAACATAGTGACTAAGTGATCAAAAGATTTGGGTAGTGAACATAAGAGAATCAACGCTTGATCTTCATATTCAATTTTAACATCTGTACTAGCGAGATCCATAATTACTTTATTAAAATAATTAATATGCTGAGCAATAGATGTACCTTCCTTCATCCTTAATGTGTATAATCATTGTTTTAGATGTAGCCGATTTGTCAGGGACTTCGTCAAATATAGACTCTCCAGCTTTGATCATAGTCCCATTACTTTTTGTGACGACCTCTCTCAGTACATTATTTGCAATGATAACACCAGAGTATCGTAAGTCTTCACTATAAACTCGTCCTTCTCCTTATTTGTTAGCATTTTCGGCAAGGAATCTCTATCTTTTAACGCTCTCTATAAATCTTGTTGACACAGAAGGGCATAAACTTTTATCATCTACAGCCTAAAATCATTCTTCCCATCAAACGTCTCTACCTCGTACTTCATGGTTGACATCTGATCAAACCTGATTCTCGATACCAATTTGTTGTAACTTGGAACGATCTAGAATCACAACTATGAAATAATAGTAAAGAAATTTAATACAGTTGACAACAATATTTAACGTGGTTCGACAATGTATTTAATCCACCTGACAAAGAAAAGAATTTTGTTAATCTCAAATCAAAGTATAAGTACAAACTTGAATCCTACAAATCTCATGGGAACACCCAACACCCTCGTTTTAAACTCTATCTTGAGAAACTATCTTTAAAGCAATTAGAAACTCTCGTGTATGTGTTTCACATAATGAATCCTGAAAGAAAATTAATTAAATACCCACGAAAATTGAGTCATGGGCCCATAGGCTTGCACTGGGCATCGGGGCGCGCATTACTTGCGCCCCAGCGCAAGAATTCTATACCTGCTGCAAATTTGGGTAGAAACTTTGCGTTGGGGCAGAAAAAACTTGTGCCCCGGCGCAAAGTTACTATTCACTGTGCGAGTTACTGTTCATACCAAAGTTATTGTCCACAATCACCTTTTTGGACCCCTTGCTCCATTTTGCTATATTTTTCTTGCAATTTTCGTTAATTTAGCCCAAAATTTCAAGGCAAAATCAATAATTATTATAAACAAGACAAACAAGGAATTTTTTATATTTGAGTGAGGGACAGAAAGGTAATTTAACATAAGTAATCAAGAAATTTTAGTATTGAACCAAATACAACAACTAACGATCATGTAAATTTACATAAAAATAATCATGCAAGTCAAACTAAACCATAATGATAAAAAAAATATCACATAATAAATAATTAGGAGATAACTTAAAAATCCAACCAAACTACCCTTGATAATTTATAAGATAAAAAAAGCTATCATAAGAAAAAATTGTCTCAATTATAATAGAATTTAATAACGAATAACTTTCACTTATCTATTCAAATGAGTCTGTAATTCGTTGAGATGTTGCGGAAGATAATTGTTCTTAATAGTCACACACCAAAATAGCCACTAAATTTGTCAATTAATTACCCTCTCAAAAGTTATAGATGACGTTAGATATAAAAAAATTGCGCGAATTATTTAATTCGCATCAATATATTGTAAATACCTGGAATCCAAATTAAGATTTTTATCAAAAAGCCAAGCAACAAAGTTAAAATTTTTAATTATATATATCGACGCCATGGAGCTTGATTTGATTCAGACATTATTGATTTCTCCAGCACATATTTGAGCCACGAACTTCTTGTTGAAAGTTGACTCTTGATTATCTCATGCCTTTCCTCTCCTTTACCGTCTCTCTCACTTTTTTTCCTTTCTCTTTTTCTTTTTCTTGAACTTGAATTAAAATTAAAATGAAAAAAAAAACCCATAGAAATGAAATGCCTCGAAATGGGAGACAATGCACGTGTGGACCCCACGTGACAGGGCTTTAGCAGAAAATCAGAAACGAGGGCCACGTAACATTTACTAAAATTGCATTGTGACCCATTCCCCCCAAACTCCCCCCCACCCCCCGTCCCCAATTTGTGCAGTTCCTATCCCAACATTTATTAAAGAGAGGCCAAATTTCGAAGTCTCAGCCTTCCACACCACAGCTCCCCAAAGCCCACAGGTCCACCGTTTTTTTTTAAATCGTTACCGCCCACAAAATTACAGTTAAGCACTTCATTGACCCAAAAAGAGCTGGCGAATCGCAACCGCTCATTGCTTTTTTTCTTTTTACTTTCCCCAAAATTTTAAGATGAATAGTCAATTTGTGCTGTTACCCTTTCAAATACAAATCTCAAATTTTGTTTGGTTTTGGCACATGTGATTTCACGCCCTGTTAAAATTGAAGTTGACGAATGACATTCTAGTTGTTTTGAGTGGTAAAATTCAGAACCAAGAATTAGGTGACTTTAAGCCACTCATACCATAAGTATGTCTGTGATTGGCTAATTCCATACCCAGCAGGTTTGTTCGAGTCAATCAAGAATCAAAAAATACTTTTTAAATAATGTGCCGTATCATATAAAATTATAATTCTTAAAGCGCCTACTGTCATACATATAAATATTTCGCTCTAATTCATTTTCATTATGTCAAAATCTATTGGAATAAGTGTCTCAATTACTTGTACTTGGAAAATGAGAGTGAGGCTACCCGAATACGAGTATTATTATGTTATCTTTGTAGCGCTTTTTAAATATCTGCGTCATGTTTGTTGGATCAATATTAGCTATATTTAATTAACTTTTGACATTATTTATGTAATAAATAATGTTATGATCACTCCGCTAAAAAAGTTGAGTTTTTTGTGTAAATTTTCTTAAATCGATGTAATGCATCATATTTTGCAATTTTTTTTAATTTTATTTACATTGTTCAACAACTTTCTTTGTTTGCAATTAGTTACTTATAAATTATTATTTGTGTTAAATTCCTTTTCTTGTAGCGGCATTATTGATTTAGCTTATATTTGATATGTTGAAAACCAAGTTAATAAGTAGCACCCATCATATGATGTGAGGCCCCCGGCCCCCTTGGTTTTTCCCTTTTCTTTTTTAAATAATTCTGAGGGAGCAACTAAAGCTGAAAGGGTTCCGATAAGGCATTGGAATTGAGATTTTTCCTTTTTTTCTCAAAAGAAGATTTTCTTTTTCTTTTATTTTTTATTTTTTTTGACATTGGTCTCCACAAAAACAATAATTATGCGGTACTCTTTTTTCTTCTTCTTCTTTTAATTCAATGAATATGCGGTGCTTTATCTTTAATATTTGAACTATAAATTTTGCTAATAATTTAGCCAAATTTATGATGTATAGTTAAAGAAATTTGCGGTTTATAAAAATACAAATTACACATAATCTTACAACGGTTTTTCTAATTCAAAACTTATAAAGGAAGTGGTTTATTAAATATTAATATCTGCACGAGTGTTATGTGTCAATATTATTCAAAATATTGAATAACATTATTAAATACTTTTTTCTTTTTTCTTTTTATCATAATCTTTGTATATAATTTTTTATGTTTCAAACTCAAAAAATATACATATTTTATTTAGGTATTTAAATTTTTTTGGTTAAGAATTGCAATTATATGGTGTTTTTACGCTAAAAATTTACAATCAAAATTGAGTCGCTATGAAGAAATTATTAAGGTTGTATATTTCGACACTTGAAACTGATGTACATAATATCTTATACTTAACAAACATAATTTAAAAAAAAAATCACAGTAATTTGAATCTATATATATATATATATAAATGAGAAATATGGGTATACTAAACCATGATACTCTATATAATTGTATAATTTTATTATATTTACCCATTCTTCATTCATCTAAGTTATAAGCGAGAATTAAGTCATCAAGTACTATACTAATAAGAGGTCAACAGAAGTGTAATATTATTTTAATTAATCATAACATTTATATTTACTAAATTTTCAAACACAATTTTCCTATCATATTTCTATGTGAAAATTGTTTATAGTGAAAATGAAAAACTTCAATAATTATAGATTAATATTATATTCTATTGGAGAAATCATTGCAACTTGTTTACATGAAAATGTTTTATTATTTCGGTATTTAATACTTTAATCATTTTATTGACTACTTCCAACATATCAGTTATTTAATATGATAATCACATCTTCATATATAGTGATTGTTTCTTTTATGAGGATATCATATGTAAATTTCGAAATAGAGACTATTTTTTCGGAGCATACATATGTAGTTACATTTAATATTGGGAAAAAAAATGTAAAAGTAAATCAAAAAAGAATGTGAATTATTTTCTTAAATTACGTGAAGAAATTTTTTGACCAAAAAGTATTGATAATATTAGGGACCCCTATCGCAACGGTTCCTAATATTTTTGCACAAAATTAAAAACAAAAAAAAAAAGAAGAGTTTTTAATGCAGTGTGTAAAATAAATTTAACTCTCTTTAATCATAGTAGTTCCCAAATATAATTAATAAATATATATTTGTCCTCACCTAAAACTAAGAGAGGTAAATACAATATGCCAATTACATTTTGCAATTTAAATTAAAAACAAAAATATGATACAATATGTATTGAATAGCAAATAGTTAAAGTACGCATGAAATACGCAAATATATTATATATTCAATATAAAAAGACAAATAGTTATTGTAACAATAAACACTGTTAAAAAGGTCACTAGAAAATTTATGGAGGACAACAAATAATGACAAATATTAACAAATGCCTTGAAGGAATAAAAAAAAATGTAGTGAAAGCATTAAGATTAAAAATCAAAATTCGAAGAAAAATTAAGGGAGTGTTTGGTTATATTTCCCCAAAACAATTTTGTTATGAGAAAATATAACTAAATATGTACTCATTTTTTCTCCAAAACACTAAAATAATTTCCCTCTTCTATCCTTTATTATCCCCAAAACTTCCCAATTTTCTAGTACATACACACACATATTATATATATATATATTATTATTATTATTATTTTTACAATAAAAAAATTATTCAATTTTATTTTTATTTCCAAAACACAATAAAAAAGTATTGATTGGATTGCTATAATAAAAAATATCTCCCTTAAAACATAAACAAATATATCAATATTTTTCAAAATAAATTTCTAACTATTCTCTAAAATATAAATAAAAATACACCATATTCTCCAACACAACTTTCATATTCTCCAACCTCATTTTCAAATTCCATTCCTCCAAAAACACATATCCTAATTAAACATAAAACATAATCAAACATTACCCAAACAAATATGAGAACAAACAAACAAATTACAGAATTAAAATAATTTTTAAAAATCGTAGGATATCTTCGCGATGGCCGACATAACATGATGAGAAACAAAAAGAAAATTAAAAAAAAATATAAATACAAACTTTTTATAAAGACTGCACAGAAGTTAATACAATAATAATGTCAATGAACAGAAAAAAAATATGTAAGATATAAATGAGAAATTGAAAAGAATCAAAATATCTATAAAATAGAAAACGAAGAAACATAGATAAATGAATATTTGGTTTTGTTTGTGTATCTCTTCAATTATTCTAAATAAATTATTTTACACCAATTTTTACGGAAATTATAATTATACTTAATTAGTCTGACTAATGTAAGGATATAATTTTATAACTATATATTTAATTAAATATTTTTCTTTATTTGACTAACTAAATTATGTAAATTTGAAGAAGACAGTAATCTTATTTGTGAATATAACAGACCAACAAAACTTCTTTTAAATATAAAATTTTAAAAAACACAAAAAATATAATTCAGTCAAGATAAATACAAATGGGGTCGAAACACCCCCTTTTGTGCTGCAAAGCGTAGATACCTAAGTAACAAATCAAAGTAATATAAATATATTAATTTAGAATAACTTATTTCAATGAGATATATATCTTAGTGGACTGAATAAGTTATTAAATATGAAAATATCCTAAATGCCTTTATAAATAACCAATCAAGACAATTTTAAAAAATATAAAAGCCAAAAACCCATCCATAAATAGCCAATCAATAAAGTACTTTTAAAAATAAAAAAAACTCCCAAAACATTAATAATTAAAATTTAGTGGAAATAGTTTTAACCTCAAACATCCCATTCCTATCCGAATAATATATAAAAATATTAATTTATAATAATTAATTTAAATAAGTAATCCTTACTTAAAGTCATTTTTTATAGGTAGTCAGTCAGTATATTTAGAAAACCACAAAAGTCACTTATAAATACATTTATAGATAGTCAAATAATCTCTGTTTACGAAATTAAAAAAGAATACAACAAAAATTAGAATTTCATCAAAATTGTAGAATTGGAGTGAGACATATCTTAAGAATGCTAACTGTAATAATTCGTTTCAATAAAAAATTTTTCTCGTTAGTCTACCTAAATTAATTAAAACAGAAACAATCACGCACTTATCATTAGCTCAAACAAATACATTTTTTTTTTTAAAACAAAAAAATGTCATTATACAAGAAAGTAGAATTTGGTTAAGATAGGTGTAGATGAGCTTAAACATCCCATCCTACATTATATCGTATAGATATTATTTAGTAGTTCAAGTAATGTAACAATAATAGTGATGGATGTTAATTTTAGTGAAATGGAAATGGGCTTCTGGGTCTCGACTTAGAGGTGTAAGTTGACTGAAAAGATGAAATTAGAAGAAGTGGGGGTTGGATCCTATAGCGACAGAACAAATATTAAACTAGTCGAGAGGGTCCTCAACTAAGATCTTCCAATGTTTAAGTTAGTTTCTCGACTGAAAGTAAACGGGCAGAGTAACAGCTTAAGAAATGTGTAAAACCATATCTTATTGTTGAAAGAGGGGGGTATTTATAGTGTTTGTCAAGGGGTAAAAAGATAGGTTTCTCCTTGATACACTTCAGATTAGGTTATCCCTTGGGTAGGGGTAACTTAGGTCATTTCGACCTAACCTAGAGCTTTAAAAATGGCTGATTGGCTAGAAAAGGGGATCAATATTGCCATTAATGCAGAGGTGATGCGTTGTCAACGCCATTAATGTAGACAGGACGGTGGTTGAGATGTATTTATTGTGGATGTGGTGAGTGGCAGAGGTTGTCATTAATGCTCTTGCGTCCTATTTGTATCAACCTGCCCTATTAGGAAATCCGACCTCTTAGGTCGACTGAGGAGTAGCTGGATCTCCCATAATGCTTTATTAGGCCACCCTTAGGATTGTACCTTTCTTGGGTTAAACTTATTGGGTCTACTATTGGGCCTACCCATATCATGAGTCTCTCTCACTTTATAGTCCGACCGTGCAGTGGCTAGAGTGAGGAGTAACTTCTGAGACTGACATGAAATTGAGTAAAGTTAAGATATGTAGATTGATGAGAATCATAAAGGCAGGACAAATGTTTTTGAATTTTGACCAGGGTTGTGAAGGCGAGAAACATTTTTTATGGTTACACATTTATTTATGCACAAATAACCAGTGGTTATGTATTTATTCATCTTTAATTTTTTACTTTTACCAAATCATATTAAGGTCGAACTGTGAGCATTTTTAGTTGGGTTTTTTGTGCAATCTCTAATTTTAGTTTTCTACTATCATCCTTCGTAAGTCTTCTTGTTTTTTCTTTAGCTTTTCTGCTAGTTTATCTTTGTAATATATCGACCTCGTGTTCTGATTCAGAGGCTATTTAGTTAATAGGTGCCTCAACTAGAAGGGCAAGCTTAAGTAAATAACCAAGTGAGGGGTTTGGATCTCCTCATCAGCTTGAGTTAGGCGTAACAAAGGAAGTATTAGAAGTGGATGAGAGAGTAGGCCCTTCAAGCCCTATGGTTGACGAGGATGGGCCCTCTGAGCTTGTAGTGGAGGAGGAGGTCGCTCTTTCTAGGTCAAGGGGTAAGCTCTTCACTATAGCACACTCTAGCGAGATTATGTCCATAGTATCATCGAGCGACTTTAGGTCGATAAGGTTAAACTACCATATTCCGAGCAAGTTTGGGTTGATTAGACCCAGAGCATACTCCACCTGAGGAATGTATAACCATTTTTGAGAATGCTTTTAAATGTGGGCTTAGGTTTCCCTGAGTTGATCCTATAGTCAACCTACTAAGAGGTTTACAAGTTTGTATAACTCAGCTTCTATCCAATTGCTTCTCTCTTCTATATATTTTTATTGTTCTAATGATGATTTATGACTAGGCCCCTTCATGGGCTAATTTTAGTCATATGTTCTATCTTTTGATGTCATGAAAGTCGAGTTTGATGAGGGAGTTAGGATTTTATTATTTAACTACTCAACCTTGTAGGAAAATTTCTGAAACCTCATCCTTTTCTTATGGTCAAAAATGTCAAGCAAGATACTTCTATATCGGATCACCAGGTGGGGATAGATTTAACATTCTAAGAGGGTGGATGATAAGTAGGGTCGAGATGAACTCCAACTAGAATCCGTTGTGGAATAATGTTTTCATTCATGATTTTCTTGCATTTGGTGAGATGGATGCCTTTAAATTCATAAAAGAGAGGAATTTAGTTCCGGCGAGATTGTCGACTGCCCCGTTGAGACTGCATGCTAATGTACGCTTAGGTATAATTGACTTACCAAACTAATCTATTTTACTATTTCTATTCATCAATCTTTCTAATCGAATGTGTTTCTTTCTATTAGGTCAACCATTCATGAACTATGCAAGATAGATCGTGATGCAAAAACTGCAAAAGGCTCAGGAGCATTACATGATATGTAGTGGCTCGTCTAGCCGCTACACAGCTTGCAATTGGGGTCGGCCAAGTGGCACAAGGAAGTCTATCTATCGTTGTGCAAAGTATTGGAGTGGCGAGCAACCCACCTCCACAACAGAAAAGAAAAGTTGTTGAGGTCACAATACAGGGTGGGCTAAAGAAGAGTATGATCGATAAAGGAAAAAAGAAGGTTAGCGAACCTAACGAGGTTGCTTATCTTACACTTCCTCATGATCATTTGCACAATCTACCAATGTTCTAGAACCCTACTTTGACAAGAAAGTTGAGGTGTCGAACACCACGACCATGATGGGTATAGGTCCAACAGTTGTAACACCCTTAGTTGTTCTTATAACTAGTCTGTTTCAAAGGGACCGGGTTAAAAGGTTTAACCACGAGTAGCTGGATGCTCTAAAAGCTTTTGCCTACCATGTGAACATAGTAATGTTTCTTGTTGAATTTTCTTGTATATTTTTTGCAAAATTGATCTCTTTACGGTTGTTCAATGTTTTATAGGTTGGGAAATGGCGGTACAACCTCCATTGATGGTATAAATTGTGTGAGACCAATTACTAACGATTGGAGGAAAAGTGTGAGGAGCTAGAGAAGGAAAATAATAAGTTGCTCAAGACTAAGGTCAACTCCTTGGAGTCAAAGTTGGTTACATTGACAAAGTAGATTTAGGAAAAAGATGTTGAACTATTAGTTGTTGTTCAAGGCAAGAGCTAGGCCAACAAGCAACTGAAGAAATTAATAAATTCTATCTAGGAGGCCTCTAAGTCAAGTCGAGCTTAAGGATATGAGAGTTACTTGTGAAATGCTAGGGTCTAGTTTTTCAAGGCGCTGCCTAGAATTTGAGAGGAGGCTATGCAACAGTTTATGCTTTGCTCAGCTTTTACTGAAGCGAGCATGATGTTCAGTATAGATGATGCCAAGGAAGTGTTCAACAGAGTAGTAAAACATCTTGAGTTCCTTGGTTATGAATTCCTAGTAGAGAATAAGGCGCAATTAGATGTGATGAAGAACGAGTGTCTTGAAGCATTTGATAAGAATGCTTCTTTTGAAGAGACTCTTGTAGCTATTGTTTCTCCTCTTTTGCAAGTTGTTGCAGTGGGAGAAGAATTTACTTTTGTTGGTAAGTTTACCTTGGACATGAAGAACAATAAGGTAAATGTGGTAGACTTCTTCCCCGTTGATGAATATGTCTTTTTAACTGAAGAGGCTGGGCCACCCCAACTAGCTGGAGCACCTCAGATTGGGCCTCAGCAAGAGGTCGAGGGACAACCTCTAGATATAGGTCTTGATACGATAGTTAAACCCCATAAGGTTGTCGATAAGGTGGCAGCTCGACGAGGAGAAGGTGCAAGGTCTAGTTAGATGGTCTTGTGCTTTTGTAACTTTTCTATTTTTGAATGATGTATAGCCCCAAGGGGCTTTTGAATGATATTTCAAGGTTTTATAAGACTTTGATGCTGACGTTATTTTTTTATCATCAAAATTTTTTGTTTTTTAGTCGACTTTGATCTATTACTTATCAATCTATTCTTATTGTGTTGTATTAACTAACTTTCTATAAGGGGTTGATTTAAATGTGCCAGAATAATTTAAGTTGTATGCTGCTCTTTAAAAAATTGAACATAAGAGTCGAATTATAGGGTCGACTTGAATCTTTTTTTCAATACTGGATTATAAATAAATTTGATCATGTGACTATAGGGTCGACTTGATCCTTCTTTAATACTTGAATTTGATCATGCGATTATAAAGTTGACTTGATCGTTCTTTAATAATTGGATTACACACAAATATGATCATGCATCACAACATGATATTCATTAGAAGAATGTGTTCCTTTCATATAATCCACTATATACATAGAATTTCTTTAGATTAATTGCATTCTATAGTAGCTCATTTCCTATCACGTCAGCAAGTAGATAAGAGTTATGCTTTGCCATTTTCACTATAGAATATAGGCCTTCCTATTTTAGGTCGAGCTTGCCAACATTTTTAGAGACTTCAACCTTTTTAAGAACGAGGTCTCCAACCTTGAAATATTTTAGCTTAACATCTTTGTCATACTGTTTGGCCATGATCAACCTGTACCTTTACATATTTGTGAAATGTTGTTAATGTAGCTTGTCTATTATTTCAAAGTCAAACTCTCTCTTAGCTTGGTTTCTAATTGGGTTGTAGTGTATAATTTAAGTTGTATGCTGGATTAATTTTGTAGGGATAACTGCTTTTAAACCATAAGCCAAACTATATGGACTTTTTCCCATGGCGGTTCTTAGGGTAGTTCGATAGGCCCATAGGACTCCTTGTAGTTATCTTCCCAACTAGCTTTAGAATCTTCTAGTCGAGTTTTGATGTTATCTAGAATGGTTCTATTAGTAACCTTTGTTTGACAGTTTCTTGCGGATTGCTTACCAAAGTGAAATGTTGCTTAATTCCAAAGCTTTCACATCATTCTCTCATTCTCTTGCTTTGGAAATTGGGTGCCATTGTCGGAAAATAGCATTTTGGGTAGACCGAAATGACAAATAACATTTTTCCATAAAAAGTTCCTTATTGCCGCATCTATTATCTTAGGTACGGCTTTCGCTTCAACCTATTTTGTGAAATATTCAATTCCTATGAACATATACTTTATTTGACTTGTAGTTTTTGGGAAAGATCCTATTATATCGACCCCCACCTAGTCAAAAAGCCATGTAATCTGTAGTAGGATGAGGGTACTTGGCAGGATGGGCACCTTTAAGCAAATTTGACCACATCCTTGAGCAAAGTTGGCCAAAAATATCCATGCTTGATGACTTTATGAGATAATGCACACCCTCTTGAGTGGTTTCTACAAATTCATGTGTAGATTTCTTATAGGACCTCTTGTCCTTGGCTTGATGTCAAGTATTTCAATAAGGGTCCTAAAATAGGCCTTTTATATATAACTGACCAAACTTGTCTAAAGTGAATTTCACTAAGCATCCTCGTAACCTAGGGGCCTCTGCTTTGTTTTGTGGTAATTTTCCATTTTTGAGGTATGACTTTATTTCATCAATCCAACTCTAGCCTATTTCTTTGATGGCCAAGACCTGATGCTGATGAAGGTTATTGATAGCAGGCTTATTTGAGACAAAAAAGTAATAAACCTTTCCTTAGTGCTTTTTGTTAAGCTAGCGAACTTGAAAAATTCATTGGCTTTTTCATTTTTTGACCTGGGCACCTAACTAAGTGTGAAATTTTTAAGCCTTTTGTTGAGTTGGCGAACTTGAAAAGTGTATTAGCTCTTTCATTTTCCGACCTGGGCACCTGATTAAGTGTGAAATTTTTAAATTGTTGTTCAAGTCTTTTAACCTTTCCCAAGTATGTGTTCGTGGTCGTTTTCCTTGCTTGAAAGTTCCCTCTATATTGCACTACGGCTAGCTGTGAGTCTATACTTGTTGCTAGTTGGTTGACCCTTTATCAAGAGCCATCATCATCCTCACGATGAGAGCTTGCATTCAGCTTCATTATTTGTGACTGGGTATTTGAGCATGATTGCAGAATTATATTCCTTAGCTTGAGGGGAACGGATAGAAATACATGCGCTGCCCCAATGCTTGTGGCCAATTCGTCAACATGTAGGGACCAAATTTGTTGTTCTTGCTCTACTATTGTGGGAGGTTAACACACTTTGCCATAAAATTTGCTAATACTTGAGCTTTTATGGTGGTATGGGGTTGAAATTTGACATTGAATTCTCCTAACTTGATGGCCTACTTAGCCAGTCTCCTTGACATACTAGGCTTAGAAAGCACCTACTTCAATGGTTGATTTATCAAAATAATGATGGTATGTGACAAGAAATAGGGCCTCAATTTTCACACTGTTGTGATTAAAGCAGGTGTAAATTTTTCGATCTCTGAATAGTTATGCTCGGGGACCTTGTAGGAACTTACTAATATAATATACTAGCTTATACAAGCCTTGTTGAGTAGATACCAAAATTGTACTAATTGTTGTCATTGAGACTGCTAAGTATAAACTCAGTACTTCTCTGACTGCGGGCTTTGTGAGTAATGGCAGCTTGATTAGGTATTGTTTGAGTTTGACCATTGCCTAATCACATTTCTCTATCTACTGAAACTTTCTTGCATTTCTGAGGACCTTAAAGAATGGAAAACTTTTATTTGCTAACCGAGCAATAAATTAACCTAAAGCAATAATTAATCCAACTACTATTAGCACATCTCTCACTATCTTTGGCGATAGGATATCTTGAATTGCTTGGATTTTTTAGGGATTAACCTCAATGCCTTTCTGGCTAATCATGTAACCTAAGAATTTTCCATCTCTTACTCTAAATATGCATTTGTTCGGGTTAAGCTTCATGTCAAATACTCTTAATATTAAAAAGGTGTGGTCGAGATTAGCTAAGTGGTCTTTCTATTTTAATGATAATATTGTTCACATAGACTTCAATGGATCAAACGATCTTGTTTTTAAACATGAAGTTGATTAGTCTTTGATATGTTGCACTTATATTTTTTAATCCAAACGACATAACCAGAAAATAATATACACTATTTAGAACCACAAAAGAAATTTTATCTCTATCTTTAGGTGCCATGAAAATTTGATGTATCTTTGAAAGGCATCCATCATGCTTAGGAGGTCACAACTTGTGATTGAATCAACTAACAGAGCTATACAAGGCAATAGATATAGGTCTTTAGGGTGTGCTTTATTAAGATCAATAAAATCATTACACATTCTTCATTTGCCCTCTTTTTTAGGGACAAGGACTACATTACATAACCAACTAGGGTATTATATCTCAACTATGTAGCCTGGCTTTAGAAGTTTGTTAAGCTTGTCCTCAATGATTTAGGTTTTATGTCTGATTAGCATGAATGATGGTCGACATTAAGACAACAGATAATAACCTGGGGGTCAATTCCTTAGAGGTCGATTGTTTTTCATGCAAAAACATCAATGTTCTTCCTAAGAAAATCAACCAACATGCTTTATATATTATGTCCCAAGCTTGTCCCTATCCTCATTATTTTGTCAAAGTTTCCAAGTTCAAGCTCTATTATTTTAAATTCTTTAGTGGGCTTGACTTTGGTATCTTCCTTTTTCTTCAGTTTTGGTTAAGTTTTTTGTTCATTGGCCTATACCGACATGGTATAATAATGCCATGCTTTTTTTATGTTACACAACAACTCTCTTATACTAGTTGTTGTTAGGAATTTGACCTTCATTTGATAGGTGGATATTATTGCTCAAAAATCATTAAGCGTTGGTCACCCAATCTAACCCCCCAAAACTAACTAGAGGCATTTGAACAGGTTTAAATTTTAACTTTTCGAGCTTTATTTTGTCTAGAGTTAAGAAGAAAATGATATTTTGAGAGCTACCATCGTTGACCAAGATTTTTTGAACCTCAAAGTTAGCTATTTCAACAGAAACCAACTAGGGGCAACCCAATTTGCTCTCCGCCCCTTGGCCTCCCAAGTGAGAGAGACCGGAATCTGAAAAAGATATGGGGTTCGTGTTGGTGGAAAGTTGGTAGATTAGCTTGGGCTACCTCAACTTAACAGATTTAAGGTGTCTTTTTGCCTGTGTTCTTGATGATTTGGAGTCCCTCTAGTTGGTTCTCCTACAATAGCATTAATAATGCCTATCAGGGGGGTGCTCCCCTTTAACTTTCTATTTTTCCTTGTCTTCTCTTCTCAGGATGATTGATTGTTCTCTACGGGAAGTCTAGTTGATTTGAGCCATTATTTGCAGGGCTTTTTGGTCAATGTATATTTTAAGGTGTTCTTGTCGGATAAAACACTTAATTTCATCATGAAGGTTAAGATAATCCTTTATGTAATAGCCTTTTATCTGTGAAAATGACAGTATTTTTTAGATTTCTTTATGGTTTCAATCTCATTGAGCTTCCTTGGCCTTCTCAACAAGTTATCATGCTATATTGCAAACAAGACCTCTTTTCTTAGAGTGTTGAGTGGGGCATAATTGTGAAAATACTTTATTGCAAATCGTTGACATTCCTTTTGCTGCTTGTCATCCTTCTCCTTGCCCTTCTTTTTGTCATCATCTTTTCCACCATATTTCATTTTGTTCATCTTTTCCTGTGTAATGTATCTTTCCACAAGGTCAAAGAGCTTTTCCATTGTTTATGGTCGCTCCTTGACTAGAGCATTAGCACATTCTTTATGTTTTTATCCTAGGAATATAACATTAATCATGAGTTTGATCATGAGGTTGTTGATTTTTAGTACTTCAGTGTTGAACCTAGAGAAAAAGTCTCATAAAGATTCACCTTCATTCTACTTGACTGTGTGGAGGCAAGTGTGTGGCAACTTTACTTTTTATCTACTGGCAAATTGGTGAAAGAATTTATCGCAAAGCTAGTCATAAGAAAATATAGATGCGGGCTCAAGTTTGACAAACCATTCAAGTGCCACTCCTTAAAAGGCGGTAACTAATATTTTTGCATATAAGTGATCGTTGTGGCTATGTAGCTGCATCATTTGTTTGAATTACAAGAGATGCTCATTGCATTTAGTTAACTTATCATACTGAGGTAATTCAGTTGGGATTTTTGCATTAATCGCAATGCATTCTTCAATTATTTCTGGAATAAATGGTGATTCCCTCTCACATTAGAATCTAGGGGTATTGTCAAGCTGAGTCCTTTCAATGATTCTCCTTAAGATTTCTTCCAATCGCCTATTAAGCTGCTGAACTTGATGTGAAAATTTCTCCTATTCATCTTTGTCAGCTTTAGACAAGTCTCAATTGGGTTGAGGTCTTTGGCGCTCGACTTGCTCGCACTGTTGGGCTTAACTAGGCCCAACAAAGTGTTATGCTGAATTTGCTACTTTCTCGTGGGGTTGGTTGCGAGCTTCATCATGAGGAAATCAATCAGGACTCAAATCTTATCTACTGGGATTGTGATGAGTTTCATTTCTTGTTCTATCCTCCCATGGTGGTCGTTTTCCTTGGTGCGAGGGATGTGGTGTAACATTAGCTACAACAACTGGCTGATGGTTATACCTTTGCAAGGCAATAGATAGTTGTGTAGAAAAATGGGTAGAAATCTAATCATTGATCATTTGCATGAGTTAAGAGATGGTCAAAGTGACTACCTACTCTAACTGAGAACTGGGACCTTCAATTTGCTGGTTTGGCTGAGATTGTGGTGGCGGTGGCGATCTGTGGTCACTCTGTCTCTCGAAAGTAGTTCGCTTAGTGTTAATAATTTTTGGTTGTAGGTTCCATGTCGCTTAGATGGGGTCAAATGATGATGTCAATTTTAGTAAAATAGACTTATGGGTCTCGACTTAGATGTGTAAGTTAACCAAAAACATGGAATTGGAAGATGTGGGTTGGATCTTGCAGCCATGGAAGAAATGTTAGGTTAGCCGAGAGGGTCCTCAGCAAAGACTCTCCAATGCTTAAGTTAGTTTCTCAACCTAAAAGTAAACGTGTAGAGTAATAGTTTAAGGAATGAGTAAACGTGTACCTTTATTGCTGAAGGAAGGGGTATTCATAGTGTTTGTCAAGGGGTAAAAAGATGGGTTTCTCCTTGATGCGCTTCAGATTAGATTATCCCATGAGTAGGGATAACTTAGGTTATTTAGACTTAGCCTAGAATTTTACAAATGGCTGGTTGGCCGAAAAAGGTATCCATACCACCATTAATGCAGAGATGATATGCCATCAAGCCTATTAATGTGGACTAGATGGTTGTTGAAGTGTATTTAATGCGGATATGATGGGTGGCATGAGTTGCTGCCATTAATGCTCTTACGTCTTGCTTGTATTGACTTCCACGTTATGAAATTCAACCTCTTAATTGACTTTGGAGTATTTGAACCTCCTAAAATGCTATATTATGCGCATCCCTGGGCTTGTACCTTTATTAGGTTAAACTTATTGGGTCTGCTATTGAGTCAAATAGTTTGTAATAATCTATTTTAACATATATTTTTATTATTCATATAAATAATTAATTCAATTTCAAAATATAATATATATGCTTATAAGTAGCACATCAATATTTTTTTAAACATTTGGAAGTCCTGAAATGCATTTATAAATAGCTAATCGCTAAATTTTTTAAAAATCTAAAAATATTCTTTGATGCAAACTTCAAGTACAATGGGCCCAATCAAGATGTTCCATGAAAATTACATAGAAGAAAATATAAAATTCCTTCCCAAAGTTTGTTAAAAAAAACACAACAGTGTTATTTATGTGTTGTGATGTTATGGGTTAATAGATAAAATCTTTTGCTAATTGAAAAGTGACAACAAGGTTTAATGTGGTTTGGCAATGTGCATAATCCATCTGACAAAGATATGAATTTTATAGATTTCAAATCAAAGTGCCAAGTATAATTTAAGTTCCACAAATCTCGTAAGAACACTCAATTCCCTCTATACTTCATTTTGAGAGAATATCTCTAAGTAGTATAGAATCTAGTTTCTCGGGTTTATCCTACTCAACTTGAAAGAAATCAGGATTTGAAAATCTAAACAAAATAGCTAAATGGGCCATGGTCCTGTACGTAATGCCATGGTGCACAAAATTGGCATTGTGGCGTGCATAATGTAAAATCTGCCAGAACATTCAGCATCGCGACACTACTTTCCTGGTGCTACAGTGCCCATTACAGAACATACAATGTCGTGGCACAGCCTTTCAGGCTCCACGGCCTTCCAACGCCATGGCACATGTCACTTCTCATGTCGCTTGCTCACACCATTTCGTACTATTTCTTTTATTTCTTGTTATTTGTAGTTTAAATTTCAAGGTATAATCAACAATTCTCTACCTCGACTTGAAATTCTCCATCTACCATCTTTATCTCTACCCCCGGTCATTATTTGAGTTTGCAAATACTTATCAAATCTAAGCAATGCTTAAATTTAATTTCTAAAATAGTCTAGTCAACATATCTACCAGATTATCCTTAGTCCCAACCTTGCCAACCAAAATGATACATTGAGACACCATATCCCAAATAAAGTGATATCTCACATCATTGTGCTTTGTTCTCTCATAAAATGCTTAATTCTTTGATAAGTGTATGGCATTCTAACTATCACAAAAATACTGTAGGAATATCAGAACTCATACCCATACCATCAATTAACTCCTTTAGCTAAATACCTTTCTCCACGCCTTCAGCTAAAGCTATATACTTCGCCTCTATTATAGACAATGCAACTGGTGACTGCAAAGTAGCTTTCTAGCTAATAGTACAACTTGAGATACAAAACACATATCTTATCATAGACCTCTAATGTCCAAATCTCTTACATAATCCGCATCCACCTGGCCAACAATTTTGGCAGTAGAGTTCAATTAACTACACTTCAAATATTTATCTATAGGGCCTTTTAGATATCTCATAATCCATTTCATAACTTGCCAATAAGTCTTTCCCGGCTTACAATACTGACTGCATATGAAATATCTAACCTAGTGCACACTATAGCATATATAAAACTACCAACTACATTAGCAAATGACACGTTAGACATGTCCTCCACCTCCTTTTTAGTACTCAATGATAGATTTGATGAGTGCCTAAAATGAGCTACAAGTGGCATACTAATTGGCTTGGACTTATTCATCTTAAAATGCTCTAGCACTTTCTCAATGTAATTTTGTTGAGATAAGTACGACAACCCAGAGTGTCTATCTCAGATGATCTTCATATCCAATTACTTATTCGCACTGCCCAAACTCCTCATCTCAAATTCATCACTCAACTAAGCCTTTAAAATGTTATCTCAAATATGTTTCTAGAGGTAATGAATATATCATCAACATAAAGCAACAAATATATGAGAAGGCCTTTACTACATTTCTTATGATAGACACAAGAATCATAAATGCTTCTAGTATATCCTATCTTGGCAATAAAAGCATCAAATCGCTCATAGCACCACCCAGGGGACTGCTTCAAGCTATACAAAGACCTTTTCAAAAGATTGATTTTCCTTTCCAAAAATAATGAATCCTCTGGTTGACTTATGTAAATTTGTTTCTCTAACTTACTATGCAGAAACGTTGTTTTCACATCCATTTGCTCATGCTCTATATCAAACAAAACTACCATGGCAAGTAATACGTGAATGGAGGTATGTTGCACAATTGAGAAGAATACCTTAAGAAAGTCAACTTTTTTTCTCTGAGTAAAACCCTTAGTAACCAATTGCGCTTTATATCTAGCATCCTCAACCCCAGAAATTTTTCTTGTAGATTCATTTGCAACCTATAATTTTCTACCCTTTAGGTACATCAACTAGTTCCCATGTACTATTTTTGTATAGAGACTCCATCTTTTCACTCATAGTTGCTACCTATTCGAATCTAGATAATAAATGACCTCTTTATATGTGATTGGATCATCACCCTCAAACTCCTTGGCTAAACTTAAAGCATAAGAACCATATTTGGATATATAAATCGTTGTGGTGGTTTAATCTGCCTCCTCTCTCTATTGTAAGCTAAATGATAATTCTATAGTGAATCATTTTCTTACTGCCAATTAGATGATAGTAAGCTTTCACCAGCTTCATCTACCATCTTCTGCCTTCCCTTTGAAACTTATGGAGTGTCAATTTCTAACCCCACATTCTCTTTAATGCCCTGTTGACTACTTTCATCTTGCTCCACCTTTTTCATCATAGCAGACTCATAAAATGTCTCATCTCTATTGATAATTATCTTGGAGCCCTTGTCATCATTATACCATAAATAATAACCCTTGACTCTATCTGCATAGCCTAAAAAGAGGCACTTCCTAGCTCTTAGCTCAAGCTTCCCATCGTGGACATGAGCATAGACTAGATATCTAAATACTCTCAGATTTGAGTAATCAATAGAAGATAGGGATCAAACGTCCATTAGTATCTTGCAGTTTCAGGCAATCGATGGCAACCTGTTCACTAAATAGCAAGTAGTATTAGTGGCTTCTACCCAAAAATCCTTGGTTAATCTAGCATTAAAGAGCGTGGATCTAGCTCTTTCAAAAATAGTTATGTTCATCTGTTCTACAATTCCATTTTGTTGTGGTGTATATACAACTGTGCGATGCCTCAAAATTCCTTCATTATCATAGAATTCCTGAAATTTTTTGTTGCAAAACTCCAATTTATTGTTAGTCCTCGAGCATATGATCCCTTTTTCTATTTACTTCTTAATCAAAGTTTTTCATTGCTTAAAGTTGACAAACACCTCATCCTTATACTTCAACATGTACACAATACTCTCCATGAGAAATCATTAATGAATATCAGAATGTATCTGGCATCACCCTTTGAGAGAACTTGAGAAGGCCCCCAAAGATCTGAGTGAATATTATTCAAGGTGTCCTTGGTCCTGTGAAATGTGATGTTGAATTTGACTCTGTTCTTTGTTCCAAGAACATACTGCTTACTGAAATCCAATTCCTTAGTCTTCTCTCCATAAAGCAAACTCTATTTGCTCAATTTTAAAGTTGGCCTCTCACTCATATGCCTAAACTGCATATGCCACAATTTCATAATGTCATTGAGTGATGAAGAAACTACTGCAGTACCAGAAATTGTACAACCCTGCAATATGTAAAGACCATTCCTCATGTCTCCCTTCATGATTAGCAAAGCACCCTTAGAAACCCACATAACTCCATCTTGAGCTTTGTACTCAAAATAGTTCTTATCTAGAATACCCAGTGAAATTAAATTTTTCTTCAGATTAGGAACATGACGCATATCTGTTAGTATCCTTAATATTCCATCATGCATTTTGATACTCACTATGCCAATCCTAACAGCTCTACAAAATGCATCATTTCCCATGAGTACTTTACCAGTATTGTGTTTCTGATAAGTGGTAAACCAATCCTTTTATAGACACATATGATAGGAACAGCTACTATCTAAAATCCATTATGAACTTAGAAAACTCTCAGTAACATTGATAATATGCCCACCATCAGACTTATCCTCAACAATTCCTGCAACATCAACCTATTTTTTTTTTTTTTATCAAAAGATGCACATGAATCCTTCGCCTTTCTACATTTTGGACAATTTTGTTTCTAATGCCCCTTTCTTCAGCACCTAAAACGTTTATCGTTTGTTCTAGGCTTGCTTCAAAACTTATATCGGCTTATACTCTTTCCTCATTCTCTCAGTCTCTCATTTGCAACCAATCCTTCTCTACTTTCACTATCATTACAATCTAAGACATGCTTTCTCAATATATTAGAATTTAATGAGGCCTTCACATCATCTGTTGAAATTGTATCTCTCCCATATAGCAAAGTAGTAACCAGGTGCTTAAAAGATTTATGTAGAGAACATAAGAGAATTAAAGCATGATCTCCATCCTCAATTTGTACATCTATATTAGCGAGATCTAAAATCACCTTATAGAACTAATCAATATGTTGAGTAATAGATGTACTGTTTCAAATATAGCCGATTTGTGAATGACTTCGTCATATATAGACTCTCCAACTTTGACCACAATCCTATTGGTGTATTTTCTATGATGACCTTTCTTAGTACGTTATTTGCCAATGATAACACCAGAGTACCGTAAGACTTTGCCATAAGTTCACCATTTTCTTCATCTAATAGCATCTTTGGTAAGAAATCTTTGCCTTTTAACGGTTTCTGTAAACCTTGTTGACATAGGAGGGCATGCACCTTTATTTTCCATAGCCTACAATCGTTATTCCTATTGAATTTCTCTATCTTGTACTTCATGTCTGACATCTGGTCAATCTTGGCTCTTGATACCAATTTGTTATGACCCAAAAAGATCAAATAGTAAATATTGGAAATAAAAGCAAAGTAATTCAATGAATGTGACAAACAAGCTGTAACGTGGTTTGACGATGTACTTAATCCGGCCAATGTAGATATGAATTTTATTGATTTTAAGTCAAACTGCCAAATACAATTTAAGTCTCACAAATCTCATTAGAACATTCAACTATCTTGTTCTGCACTCTGTTATAAGAGAATATCTCTAAAATAGTATAGGAACTAGTTTCTAGGGTTTGTCCTACTCATCTCGGAAGAAATTAGGGTTTAAAAACCCAAACAAAATAGCCAACAGGCCATAGGCCTGTGTGTAGCGCCTTGACTCACAAAATTGACAATGTGGTGCTTAATGTAAAATTTGCTAGAACACGCAACGCCATGGAGCGCATCGCTTCTCGTCTTGTCAACTCCAGGCCGTTTCGCACCATTTCTTTCATTTCTCAATATTTATGGGTTAAATTTCAAAATATAATCAATATTTTTAAATATACCAAACTTGGATTTTCCGAAGATTCCAAGCAGACCAAATGTTGAGTGGTATCTTTCAATTCTAAAAAATTATTTTATTAATGCAAAAGAAAGGGAGGAGGCGTGGGGGGGAGCTTTCCCATGAAAGATTGAAATGTACTTTTCCACCCGTCCCTTTGAATATGAAACTGAATTCTATAACAAAAAGTAAATACTTATTAATGTATTCACCAAAAAAAATAAAAAAAACTTATTAATGAATTATGTAACGGGGCGTATGACAGGATTTTCTGAATTTTCTCATCCATATTACAAAAAGAAAAAAAGGAAAAAAGAAAGTAAATCATTTGACCAAGAAATAAACATGGGATTTTGTCTCCGAGGTGTCCTATAACACAGAACACTGATGACAGTGGAATCAAACTTGTTAATCCATCTCCAAACTAATCTGAGAAGCCCTCAAATTCCCCCCACCCCACACCGCCTCGCACATGTAGTGACGATATATACATACGAGAGGCCAAGCCAAGAGTATTTCAGTGCTTTGCCGTGGCTGCATTATTGTTCTACCGTCCATTTCGTCTTCTTTAGCGCGTTTGTTTTGTCCTTTCTTTCAACCTTTCTGCAATGGCGGTGGAAAGGTTCTGAGGATTGCTGAAACTAAAAACAGTTGTTTCTTTCCTCTGGTCTTTTCTTCCAAGAGGAACAATGTCAGCATTTATTTTTTTAAGCCAGCTTTTATTTATTTATTTATTTATTTTTTGCTGCACTCATCTTTTTATGTCCATGTTTATGTCATTTTTGGGCACCCCATTTGCCAGATTTTGAAGGAAAAAACAATGAGTTGTTTTAAGATTTTAAAAACTTTTCATGGGATTTTCAGTTCGGGCAGAAAAGGTTTCATTTTCTCGATTTTTCATACTGATGCAGCCACAAGCTCAGATTTTTGCGTAATTATTGTTCTGGACCACGAGATCTAAATTTATTTAATTGTTCACGTTTGACGTATGCTTATCTATCATTCTCTTGATTATGTTACTGAAAGTTGTTTTGTCTGTCACATTGTAATCATTTCAAAGTTGGTGTCTTTTTGCACAGATTAAAGTGTTGTGGCTATTCTTTTTGTGATTATGTTTGTATTTTTGATATATTTTGTTTTCTGTGAGTTCTTTTCTCCGAGAAGATCGACAAAATGCTTGGCCCTTTAGTGTTTGGTGGTGTATATTCACTTTGGCATCAGATGTGACTAAAGTTCATGTGTCTTTAGCGTTACTTAAGGAAATCTAAAGCTTCAGCCGGTATTTAGTAAGAGCTTTTATATTTGTTTATTTGTTTTTCAATTCCAAGAATTCTTTGTTTAACTTCAAAGATCTCTCCACGATGTACACCAGCACATGGTTCTGCTAAACTATTGACCAAAATTTTCTTTCTTTTTTCCCATTTATTTCTTATACATATACACACACACACACACACTACTCTTAAAGTTGTGGCCTTTCTCTTTACTTATAAGATTCATTCATATACCTTATTCGAGCAAGTGATTTACGGTAAGTTCTCTTTTATCTGGTTGCTTGTAGCCCTAAAAATTTCCTGGTGAAACTGAAGAGGAGATAATCTAGTATATTGTTGCCTTTTCTTTTTCCAATCTTTAGCCTGATATCTGGTAGGTGAGCTTTTCAGTGAAAGTGGCTTCATTTGTTGTCTCTACTAGACTGCAGTCTGTATTTCTACATATTAGTATAAAATGCTTCTTTATCTTGTGGGCCTGATGGGATGATTCTGTTAAAGCTATTCCCAAATATATATATTTTCTTGTAGATATGTTTATGTGCTCTACAATTGTTTTATCACTCTGCACTTTGTTTAGGAAACATCTAGCAACTTATTTGAGTTAGATTATCCATTATAACTGAGCTTGATTTGCATGGAGCCTGAAACGATAAGCCATTTGGTTTCTACCGTTTATGGTGTTTACTTATGATTTTCTTTCCTTTTCAGAGGATCTTTAGCTGCACACATTGTCTTGCCTTGTGGCTAATATTGTGAAGTTCCACTGGACGTAGGCCATTGTCACAATTCAGCACTCTAGCTACTCAAATTCATCACCAGAGGTGAGTAAAGTACACCTTAAGGTGTGATCTTACACCCTAGAGAATTGGATTGTGTTGTGAACTGATTAAGGATTTCTTTGGATGGCTGATGTCAACTTGCTTCTTGGTATCAATTCCTTTTCTTCTCACTATCATGTTTTTCAAATGCAGTTGCTACTGGGAAATTAGTCTCTATTTGGTTCTAATTTTCCACATCTAAATGTAAGGCAAACCGAAAAAAAAAAGTGTGCTATATTACTGAATATGCTATATCAGTTGCAGTTATGATACTGTAGATCACTAAAGGCTTTTATTCCTTTTTACTAAAGTTTTTTTTTCTGCATTTCTGGCTTCTTCTACCATAGAATTGTTGGTGGTGAAGAGTTTGAAAGTGCACATTTTTGTTCCCTTCCCTTTTTTCTCTTAAGTTCACGATCATGTTGTCAGGTGCTTAGGATATGATTTACCAGAAAAAGAGAAAGAAAGAAAGAAGAAGATATTATACCTGTCTTAGTCTATTTTAATCTGCTTTTTAGATTTTTTTTCTTACTCCTACTTCAAGTGTTGAACTGTAGACGTGCTGTATTTGCAATTGTTCCATTTATTGGTTTTTTAGTTTCCTCTAACTAGTTGTCATTTCCTGCATTTAGCATTTGAACATTGCCAATTTCTGAATATTTTTTTTCATTTCTGAATCTCTTTTTTCACATGCAATTTTTTTTATGTCCATCTTTATAGCATCTCTATTCTCTAGAATATAGCAAGAAAATTCCAAAGCTTAAACCTCCGTTAATTTTATGTCTTTGTTTTCATTTCCAGGTTCCAGCGAAGCATCTTTCTTTTTCACGGAATTAGCAGTTCTTGATAACTCATAAAGGGCAATGACTGTTGGAAACTTAAAACTTGGGGTAGATGTTGTTAGTGCTCATAACCTTTTGCCCAAAGATGGGCAGGGTTCATCTAGTGCTTATGTGGAACTTTACTTTGATGGTCAGAGATACCGCTCCACAATCAAAGAGAAAGATCTCAATCCTGTGTGGAATGAGAGCTTTTACTTCAATATATCTGATCCTTCCATCCTCCACTGTCTCACTCTTGATGCCTACATCTATAATAATGTCAAAGCCTCTCAATCTAGAGCCTTCCTCGGGAAGGTTAGTATTAATGGAACTTCCTTTGTACCCTACTCTGATGCAGTTGTGCTGCACTATCCTTTGGAGAAGCGTGGTATCTTCTCACGTGTCCGAGGAGAGCTTGGCCTCAAGGTTCATATCACAGATGATCCATCAATAAAGTCATCTATTCCTGTTTCTGCAGCAGAGGAAACTCAAATGCCCTCAGAATCAGTTCAGAAACCAATCTCTCACTCAGTTCATAATGTAAAATCTGAGGCAAGGCACACTTTCCACACTCTCCCAAAACGTGATAGCTCTGAACAGCATATTCCCCCTCCTGCAGTTCAAGTACCTCATCATGCTACTAAATATGTGGCCGACGAGATGAAGGCTCCTGAGCCAATACCTCCAAAACTTGTCCGGATGCACTCAGCAACATCAGCACAACCAGTTGATTATGCGCTTAAGGAGACAAGTCCTTTCCTTGGTGGAGGACAAGTTGTTGGGGGACGTGTTATCCGAACTGACAGGCCAGCTGCAGGGACCTATGATCTTGTTGAGAAAATGCACTTCCTGTTTGTGAGAGTTGTTAAGGCCCGTGAGCTTCCTGCCATGGATGTCACTGGGAGTCTAGATCCTTATGTAGAGGTGAGAATTGGAAATTATAAAGGAGTTACCAAGCACATTGAGAAACAGCAAAATCCAGTGTGGAATGTAGTTTTTGCCTTCTCAAGGGAGCGGATGCAAGCATCAGTACTAGAAGTTGTTGTTAAGGATAAAGATCTTGTGAAGGATGATTTTGTTGGTTTTGTTAGATTTGACCTTAATGAGGTTCCACTGCGTGTTCCACCTGATAGTCCTCTGGCTCCAGAATGGTACCGTCTTGAAGATAAGAGGGGAGAGAAGATAAAGGGTGAGCTGATGCTTGCAATCTGGATTGGGACTCAAGCAGATGAGGCTTTTCCTGATGCGTGGCACTCTGATGCAGCTTCGCCTATTGACAGCTCTGCTGCTGCATCAGCTCTTATACGTTCTAAAGTCTATCATGCGCCACGCTTGTGGTATGTCCGTGTTAATGTTGTTGAAGCCCAAGACTTAGTGCCATCAGAGAAGACAAGGTTCCCTGATGCTTATGTGAAGGCACAGATAGGAAACCAAGTCATGAGAACAAAACCAGTTCAGGCTCGGAACTTTAACCCCTTGTGGAATGAGGATTTATTTTTTGTGGCTGCTGAACCTTTTGAAGACCATCTCATTCTTACAGTTGAGGATCGAGTGGCTCCTGGAAAAGATGAAATAATTGGGAGGGTTATTATACCATTGAATATGGTTGAAAGGCGTGCTGATGATCGCATCATTCATTCTCGTTGGTTTAACCTAGAAAAGCCAGTCGCTGTGGATGTTGATCAATTAAAGAAAGATAAATTCTCTAGTAGACTTCATCTACGAGTCTGCTTAGATGGAGGCTACCATGTTCTAGATGAATCTACTCATTATAGCAGTGACCTTCGCCCGACAGCAAAGCAACTTTGGAAGCCACCAATTGGTGTTCTGGAACTTGGCATCTTAAATGCAGTGGGACTTCACCCCATGAAAACACGTGATGGAAAGGGCACATCAGATACATATTGTGTGGCTAAATATGGTCACAAATGGGTCCGAACTCGTACAATTGTTGACAATCTTTTCCCCAAGTACAATGAACAATATACTTGGGAGGTCTTTGATCCAGCAACAGTCCTCACAGTTGGTGTTTTTGACAACAGTCAGCTAGGTGAAAAGGGCTCAAATGGGAACAAGGACCTAAAGATTGGGAAGGTTCGAATTCGAATTTCTACACTTGAAACAGGCCGAGTCTACACACATTCTTATCCACTGCTGGTCCTCCACCCTACTGGTGTCAAGAAGATGGGGGAATTGCATTTGGCATTACGATTTTCATGCACTTCTTTTGTTAACATGCTCTACGTATACTCACGGCCTCTGTTGCCAAAGATGCACTATGTTAGGCCTTTTACAGTGATGCAGTTGGACGTGCTAAGGCATCAGGCCGTTAACATTGTGGCCACAAGGCTGGGTCGGGCAGAGCCCCCTCTTAGGAAGGAGGTTGTAGAATATATGTCTGATGTGGACTCACACCTTTGGAGCATGCGAAGAAGCAAGGCCAACTTTTTCCGTATGATGTCAGTCTGTTCTGGCCTATTTGCTGTTGGGAAATGGTTTGGGGTTATCTGCATGTGGAAAAACCCCGTCACTACAGTCCTCGTGCATGTGCTGTATCTGATGCTTGTTTCCTTCCCTGAACTGATCCTTCCAACAATTTTCCTTTACATGTTTCTAATCGGAATCTGGAATTTCCGATACCGACCAAGGTATCCTCCTCACATGAACACAAAGATCTCACAAGCTGATGCAGTGCACCCTGATGAACTTGATGAAGAGTTTGACACATTCCCAACAAACCGCAACCCAGATTTGGTTAGAATGAGGTATGATCGGCTGAGGAGCGTGGCTGGCCGGATCCAGACAGTTGTGGGTGATATTGCAACTCAGGGAGAACGTGTCCATTCTCTGTTAAGCTGGAGAGACCCGCGTGCTACTGCCATTTTTGTTACTTTCTGCCTTGTTGCAGCTCTAGTATTGTATGTCACACCTTTCCAGGTAATTGCTGCTTTGGCAGGTATATACATAATGAGGCATCCAAGATTTCGCTATCGCTTGCCATCAGTGCCTATCAACTTCTTCCGCCGGCTTCCTGCTAGGACTGATAGCATGTTGTAGATTAACTACTACAAAATGCCTGCTATAGTGCGTCGGAACATGGTGGATTGACATGTTTTAGAACAAGATTTTCTGTTGTATGCTTTTAATGTATTTTCATATATCATGCCCTTATCTTCTAAACTAGCTCTTGAAGATATATTTGTGGAACTTATAAATAATTCCTGCTTCAAAGTAAAACTTTAATAGGTCTTTAGTGTAGTAACAGTTTTTAGTTTTACCTTTTTTCACCTACTCTATTCTTTCCACGCTGAATTGTGATTTCTTTTCAGCCAGCGCACACATAGTTCATATTTCCTGGTCCAGTCTGCTGAAGTTAGCGACGACGTATTTGTGGACCGTATAAACCTCAACAGGTTATCAATGTGATAACCATAACTGGTAATAAATTTCAGTTTGATGGTAACCTGTTATTTCACTACTTCATTTCTTGCATGATGAATTATACTAGTTTTCAGCTGGTTATTTGTTTGATGGGATTGCTCAACTTGTATAGCATAATTTATCATTAATGAGTAGTTCAAATTTCAGGTCACCCGTGCCCAATAAACTTCAACAGTTCATTGCTAGTGTGATAATGATTTGTTAAGAGGGTGTTTCGCTGAGCATATTCAAATGGCCTTATAAGTTTTGGAATCTTATTAAATATTTTTTAAGCTTATAAGATGCTATATTTTTTTTAAAAAAATAATTTCTTAAAGTATTTGGATAAAATAAGATCTTGAAGCTTATAAGATGTTACTAATAACAATTTTATAATTAATATGATTAAAATTAATAGAGCATATTGAAATCTTAAAAATAAGTTGGTAGTTTTTTACTTTTTTTTTAAAAATAGATTACAAGCTCTTAACATTTTATTTTAAGAGCTTTTAAGCTCTTTTTTTTTTTTTTAAATTACCAAACATATTTTAACATTTTATAAGCTCTTAAACATCTTATAAGATGTTTTGAGGAGTTTATAAACTCACCTAAACATCTTCCTAATGTGCAAAATTTGACTTAGAAGGCGTTTGGCTAAACTTATTTAAAACATGTTATAAACTCCTATATCTTATGAGATGTTTTTAGAATTTATAAGATATATTTTATGAGATGTTTTTGGAACTTATAAGATGTAAAATCTAATTTTTAAAATAAATTATTGAAGTATTTGAATAAAATAAGATTTTAGAGTTTATATGATATTAGTAATATCAATTTTGTAATTAAAATGGTTAAAAATAAAAAAGTTTATTAAAATTTTAAAAATAAAGTAGGGTCTTTTTACTTTTTTTTTAAAGGGCTTATAAGATCATAACATCTTATTTTAGAATTTTATAAGCTCTTTTTTAAAAAAAATTTATTAAATATTTTTTATTATCTTTATAAGCTCTTAAACATTTTTTATGATGTTTTGATAAATTTATAAGTTAATTCAAACACCCTCTTCATTGTCAAATGGGCAGTTCAAGTTTCATGTCCATCTTCCGAAGCAGGTAGAGAATATATTTGTCAAACTTGTAAATGATACCTCAACGGGTTGTTACGCGGATAATAATATTTTCCTTTCAAACTGATTTTTTAATGTACTTAGTGTATATAATTTGGTGTCAATTAACACCCTTCTAATCTAGTACTGCTAAATTGTGCATGAAAATGAAGGAGAATGAGATCAATTCAATTAAGGTGGTAGACATGTTAATTTTTGGTTAATTAAAAAATGACACATGTAAAATAATATGCTATATATTAATTTAAAATTTTTATTTATTTCTTGAAATTTATTAAATTTAATTCCAAAAGATAAATATTTGGTTTTAATTAATACTCTAGTATTTATTTTATATTCTAATCAAATATTGACAAATGTCAAAGATGAAGTGTCAATATTTATAGATCAATCAAATCAAAGATATTTGATATTATTTATTGATATTGATATTTTCTTTTGATTTTGATATTATCAAATCAAAGATATTTGATATTATCTTTTGATATTTGATATTATTTTATTAAAGAGATAATCGTCAAAGGAATTCAAGTCAATCTAGAAGTCTACCATCAAGTGTCTATATATAGGGGGTAACCAAAGCTCATTCTACACATAACACAAATTTTAGTAGATGAGAGAAACTTAGAAGGAGTCCAACAATTCTCTCAAGCAAATTCAAGGGGATCCATGATGTTTAATGTGTTCTTCATGAAATTTATATATTTTTTACGTTTGATTTGAGATTAAGTTGCGAAGCTCTCAAATTGGCATTATTTTTATTTAAGGAGATCCATGACATTCAAGGCGTTCTTTGTAGAATTTATATATTTTTGGCGTTTGATTTGAGATTAAGGTATGAAGCCCTCATATTGGTATTATTTTTATTAAAGGAGATTCACGACATTTAAGGCGTTCTTCGTAAAACTCATATATTTATGGCGTTTGATTCGAGATTAAGATGTGAAGCCCTCGAATTAGTGTTATTTTTATTCAAGAAGATCCACGACATTCAAGGCGTTCTTCGTGAAACTCATATATTTCTAATGTTTGATTCGAGATTAAAGTGTCAAACCCTCGAATTGGCGTTATTCAAATCAAATTGAAGAAAATCCACAACATTTAAGATAAAGAAATTTGCACTTACAAATTTTAGCACTTCTAGTGGGACAATCTCTACCTCTCATCTCTTTCTTTCGTCAAAATTAAAGTATCAAATAGCTGCCTACAAGACTACTGCATTGAAAATTACTATCTCAAATTCCTCAAGGGTTGGAGCAAAAAGTGTTGGCGTCATCAAAAGAAGTATATCCAAGAAGTTGCAATCATCTTCCGAAGTGGCTCCTTTACTTGTTGTGAAAAAGCTGTTGCCAAATTTTATTGATATGAATAAAGATGGTGGAGGCTCATAGGAAGAATTTGCATCATTCATTCCCCACTCAGCATCAAATTCCTCAAGTATGGCGACAGTGATGGTGACAAGTGCTACAATCTAGGAGGAACAAATTTCAAATTTGACGAGGGCTATTGAAGGACTCACAATGTCTGTCCAAGAGCAAGACTTTCAAATCTCCAAATTGATGAGCAAAGGGGACAATCTTGATGTCAGCTGTATGATGGAGAAACAAATTGAGGCTCAAGATGAAGGTGAAACATCAACAAGGAGACAATTAACCAAAAATGAAGAGATTGCAGCAAAAGAACTAAAAGTTTCTACTAGATTAATTCCCATCGACCTACTGAAGGAGTTTATCATGGAGACTATTAAAGACAAGCCTGATGTGAGTTCTAAGTCTTCTATGACTTACTCCAAGCCATATATTCAAAGGATTGATAACTTGAAGATGCCAATCGGTTACCAACCACCAAAGTTTTAGCGATTTGATGGCAAAGGCAACCCAAAGTAGCACGTAGCTCATTCCATTGAGACTTGTAATAATGCTGGGACATATGGAGATCATTTGGTCAAGCAATTTGTTCGATCATTAAAGGGTAATACTTTTGATTGATATGTTAACTTGGAGGCAGGTTTTATCGATAGTTGGAGGTAACTGGAACAAGAGTTCCTCAATCGTTTCTACAACACTCGAAGGATAATCAATATGATTGAACTCACCAACTCTTGCCAGTTGGAAGAAGAGTCAGTCATTGACTACATCAATTGTTGGAGAAATTTGAGTCTTAATAGCAAAGATCAATTGTTAGAAGGTTTAGCAATTGAGGTGTGTATCCAAGGAATGCATTGGAGTTTTTGCTATATACTTCAAGGAATTAAACCAAAACTTTTGAAGATTTGACAACTTGTGCACGTAATATTGAAACGAGCACGAATTTGGATGAACAAGAAGATTCAAGTGATGCCAATAATGATGAAGATGTTGGGGACAATTAATTTTCATCTTCAAATTTCATATGCTCCTTAATATGAGCCTAAACTATAAATAATGTTCCCAAATAAGAGCATAAGCTATCTAAAATTCTGAAATCTTCATGTCTCCAAATCTATGACTCAATTCTCCAAGTCTTCAAATTCAAAACTCAAATCTTCAAGTATCCAAATTCAAACTCAAGTCTTCAAATGCAAACTGAAGTCTCCAAGTTTCTAAAATTCACGACTCAAGTTTCCAAGAGTTCAAGTCAAGACTCAAGTTTCCTAGACTTTAAGTCAAGACTCAAATCTCTAAGTCTTCAAATTCAAGACTTAAATTTTAAGTCCTCAAATCAAAGACTTAAGTCTCCAAATCTTCAAATTTAAGATCATATCTCAAGTCTTCAACTATTCAAGTTAAGGCTCAAGTTTTGAAGTCTCCAAATTCAAAACTCAAGTTTGCAAATCTCTAAATCCACGACTCGAGTCTTCAAATTCAAGACTGAAGTCTCCAAATGTCCAAATTCAAGACTTAAGTCTTCAAGTTTTCAAATCAAAGACTCAAATCTTCAAGTCCAAAGCTCAAGTTTTCAAATTCCAAATGCTCCTAGATACGAGCACAAACTATTTAAAAATTTTAAATTAAAATTTTTCCATATACTCCTTGATAAGAGTTTAAACTGTTAATAAGGTTCTTAGATATAAGCATAAACTATCTAAATATTCAAAGTCTATACATGTACTCCTTAATATGAGCTTAAATTTTCTATAAGGCTCCTAGGTATAAGTATAAACTATCTAAATATTCAAATTCTCCCCATGTATTCTTTGATAAAAGTGTAAACTATCTATTAAGTCAAACTCAAGTAAACTCCTTGACATGAGTATAAATTGTTAATCAAATTCAAGTGAACTCCTTGACACGAGTATAAAATGTCTATTCAAGTTAAATGTGCTCCTTGATGCATGAGCCTAAATTGTATGTTACTCTTGGCTTGTATAAGTATAAACTGTGTACAACACCCTCTACAAAAGGATATTTACTTTGAATTATGTTATACTTTACCTTTTTATTGGGTACCATAGCTTGAGGAATGCTTCAAGGATGTTCTTATTGCAGACACGTGTGAAAAATGGAGAGAAAGGGGAAAATTATCAAATACTTCAAGCCTTGCCTTTTTCGTGGATTATCGACACATTTTTCGCCAAGTTTTGAAGTGGGGGCATTTGTAGACATGTTAATTTTTGGCCAACTAAAAAGTGACACATGTAAATTAATATGCTATATATTAATTTAAAATTTCTATTTATTTCTTGGAATTTATTAAACTTAATTCCAAAAGATAAATATTTAATTTTAATTAATACTCTATTATTTATTTTATGCTCAAATCAAATATTGATGAGTGTAAAAGATGAAGTGTCTACATTTGTGGACCAATTAAATTAAAGATATTTGATATTATTTCTTGATATTGTTATTATCTTTTGATGTTTGATATTATCAAATTAAAGATATCTGATATTATCTTTTGATATTTAATATATTTTTATCAAAAAGATAATCGTCAATGGAATTCAAATCAATTTAGAAACCTCCTATCAAGTGCATAAATATAGGGAGTGACCAAAGCTCATTTTACACACAACACAAATTCCAACAGACGAGAGAAACTTGTAAGGAGTACAGCAATTCTTTCAAGCAAATTTAAGAAGATCCACAGCATTTAATGCGTTCTTCGCAAAATTTATATATTTTTAGTGTTTGATTCGAGATTAAGGTGCAAAACCCTTTAATTGGCGTTATTCAAATCAATTTTAAAGAAAATTCACTGCATTTAAAACAAAGAAATTTACGCTTACAAAGATATACGCAAGATTTTCAGATTGTGTATCCGTTCATTAATTATCTAGCCATGTTAAGTGGTTGAGATATAGTCCTATTTTAATTATTATGATATGGTATATATGAAAGATTATGTATCTGTAATCTACTAATTATTTGAGCCAATGACGGCTAGTGATGGAGTTGTGCCAATACTATATCATACGTCTGTCCAGACATCTCATGCAGATTGATTGTTAGTGCATAATTGGAAATTAAGTACCATGTTTTCACTCATTTAAGAATATATTATTGTCAATGAGTTAGGTGTACTTTGACTTTATATAGTTTCCCTAACGCCAGGCAACAAACTAAAAATACAATGAACAGACAGATTATACATTGAAATCTGATTAGTCCCAATATTTAAATTGGTAGTCAAATGCTTGTGTTCTAAATTTCTTTGAGGAACTCATCGGTTTATGCCTCATAATCAGTTCACTCTTTGCAAAAACGTGCTTCCATGTCTCAATCAATGTTTCTGGCGAATCCCACTATCACCAGAAATCTTCACTATTAAAGCACAAGCTCACAGAAAAGCAAGTCATTCTGTCGAAAGAACTATCAAAATGGCTGTCTTCGCGTATGGGAAGAAACCAAGGCTGTCCAAAAGAATACAGGCCAATGAACGTGGTTTCTTTTGTTCATTCCTAGAGAAAATCTTGTTCAGAGTGCCAGCAGCACTTTTTCTCTTAGCTTTTATCTACATATGGTCCTCTTCCACTACTGTTATTTCAGGCAACATTGTTCATGTTTGTGTTTCATCTAGGAAACTCAACAATCTCTATTGCCTGTCTGCTGGTACTCAACCCAATATTCAAATCCCTGTTTCACTTCTCAATGACAATTCTTCCACAGAAGCTGCTGATTTTGGTATAAAAAGTTCCATTCCTACTGTCAATCAGAATGTAGAAAAAGCTACTGATTTTGATAGCAGGAGCTCAATTCTTGCTAGTAGTGAGGAAGGAAGGAATGAGACAGTGGAATATGCATTCAGGGAAATTGAAGAGCAACTACAAATACATCGATTGTGGGCAGCAGCAGACCAAAATCATGCTACATGTGAAGGAAGAGGCATTTATGTTTATGAATTACCATCAAAGTTCAACAAAGACTTGCTAGCTCAGTGTGGTGACATGATTCCATGGGTGGACTTCTGCAAATGTCTTACCAACGATGCATTGGGGGAGCCGATAGATAAGCTTGGGAAAGGCTGGCACAACACTCATCAGTACTTGTTGGAGCCCATTTTCCATGCCCGAGTTTTGAAGCATCCATGCAGAGTGTACAATTGGGACGAGGCGAAGCTGTTCTATATCCCTTACTATGGGGGACTAGACATCTTGAGATGGCACTTCAAGAATGTGTCAAATGATGTTAAGGATTCAATGGCACTGGAACTGGTGAGATGGCTTGAAACACAGGGTCCATGGTACCAGAACTTAGGTAAGGATCATGTCTTTGTCCTGGGAAAGATTTCATGGGATTTCAGAAGAAATGAGAGGTCTTCATGGGGTACTAGGTTGTTAGAGCTTGATGAAATGCAGAATCCTATTAAGCTCTTGATCGAACGGCAACCATGGCGCCTCAATGACATTGGGATACCTCATCCGACATATTTCCACCCTCAGACAGATGATGATATTGTCACATGGCAGCTAAAGGTCATCAAATCAAACACGAGGAGCCTAGTTAGCTTCGCAGGTGCAGCAAGGCCTGATTCACCAGACAGCATCAGATCAATGCTAATTGAGCAGTGCACCTCAACAAGCAAGGGAGAATGCAAGTTTCTGAACTGCTCATCAGGACAATGTGATAGGCCCGAGTTGATTATGGAACTATTCATGGAGTCTGAATTTTGCTTACAGCCTCCAGGAGACAGCCCTACAAGAAAATCAGTTTTTGATTCACTTGTGTCTGGCTGCATTCCAGTGCTCTTTGATCCCATGACAGTTTACTATCAGTATCCATGGCATTTTCCAGAAGATCATGGCAAATATTCTCTTTTCATCGACAAAGAAGATGTAAGAAACAAGACTGTTAATGTTGTCGAGAATCTCATGAAGATCCCAGCCAAGGAAAGGGAGAACATGAGGAGATACATAGTTTATGAGCTCTTGCCTGGACTGCTTTATGGAGATCTGAATTCGAAATTCAACAAGTTTCAAGATGCATTTTCCATAACCATAAACAATCTGCTTGAGAGAGTTAGCAGACTGAATGAATTGTGAAGAATAAGACTAGACAGAATCCGGTCTTCTTTTTATATGTATAACATTTATATACACCATTTTTACTCTTCTTTTTAGAAAAAGGTAGAAGTTTTATTATTACAGAGTGAACTTTTGTTTTGCTTGCAGTCAGCCGAAATAGATGTGCTAATCTCACTCAGCTGTTGATGTATATACTGTCGGATTCATTTAATAAGATATTTTGTAAGAACTGAAAATCCCATTGTCGTATGGCTTTCTGATGGTGCTTTCAAGTTTCAACTTGATGAATCAAAATTTTTTATCCAAAAGAACAAACCATAATCATATATAAGTGAAAATTTGCCTAGTGGGCACTGATGTGCACAATTAAGTAATTTACCACAACGATAGAGGCTCTCTAATATAATTAGCTATACTAATCCATCTCATTGAGGACTTGAGCTTTCGTTGTTTACCTTAAATGGAATTTATCTTCGCAGTGCCCTAGCTTATAGTATAATTTTTGTTGGTGTAAATTTGGGGCAGAAAACTTCAAGTAACTTCAAATGATGAGTCATTAATGGATAACAAAATTTCAAATATGTTAAAAGGGGGTCCGTAGTTAGGAGTTTTATTACTCGAGTCCCATTAAACAAGTGGACATCTAATTCATTATTAATTATTTTCCACTGTATATGATCTTTGTTGTTTAACTCTATTTATTTAATGATATAATTAACGCTTTTGAGGGACTTAAAATCATAATATATACCCAAAGCACCTTCAATGTTTAATGTGATGAGGGTCAAAATGACCTCTCATGAAGTCTAGGCAAGAAAGTTTGGACTTAGAGAGGAACGATTGATGCCAATTTATCAGCAAGTTAAATGTTGGATGTGAAGCCCCAAAGTTATTAGGGATGCCAGGAATGATTCCAACAATAGTCTCTTGACATTCAAGTCGGTAAGGGCTAGTTTAGTTGGATTTTTAAATTATCTCATGATAATCATGATTATTAATTTGTATGATATTTTATTATTACAATATAATTTTGTTGGCATAATAAATAAATTCATATGGCTAGTTTGATTCGATTTTTAATTTATTTTTATAATTATTTATTATGAGATAATTTATGTAATTATTTATCATTGCCCTATAGTTTGATTTACATTATTATTTTTATGTGGGTCCACATGATTATTGGTTATTATGTTTGGTTCAACGTTAAAACATCTTGATTACATTTAGTAAATTGTCTTTTTGTCCCTTACTCAAATATAAAATCTATAATTTCAAAAATTAAAGAGTAAATAGATAATTTCAACACAAGGAGTAGACCTATGGATAAATAATCTCATAGGGGCGGTAGGTTAATTTATCATGGGAACTGCACATATAAACACGGATTTTTGTATTCATACAGACATGAGTGTTTATTATCACTTCAACTAAATGAATGATAAGGTTGGATAAAAACGCTTTATCCTACCTTATCATCCCAATCAAACTAGTTCATAGGGCTCAACATGTTAATTTATCATGAAAATTGCGCATATAAACATGAGTTTTCAATATTCATGTGAATTTGAGTATTTATTATTATTTCAATTAAATGGATAATAAGATGAGATAAAAACATTGAATCCTACCTCACTATTCCAACCAAACTAGTCCTAAAAAGATATAAGAATGCTTGCTAGGAATTTAAAAAAGTATTTTAAGCATACCCGAAAATGACAATTGGAGATTATTTAATTTGGCACTGCAAGTTTGGACCAGTCTGGATTATGGATCCAGCCCATGATCAAAACAAATGTATGGGGTTAGGCCCATCATGACCCTTCGGAAAAATATTAGGCTGGAGACCAGAACAATCGATAATTTTCGCAGCATATACATTTGCCTGTTGGGTCGATTGGTTTTTGGGTCATTCTTTCTTGTATTTTCTCCTGCTGGGCCCGCGGTGATTAAGCCCAATTGTGGAAAATGTAAACCCGCATCACAATATAGAGCGTTTAAAAATTTATAGCTAAGGAAGCATGGGCCGTTTAAAAAATTGTGGGTGTTGGTCTTTAATCATTTCAAAAAAAATATAGTATTGGTCTTTGTTTATAATAATAGCTTCTTCTTACTGAATATACATTTAGGCATTTGGTGGTAATTAGTTCGACAGTATTGTTTTCATTTTTATATGTGAGGTTCAATTGAACTTTAATACTTTTTATATACATATATGTATAAATAGTTGAGTGGTCTGTGGCACAACAGTATAAATTTTTCATATAATATGAGAGGTCAGGAGTTCAAAACTTAATGAATTCTTAATGTGCATATGTATAAATAAAAAAAAATATGTAAATAAATACATATAAATTTAACTACCAATTATAGTTTTGCCTAATAATCATAATAAAGTAGAAGTATACATATAAATTTATTAGGCCAAATTGCATAGTGCCCCCGTCGATGATCAAAATTGATTCATAACCCTCTATGAAATAGAGATTGGCTTCCACACCCCTTGTGTTTAATTAAATGTAGCTTACGTGACCCATGCTTGACCTGACCACAACTTAAACTATGTTATGACAAGAATACCCCCATATATGTATGAGTGGCTATTGTCAAGTTTAGTTTGTTCAAAAAATCCCTCAAACTAAACCCTAATTCTAATCGAAATTGAAAATGTACCTTCCTTAATACACAGTGAATATGAAGATTATTAAAGAAAACTTGTAATTGAAAACTTGAACACCATTTTCGGGTAGGATTCGTGAAAATAGACTAGTTATACCACAAAATGAGGTAAGTTAGGGCTTATTTTGTCATTGCAATTTTTCTATGGATTGTAACAATACTTGAAATTTTTGAAATTATTTGGTATTTTCCTGATTTTAAAACAATATTTGTATGCTAGTTTTACCTCTAGGGCTTAGTTTGTACTGTTCCAATGTGATTATGTATGTTTAGGATATATA
>JACGDI010005219.1:2142254-2174145 GCA_014898725.1 Jacaranda copaia | reverse complement strand
ATGGATTCTGGTTTGGTGAATGGTGAAACTTTGCAGTGTGTCTTGATTTAGCTTTGGCAGGAAAAAAATGGTGTTTTTTCTATTAGCTTTTGGTTCATGGCCTATGCCCAAAATGCTATCTTTCAATCTTTAGCTGGTACTCAACTAGTATTTATGTGTTTTTATTATTGTTATTCTCATTCTTTGTGGAAAATATTGGTTGGTGTATATTGCCATTGCATCTAAAACTTGTTTGTTGCAGGATGCTAAGGGGAATGACGTTAATCTGGGTACTTACAAGGGCAAGGTTCTGCTGATTGTCAATGTTGCATCACAGTGGTATGCTTGGAGAAACTTGCTTTTATAGTTTTATTAATTGTCCTAAAATGATTTACTGACATGATGAAGATATTTTGCATAAAAAGCCATCTTGCTGTTCTTCTAGTGTGCTGGTAGTTTTGAGTCAGCGGCTTTTGAAGCTAGGCTCACGAATATCAGCCTATGCTGGCTATCTCTAGTTGTAGATGTGAGCACAAGTGAATATAAAGATATGGCCTTCTGTACTCAATGTAGATATATTAGCATGTCTTCAAATCTGACCAAGTTGCTAGTAGGAGTCTGAACTATTGAATTAACAGAAGATAAACACAGCAGATGATATGCAGTGGACGATCTTCACCTTTCTTTGTTGTCTAACATCATCGGGTAATTCCATTTAGTCTCTTTCTAAGAAGCTAAAACAACCAAGAATTGTTAGCTCTTTCAAGTCCCTTTCTTTGAGCTTATTGATTCCATCAATCATCGGGCTGTAGATAGGGTCAATATGGATTCACCGTCATTATAGTTTATAAGTACCAAGCTCTTTTTAGTTTTTCATTCTATAATGACATAAAGTTTGTAAATTATCCAATTTTTTTCCCTATTCAAAAACCACTCCTGGGGCAAAGAAATGGCAACTTGAGTGAAGTTTATCTGCTAGTGTGAAGCTCAGTTGAACAAATAGTTTTATCATATGTGGGAGCATTTTTGCAGTAAATTACTACTTCCTATTTTTCATTGTCCTCATTTGACAAATAATATTTCTCACCGACATATGCTTTCGTGTAGTTATTTGTGTTCTTCAATTTCCTTCTCCGGAGGCAATTTTATCAATCTTATTTTATTGTCTGCTGCAGTGGCCTGACCACTTCAAATTACACTGAGTTGACACAATTATACCAGAAATACAAGGATCAAGGTCTGATTTGGTCTACTTTTCTTGGGCTGCTTTTCTTTAATTGGTTGTGGTGGGTGGAGGGGCATTTTTAATTTTAGTAGATGGTATGATTTTTCTTTCCACTCCTTAATCTGAGGTTTGGAAAGCTAATTAGCAAGTTTTTGAGCTCCAATTCAACATTGTATTGTTCTTGCAACTCTAAGATCCACTGTCACTCAGTTTACCTTTTTCCGCTTTTGGGCTGGATGGAGTGTGGTATGCTTGAGGGTTTGAGGGTTGGGACAGTCACGGCTCTGATTGTTTTTGCTGAACCTTAATATATTTTGAATTCTGATCTATCATTTGCCTACTACTACTTAGGATTGGAGATACTGGCATTTCCATGCAATCAGTTTGGCTCACAAGAGCCTGGCACCAATGAAGAAATTCAGGAATTTGTTTGCACTCGCTTTAAGGCCGAGTATCCCATATTTGATAAGGTAAAATTTATAAAAGAGCTTTTTATAAAGTTTTTCTAGCTAACCACTTTCAGAACAACCTCGACCATGACTCTTACTTCATCTTTCTGTATAGCCAGAGCAAGCTTCCTTTTTCTTGTCCTCCTTAAGCTGTACACAATTTAATTTATCATCCCCAATGCATGATATGTGGTTTTTATTATTTCTTACATTGGAAGCCTTTGACATTCAAAGTTTGATCCTTTGTGCTCTTTGCATAAAGATTGTTGTGAGTCACATAAACTTCTTTATATTCACTTGTGGAAGTGGAGGCATAGAACTAGTTCGATCATGGAATAAAATCATGTTTTTTCTTGACATAGGTTGACGTTAACGGTCCCAATGCTGCTCCAATATACAAGTACATGAAATCAGTCAAAGGTGGTCTTTTTGGGGACAGTATCAAATGGAACTTCTCCAAATTCCTTGTTGATAAAGAGGGTCGTATTGTTGATCGCTATGCTCCCACCACATCTCCTCTAAGCATTGAGGTAAACTATCAGTAATGTCATTGCCTATTCTTAAGTAAGTAAAAATTGTTGTAAATCATATTGTCATAATTCATTTGATAGCTAAGAAATCACCTTTCCTTCTTTTTTTTTCTTTTCTTTATATATATATATATATATATATTTATCACCTTTCATTTTTTGCAGAAAGATATAAAGAAGCTCTTGGAGAAAGCATAAGCAGGGCAGCTGCCTGTTTGTAACCAACCCAGCTATAAATAAGTAATCCCATTGAGGATGTCTAAATGAATAATCTCCATGTTTAAGATCTTCAACTTACTCTACTGTTGTAAGATTAAGACCTTGTTATTCATATTGCCTTCAGATTATTGTAAATCATGCTTTGCTTTACTTGGTCATCACTGGGGCCGCTCCCCGTCAACGTTAATTAGTAGATTTACAGAGGAAAACAAATTACTAATGCAATAAAAAGATTTAATAATTAAAGTTTCAACTATTTTCAGATTACTTTATGGTAAGGAAAGAAAAATGACAGACAAAAAATCAAGTAACGGAAGATGCATAGAATTTTAAACTTATTTAATTGTCGCTGAAAAACAACAAGAAATACAATATAGGACGAGGAATACAATGGGCAAATAATTTTCTCTCTAACCTTTTATTTTAAACTTTTCTTACTGTTTTGTAAGAAAAAATAATTCTCATGAATCTTCGCTTAACTCCATCTCTTAAAAGAATTTTGATGAAGAAAAAGAAAAAGAAAAAAAAATGCCAATGAGCAACCAAGTTAAATAACTTGTCAAAGTTTCTGCACTTCTAATTAGGTTTCCTGTTACAAAAGAGGAATGGAGACCGAGAGAAACAAATCCCACCAATTTACTAAGAACAAAACCCAGTTTCTTTTCAACACAGAACTTAACCCCTTATAGCAGATAACAACCAATACCTACCACCTATTACTTCCAACAACCATAAATTTTTCTACCATTTTTTGGTTACTCCTTAAGAACCTACAAGAGAAACTGTCACAGGAAGTCAGCACAGACCCACCATCCACAACACAGCAGAGGGTGAGTTCAGTTCCGTTCATCAGAGTTGGTCGATCCCTGGCTGGCACGTTTCATTTACAACACACATATATACAAAAACTGCCTTGTGCCTATTGTATGTATAGCTTCTTGTGTCATCCACGCATCAGGTCAATATCTGTCTGGGAAATTTTAACTTCAGGCCGTGAAACCGGCGGCCAAACACTTGTGCCAGAGTTAGGAGCAAAATTTTGATTAGAAGCTGCTGTAACTGGGGTCAAAGACTTCTCGGCAGATTGGTCCATCAGATGCTTTACTTCTCTTGCTTCTGGCTCGGCTTTGCTCTTTGCCTTGGTACCACCATATACAAAACTGCATGCAACCACCTGCAGAAACAGTTATTTTGCGTCCAGGAGGTGAATATCATCAACTATATGAACAGATAAAGCAAGGATTTTGCCTTTGAAAGAAGAGATGATAATCAAATCTGTACCTGAACTGGATTTGCTGCAATAAGCCTACCGCCTATCGCACCCCCAATAATATGCCCATCAGGACTACAAACTGAAATGCTTATACCACCAGTTCGATTGCGAGGACCACCAGTTTCAGCAACCAAGTAAGAACCTGACAAGCACAGTATCTCAAAACGGCCCTACAAAAAATTCCAAGCCACATTAGTTCCTTCAACAAGGGGTCACTAGACTTCCCGAATAGATGATGCCATGCATTGCAGTCAAAAGAAAGTTGAGGACACATATCAGCAACTGAACCCATAAACATGAGAATTACATCTTGAAAATGCTTATTTGCAAAAAGGTTAAGACAAAAAATTATATAACAAAGTTTCCTATCGCCTTTTTTGGTTTCTAAAGATGGATGTGGTGCTCAACTGGATTTATTATGAAATGTAAGGACTTCAGTTAAGTTCATCTCAATAGCTTGATCCTTTATAGAGACACTGAATCGGGCAGAATTGACCCACTTCCAATATTGGATTGGACAAAAAGATTTAGTTTAGTGCTCTGTATATCTTATCACCAAAAATCAATCATGAAAAACATCTTTCCATCAGTGGAACAGGTGCAAAAACATAATCACCTCTAATTGTACATGATTTAGCATTATATCATCCCCAACAAGTCCAAATACTAAAGAATCAATCAAATTTGGTAAGCTCATCTGATTATCATCAAACAGGAAACTATAAAAGCATCAGTTGATGGACATATAAGTGGCAAGTCCTTTAATACCAATAAAAATTTGGCTTCCGTTCATGCAATTCGAGATTCATTTGTAAGAAAACTCTTTGCAAGAATTTTTGTATATAACTACTCATGGAAAATGAATAGATCAGGAGTGCTTTAACCTCGTATGTGACAGTGGCTGCGGAAGTTGCAGGTTGACGTAATGTTAATGCAGAAACTGATCCATTAGCTGACAAGATGCATAAAGCTCTCGGCCTCTGTTGCGCAAATGACAGTATTTTTGCCGCAACATCCTGCCAAGAAGAGAAATTAATACTTTGTTTGTCATGGTCAACAACAATTTACTATTGAATGTGAACAGAGAAGAAAGATACATTCACTGCTTTTGAAATAAGTCAGCATAGAGGTCCAACATGCACAAAATTCAAAGACCTTGCCTAATCAGGTGCATGTCAAGGAGAACAGCAGAAACAATGTAATCAAATGAGTTAAGGTTCAACAAAAAACTTCTACCACCAAAATTTTCTCAATTCAGTATAAACTCTATGTGAGGGATTGGCTCTGGAGCGAAAGAAAGTTCAAAACATTTCAGTATCCTCAACAATCTGGAAGTAGTTCACAAAGTGTGATGTTGTGGATGTTCAGAATTAAGATGATTATGGAAACAAAAGATGAACACACCTCTCCAGCTGCAACGTGCAAGACGTGTGGTGTAAATGCTAGTCCAGCAGAGCTGTTCATCCATTCACCTGATCCAAGGAAAACCTTTTAAGAACCTAATGTTCACATGGCCATAAAACACATTGAAAGAGAATATCATAAATCTAGAAATACTGTCTGGGAAAAGAACAATAGTTTTCAACTCCAGACAACTGAGAAATTGCATTTCCCAGCCATTTTTGGTTGGGTTGGGGATGGAACTGGAAGTAGAGGGAGATCAAGGTGTTCAAATAAGAGAGAGCATTACTATATAAATACTAGAAGTAAAGAATGAGATATCTGGATATACACAAGAAATTTTTTTTAAAGAAATCTTCTTTGATTAACCAGTAACATAAAATTAGAAAACATAAATACCAAAGTTCCGTCCAAGTTCCCCCGAACCTCATACTTAAGCAACAAAGTGGTATACAAAATCTAGAAAGCAACCATCAGAATTCTAACTATGAATCCTTCCTTTCTGCTTTTAATCATAGTGTATAAACTAACTTAACCATTCTGCGTTGATTCAAAAGAAACAAGATAACTCATCATCATAGGCTATCATCACATACATTATAGAACTGAAAATATCTAATCAACTTCAACATGAACTCACCCAGCGGAGCGAGCTGCTGCTTCCATCCAGTCCCAGGAGGCCGCCCTCTCCGTGCTTTTTCCCCAGGGCTGACCGCCGCTGAGGAAGGCTTGGATGCAGGCATGGGAGACAACCCCAAAGACATATTAGCTCCATCAGGGCCATACTTCCTGGGCCGACCCCTCTTCTTCTTAACAGGCTCGCCACCCTGTGATGGACCAGGCACCATAGCCATGCTCATGCCATGAGGAAAATTGGATGATGGGTTATCAACATGGAATGATGAACCACTCACAGCACCACCACCGACCACTACATTAGGCTGCATCTGAATACCGGGACTTGAATGAGTCTTGAAAGCAGGGTTGGTGTGTATTCCACCAGCCGGAGCGGCGGCTGACCCCCCACCAGCACCGTGAACAGTTGGGCCGGGAACCGAACCACCAGACCCTCCAATCCCACCTCTGTTGAGGTAATATGAAGCTGACCCAGGTAATGCCATCCCTTCTCTCCCATCCATGCATTTACTAGCTAAATTCAAACTAAAGAATCAGAGTTTTAAGTATTTTACAGTGAGAACTAACAAACTGAACCACCAATTTTTTATGCTAACCCACAAATCTGAAACTGACCCACCAAAGAAATCAAACAAAACCCTAACTAACAAATCAAAAGAAAAAAATACAAACCAGAAAACATAATTAGAACACCAGAACTGGAAAGGTCGAGTTTTTAACAGGGGTTTAACATGGGTTTTTCAAGAATTGCATAAAGAAAATAAAGAAATCAAGGAAATTAAGATAATTGAGGTGTCAACCTCACAAAATAACTCAAAAGAAAGAAAGGAACTCAAAAAGATTGAATTTTTGACACGAATGGACTCCTAAGAACACAAACCGAAGCTTATTTCGGAAAATGTGGAGCATCCATAGCTACCTAACCACTCATAGCTTTCAGTTCAAATTCAATAGTTCTTCAACTGCACTCAGGCACACCAAGGAAATAAAAGAAAGGGAGAAAAACAAATGAAACCCTAGATTTGGAATGCGGTAGAGTTTAGGGTGGGGGGCGGGGGAGAGAGAGAGAGAGAGAGAAGAGGGAGGGTAAAGACAAAAGTAGGATGAAATAGAAAATTTTGAGCTTTTGAATTAAAGTAAGGGGAAGATACCCTTTTTCACTTGTTTATAATTCAAGCAATAATTTTTATTGGGGTCTGAAGGGGGGGGGTTTAGTCAGTAGCTGTTGTAAGGATTCTGACTCTGACGACTTTTGAAAGGCATTGGGATACAGTTGGGTGCACCTAAGTACCAAACATGTCCTTACCAGAACAGCACTACCAAGCAGCTATAGCTGTATCGGTACTAGACTACTAGTTAATTACCATGGTCTGTTTCAGGAAAAAGTATGAGTCCAATTATTTTTCTATTCTTCAGTCTTTGACCAGATTCTCTGCATCAAGTTTTTCTAATTTGAAATTAGCTCTGTACTATTGATTCGTGGCTTCCTCTGAGTGGACCGATGGAACATAACTGATCATTAGATTATGAAGCAAAGATAATTTTTTTAAAAATATTTTTAATCATGTAATAATAATGTTGGATAAGTGGAAATGTATTGCACCGGACCATTTAAAAGGATTTTCAACATTAATCCGTTATTCTTCGTGTAAATGATATATATGATCAGTTGGGTTTTTCTAAAAAGTTTATTTTATATGAGTAGTTGTGATCTTCTCTCAAATATAAAGCATTTACATGTAAACGAATTGCAACATAATGAGTTTGAAAAAATATTTTTTTTGGTAAGCGTTTTTTATCCTATATTGTAAAACTGAGTCGAGTTGGGATTATTAGACCTTTTCAATAAAAATATTTAATGATAAGTTGATAAAGAAAATAAGAATTAAAATATTAAGAAAAAAAAGTAAAAACATTATCAAACATATAATTGTATATATATTTTTGGAAGAATAAAGTACTTAAAAATATTATTATACATTTAGGAAGTGGACTATAATTGAGGTGGATTAATCACAGCTTTTAAATAAAATAAAAAGATATTGTTGAAATATTTATTTTTTGGAAGAGATATTGTAGCTCATTGTGAATTTAATGATTAGTTTTGCTTTCGAAAGTATTGCCTTTGGGATATTAAAGAGATTAGAAGGGGACAAGAAATAGTCAAAAAGTGTGTACAAGGAATTTATCAATTGATTTATGTATATATTTATTTATATTATATATAAATAGTATAATACAATTTTCTCGTAATTAAGCATGATATAAATTATTTGAGGGTACTTAAAGAAATTCAAAATGGGTAATCCCAAAATTTGGGGATTGAGAATGCCATAAGTGACGGACATTCTTTCTCAATAAACAATTATACCAACACATCAATTTAAATAGGAATTGGAGATGTGGATCCCATTTCCCCTATATAAACTCCTGACTATGCTACTTCTATGTGGCCCTTGAAATCTATTCTGGGCAATACTGTTACAGTCATGATTAAGTTCAGGCGTGCTTGGGTCTAAGTTCTAACATAAACCTACAAGCCCTATTCTCATTGGACAAACCAAAGTAGGACCAAAATTAGGATGGTCAACGAGTTGAATTTAAATATAATAGGAATACTTTTTTAAGAGTTTTAAACAAAGACAATCAAAGTATAAATAAGCTATTTAAGGCGTTTGATAATTCAAAGAAATTAATTCAGATATTAAATATATTAAACAAATCTAACAATGCTAATCTATATCCATGTCGAGTGGCTTGTAATGCTATTGCACAATTTCATTATTTCACACATAAAATATGAGACTGGAATTCGAAGTGAATTTTGCAAAACAAAAAATAAAAAAATTATCTATATGTATTAATTTTTATAAAATTATAAATCTCTTTGTTGGATCAATTTTGATTTGCAACAACCCAAGTCCAATTTTAACTCAAGATCAAATTCCATAGTGGGCTAGCTACTGAGTTTTCCAAAGAGCCCCATGCCAGTCCAATCCGTGCCCGGTCTTGTGCTAGTGCCGTTACTTTGGACTATTAATGGTGGGCTTTGTAGGTAGTTCGAGGCACAATAAGAATCTCGTTAAATCATCTTCAATGATTTGAGCATAGTTCTACGATCTTAACCAGGGCACACATGAACTTTTTGTTTGAATAAATCGGCTTTATGATTATAACATTTTTTTTAAATTTGAATAAATGGAAAATTTTAATTCATGTTTGATGAAATGTCAGACTATGGTTGGCCTTCTCAATTCTTTTAATACTATTTAGAAAAAAAATGCATCTTATAAAAATAAGTTAGTACATCTTATTTTATTTAAAGAAGATTATTAACATCTTTATTTGCACAGTTCATATATTTATTACCTATGTAAGAACTTTAAGACGAAAAATACTTAAATTTTAGAAAATTGGAACCATTTTAAAAATCATAAGAATTTTGAGATAAAAAATAGATATTTTTGGAAATTGGAAGCGTTCTGAAAATTCCATGAGCACAGAAATATTGACAATGCTGTATGCTTGCTCATCCACACAACCTCAGCAAACAAAGCTTAACTTAATATTAATATAGTCCTGTTTGATGATGGCACTTGCCCTCAAAAAACAATAAAATTACGTACCATAGTTGCTATGGTAGTACACCTATCAACTGACTACACCAATTATATATACCATTAAGGTAACTTAAATGCCACAGGTTTTATAAGTACAAAAATATTTTTCAAGATAAAATCATTTTATTAGTCATAAAGACTCAAAATCATTTTTATTTTGAACGATTTGAGTCATTTGACTTTCTTGGCTTGGACCTTGAGTTCGATTAGCAAAATCCAGGTATCCCTGCCACATATCACAATGCCATTCATTACAACATATTAAGCTCCTAGAAAGCAATACTGAAACACAATGCATGATGTTAGTAATTCAAAAATCCTAAGTTGGAAGTGTATTTGTCATTTGTTTCTTAAGAGGTAAGTGACTGGTTAACCATTCCTACATAAAATATAATGCTACTTCAAATGCATTTCATAAAACTTGACGTTTTGTTAATCCTTTTATTTCTTTTAGATAAGGATATACAAGGAACAATATATTGAGTATTCTTGTGCAGACACCACATGCTATACCTACGCATTATAATATGATCTAACTTCTGGAAACAATTCCTAAGATCGACCAAATGTGCCACAATTAAAGAAGATTGAGTTGATACCTGAAGGATTCCAACAGCAGCAAATTTGTCTATAATTGTCTTAAATAGCACTGGATGCAATGTCAAAGGCTTCAAGAGAAATTCGGCATTCTGGAACATCCATTAAATGTACCCATCAGGAACTTCACTTCATACCAAATGAATCCTCTACAAGTTCTGGCTATAAATCATGAGCAGAAACAGGAAAAATGTTTCACAACAAATAGAAGTGCGGTTAAAATGGCAAGAGTAAGCCTTTTGATGCTACACTGGCAACTAGCAGGCCTAAAGCTTGCATTTCAGTACACGCAGGAATTAGACACATAGGTCATGTTGTATGAGCTAGATGTTAGAAACATCAAGGGGAACTAATTGTTTTGATTACAGAAAGTTGGAAGGTTTATAATTGTCCTCAATTGCACAGGACGTGAGAGAGAAAAACTTTGCAATCATCCCAACTTCAAAGGCTGGTGATCCTCAATGGGAGTACTTATCAAGCAAACCCAAACTTCATGGTTTTCTAAAGCATGTCGAGGCATCCTCTTAATGAATGCACTAGGAATACAACTCTAAAATAAAGAAGAAACAAGTAACTTTCACCTTTGATGTGAAGCACTCATCCCAAAAGGTATACTTCAAATCTTCAAGTTTCCCAGTTCTACTAAGGTCATCAATAAAAAGCTTCACTTGCATGGCCTGCAAAAGAATGCACAGTATTGGAGCCTTAGAATGAAATACTGAAGTGACTTAAAATTAACAGATAAATGTAATGTGTATTGAGATGGTAACAGACATCTGGGTTGCTTCTCTGCCTATTGAAAGGATAGCCAATCACAAAGCCTGTCAGGGAAAGTTCAGAGATCTGCATAAGTACACAATATAATCAGTGAACGCACTTCAGTGTAAAGGTCTGCACTACATTTTTTGCAAATACCCACAATAACATGATTCAAGCCACAACAATGTTAAGCTTCACCGACATATAAAACAGTAAATTAAAACAACCAATATTTTCGGGGAAAAAGTTTCAGATGCAATAATCAATTTCACAACAGCGAACAATTTAAAGAAAATAACAAACAGTAAAAGGCAGATGCCAACATATATCAAAGTTTGTCTTTCGACTAAATGCCATATGTACACAAGTCTGATTCAATTACGAATCACCAGTTTCAATAAAGACAATCAAATTTGTGCACCGAAATCAGTTGTAGCAGCAAAATCCCTTCTTTACCAAAGATAAGCTACTATCATCCTAGTTCTTCAAAAAAATTCAGCATATAAATCCGACTTTTTTCAATCAAAATTCAAAGAGAGCATTAACAGGCTGAAAAATCAATACTACATCATAAAAGAAAAATAAATATGTAAATCAATACTCACCAAACTTTGGAAATCAGTAGCCATCAAGTCAATATTTGTTTTTTTCCGAACCAAGACGCTGCAGGTAAGCAACAATCAATATCACATAACCACGCATAGACACATTAGCAAACACCTTAACTGAAAAGAAGACTAAATTTTGTGAAAACAAAATGAAACAATAAAAGCACCCGCGTTAACCTTAAAGGTGATGCGATTTTGTTATTAGGGTCAGAAACGGCGAGGCCCACGTACTTATCACCTACATCCAAGCCAAGCAAGCGACCCTTTTTCAGCTCATTTGATTTCAGCAGTTCTTGGTACAACCTCATTGACTTCAAGTACTTCATCTGCATCATTTGTTCTAATCAGGTCGCTAACATTACGAAAAACATTATAAAATATGCCAATAGAGAGTATATAAGTTGTCAGTACGGCATTTTGTCGAACGCCTGGAGCACAAGGTGATCACTTGAAAATACTTATACATAAATGCCTATATATATAGCAGTTATATAGACGTCGTAATACATAAATACCTGTGTGCGTAGCCACAGAGAGAGAGAGAGAGAGAGCTGAGCACCTTCGGTAGCAAGAAAGTGAGGTCCAGATGATGAAAGACTTGGAAAATATTTGAGTATTTTTAGAATCAAAATTTATACTGCAATAGCGAAAAAATTGGGCTTTGCGTTGTCGAAAAGGAAAGCCCACAAGCACGAGCTCAACCAAATAAAATAAAATAAAAGCATACAAATGTTTGGATATGTTATGTAGTGTTTTGGGTTGAATTTTTTTTGGAAAATGAATTTTAATAGTGGAATTAGGTATAATGAGATTGGAGAATGCGATAAATTTCTCTTGATATAGTAGGAAATAACTAGAAAATATTTTCAAGAATATTTTTTACTAGTAATGTCATTGCTTTTGTGTCCAGTTAATAGAGAGAGAATTAGAATAGGGTTTGGGGTTAACAAACTAATTAAGTTATTGATATGAAATAACTCAACAACTCAACCCAATAAGTTATCAACTTCAAAGAATGTTTTTAGACCCACTTAGCATCTGAAACCCAATTATACTTCCAGACCCAATTGGGCCGAGTTACTTAACTACAATCGCTAAGTCGAGCGGATAGTTCTTGATTCTACCTGACGGCAAGCTTCAAGCCACCCAGTTCATTCATCTATTCCTTTGGTCAACTAGTCCCTATGGTCAATCACTGTCGACCAAAGAGCTAACTTTGGTGCTGAATCATATCCTTGCAGCATTCAATGTTTTAACAGTCAGCGTGCATTTGCATTAATGATGTGTGCCACCCTAGTACCACCTTTGCCACCAACTATGTCAGGAGATGCACCCCTAAAATACTATTCACCTAGGAAAGCAGGAAATGATGCCACTTAGAATAGTATAGAGTTGAGAAATGACCTACCACTCTCAGTAAGGACAAGAGCTCTCTACACTTGATAGGGGCATCTTAGACATATTACTTACTTGGAAAAGGCTATAAATATCCTATTGCTAGCCACTTTTTGGGTATGCTATATACACTATATGCTCTTACTCTACTGTTCGATTATCTCACTTGACCAATACTAACTTGAGCGTTGGAATGCTTTAGCTGGAGGTACCTCAGCTAGTCTGACGTTTGCTATTAGTTGCAGATCTTAGTCCAAGAAGATATTACTATTGAATCATTCGACCTCCCTAGTCAAATTAACCCAAACACAACTCAATTCACTAAAACAACTTTCCACCTTATCATTTTGGCGCCGTCTGTGGAAAACTTGAGATTACAACTGAGAAAATAGTAAAAATCTGGAGAACCGCATCTAAGAGGGAGGATAACAGAAGGACAGTGTCTCCTCCTCCCCCTCAACCTCTACAAGGATTACATGCCCCAAGCCCCAATGCCCCACAGGAGCAAGTTGTAACACTGACCATGCCTTAGCTAATGTAGCTTATAAGTGAACAAATCTCTGCTCAAATCTCTACTCAACTTTCTACGGCATTGAATAGGCACACAACCGTGGTAGCCCCAGCTAGCAGTGCAACTCCACAACCACCACCTCCAGAAGAAAGGTCCCCTTAGGATAGTCGTGGTCGCCCATAATCTAGCACCCGCCAACTAGACGAGAAGCAAGCCCTAGATGCCTCCATGGAGAAAGGAAGCGACCAAAGCTCAAGGAAGAGATTGTTGACTCTGTAGACTGTTACGTTCGACCTAATTGAACCTCGCAGTGTGATAGGGTCAAGCGTTCAAGATTGGACTAGTGTGAGGAAATGGATGAATCAGTGAATCACGTGGCCTCGCCCATTCGAGCCCCGCAGTACAATAGGGTTAAGCATACAAGGCCTCAGCTCCACTATAGCGTGACCCAAGTTAATCAAAAGGAGTGGGAAGAAGTTTCCCACCAAGTGCAATAATTGAATCAACACCTCGATGAGATCTCAAGAACAAACATAAAAAAGATGCCCAACCTAGAAGGCCCCCAAAGGTCTCGACGAGAGAAAGGATCCTCGTTCATTGAGGAGACTATCGACGATCACATTGTCGTTGATGCTAAGGTCTCGATTGGACTCCTATGATATGATAGCTCAACTGACCTTAATGAGCACGTGATGCAATTCAAACATATGATGCAATTGCATGGACATAATGAATACATCCATGCGAATATACAGGTGACCATTTTTCAAGTTCCCCAATTGATGAAAAGTAAGCTCCTCCACACCCATCTTCACACCATCAAGCAAAACTAGGAGGAGTCCCTCTATAACATTTTCACCGGGTTGAACATGAAGGTGTTGAAGATCTATAACTCCAGGATCAAGTTCCTGATCGACGTGCTGTTCTTGGGGCTCCAACATAAAGAATGCACCAATGTTTTGTTGTGAGAGCACCCACCGTTAATAGAAGAGTTGCTTGACTTGACGGAGAGATACATGACCTAGAAAGAGATTAACAAACTGAAGTTCGAAAATCCTGAGGTTGAGAAGAAAAAAATGAGAAAGATGACTAGAAGCAGAGAGAAAAAGGTCAATCTCCAATAAAGGGCTTTCATGACTATACTCCGCTAAACATCCTAAGGAGAGGTCCTATTTGCAATCCAACATGACAACCTCTTCAAGAAATTCAGGAAGCTAATGGAGATTGAAGCAATGAAAAAATCAAAGAAATATTACCATTTTCATAAATAAAGAGGGCATGACACAGATAAATACTTTAATATTTAAGATGATATTGAGAGGCTTATCAATCAGGGCCATCTCAAAAAATACGTGGCCAGCAACATACAGACTGAAGGGGGCAAAGCTGACTAAACTACCCATAGAGAAAGATTGGTTAGCCCGAGGAGAAAAGATAAAGGAAAGAAACCCGCCTAGGATGATCACCCACCCATTCTAGAAGTAATTGACATAATTGTAGGAGGTCTTACTAGGGGGACTCAAAGTTGGTGAGGAGCCAGATGCAAATGAGGCTAGAGTCGACTAAAGCCTCCCCGATTGAAATAATGTTCCATTTATCCATCAGTGTAGAGCCCATTTTCTTCATTGACGATGATCTAGCCTATCTCGAAGGAAAGAACATCGACCATAAAACTGATTGTCCCATGGTAGTCTCCATTGAGATTGTCAACTTTGAAGTTAGAAAGATTTTGATCAATAATGACAGCTCGGCTAACATTATCTTTCTCTCAATGTTGAAAGGATGAACCTATGCTAGTTGAAATTCGAGCCCATGTGTACCCCTTTAGTCAGATTCGGGGGGTCAAAAATCATTCCAAAGGGTTTCATCAACCTCTCTACGTTATTCGGGGAGGAAATGCGAAGAACACTAATGATAAACTATTTTGTCGTCGATACCTCATTTATTTATAATGTTATAATTGGTTGTCCAACTCTCAATGATTTTTGTGTCATTGTATTAACTTATCACATGAAAATTAAATTCCCAACCTCAGTAGGCACGGGCGAGCTGCTATGTAACATTAAGAAAGCCTGGTTGTGCTACACTATTTTAGTCGAGTCGAGCAAGTAGAGGACTCAACTGCAACTAAAGACCTCGGGGGATGCTCCTGTAGCAAAACCCAAGGAGGGCCAAACCAACAAGAAGTGAAAGTTGGAAGATATTAGAGTGAAGCCCATCAGGGAGTTCAAAACGGTCGAGCTGGAGCATGGGAACCTCAACAAGACCACTAGGATCAACCCCCACTTAGAAAGTCTCATGGTTTATTTCATGTGGAGAAATATTAACGCCTTTTCCTGGAAAGCATCCGACATCCAGGGAATTAATCCTAGTGTGATCGTTCATCGTTTCAATGTCGACCCCTCATACAAGCCGGTCAAGCAGAAGATAAGAACCTTCAATGCTATAATGAGCCAGATCATCAAGGAGAAAGTCAAAAAACTCTTAGATATAGGTTATATTGTAGAAATTTGATATCCATCTTAGCTTTGTAATGTTGTACTCATCCCCAAGAATGAGAAACCGTGCTGTATGCGTAATGATATCACTAATTTGAATAAAGCTTGCCCTAAAAATACTTACTCCCAACCTTGAATAGATTTACTAGTAGATTCTATGGCTAGTTGTGAATTATTGAGCATGATGGATGCATTGCAAGGGTATCATCAAATATTTATGGCCGCCAAAGACAGTGACAAAATCTCTTTTGTAGTCCCCAATGGAGTTTACTACTTTTTGGTCATGCCTTTTGAACTAAAAAATACTATAGCAATCTACTAGAGATTGCTCAATTTTATGTTCAAGAATGATATAGGCAAGTCTATGGAGGCTTATGTCGATGACATGATTGTCAAGATAGAGAAGGCCAAGGACCACTTGCTCGACCTCAATTACACTTTTTCCATATTGTGAGCATTCAATCTGAAGTTAAATCCAAAAAAGTGTACGTTCAGGGTTTGAGGAGGTAAATTCTTAGGTTATATGGTCAATCAGAGAAGCATTGAAGTCAATCCACAAAAAATTCAAGCCATACTAGACATTGCCCCACCTCGAATAGTGAGAGATTACAGCACCTAGTTGGGAGGATGATAGCCCTTGGGAGATTCATTGCTCATTTGGCCGACAAAAGCTTACCTTTCTTCAAGATACTCAAAAATGCCAAAGAAATTGAATTTTTAGTGGAACGAATAGTGTGATCGGGCTCTGGTCAAATTAAAACAATACTTATCCTCGTATTCGCAAAGCCTAAACTTGAAGAGGTACTTCACATATACTTGGCTATCTCAAAAGTGTCAATCAACTCGGTCTTGGTCTCGACCAGGGATGGAAGCCATTGATTAATTTATTATTGCAGTAAGGCACTCCAAGGACCAGGACATAACTACTTGGAGATTGAGAAGTTTGTCCAACGTTAGTCACCACGGTTCGAAAGCTGCATCCATACTTTCAATCCTATGCCATAATAATACTGACAAACCAGCCATTGAGACAAGTGCTCTTGATGCTAGACACATCAGAGAGGTTAACAAAATGGGCCATTGAGTTGGGAGAATTTGATATCACCTTTCAACCTAAAACAACCATCAAGTGTAGGTCTTGGTTGACTTCATTGCTAAGCGGGTCAATCTCCCCAAAAAAAGCAATGAAACTCTTTTTACTTGAACTTTGCACGTCCACGAATCATCGACCACATCAGAAGGGGGAGCAGGAGTGGTTCTCCACTCCCCATCAACAGAGAAGTATGATTTCACGATCAAACTTTGACTATGCAATCATTAATAATGAGGCTGAGGACAAGGCCCTCCTTATTAGGATGAGAATGCCACTTGATTAAGGAGTCGAGCACGTGGTTGTGATCATAGACTCCAAGTTTGTAGCATAATAGGTTAAAGAAAATTTTGAGGCCAAGGACTCGACAATGAGCCAGTACTTGGTAGAGGTTAAACAATTATAGTAGTTATTCAAAAAATTCACTCTCAACCAAGTACCTTAGTTTGAGAACAAGCTCGCAGATGCCCTATACAAATTTTCTAGCTCGACCAACATAAGATATAGGATAATAATTTTTTTGGTCACTGATAGACCATCGATTAACCCTTTCGAGGAGAATTTAGTGGGAAACATCGAGGAGACAATTTCTTCACGGCAAGATCTAATAAAGTCCTACTTGAGTTATGGCATGGTCCCTGAATACCAAAATAAAGCTCGTCGGCTTTAAGGACAAGTTCTCAAGTTTTCACTCAAAGAACATGGCCAGCTCTATAAGAGATCGATCTCTGGACCGCCCTTAAGATGCCTAGACCCTGACCAGGCTCATGAGATTTTATAGATATCCACATAGGCATGTACGAAAACCATTCATGGGGAAGATCCCTTGCTTATAAAATTATTAGATATGAATACTTTTGGCTGACCTTATTAAAAGACGCTAATGATTTTACTTGAAAGTGTCTATCATGCCAAGTCCACTCGAACCTCCCACATCAACTTGTTGTGCCTATGGTCAATGTTCAGATCTCTTGGAAATTTGAGCATTGAGGAATTGATATTCTAGGTTCATTGCTAAAGACGATGGATCAGCAAAAGTTCATAATTGTTGCAGTCGAGTACTTTACCAAATAGGTTGAGGTCGAAGCTGTTCCAAAAATAACTGACCCAACCATCAAGAGTTTTATCTGAAAAAATATTATCTAATGTTTTGGTCTACTTAAGATCCTTATTTCAAAAAATGAGATGCAGTTTCAGAGTAGAAACACCTGGAATTTGTGTGAGGTCTTAGGAATCACCAAACATTTTACCTCAGTAGGTAACCCTCAATCAAACGGCCAAATGGAGGTAACGAATAGAACAATTCTTGACCACCTGAAAATCAGAATATAAGGGACAGGGTCAAGTTGGGCAGATGACCTCTCTGGGGTGTTATGGACGTACAGGACCACCTTTCGTATATTCACGGGTCATAACCCTTACAGTCTAGTATATGGTTCTAAAGTAGTCATCCCCTCTAAACTCATACAACACATAGCTCAAGTGATCCACTTCAACCTAATCAAAAATACTTTAGAAAGGAAGCTTGACCTGGAGATGATTGATGAGCGGAGACAACAAGCCTATAACACCATGCAACATTATAGATAAAAAATGGCAGAAAACCACAATAAAAGGTTTAAGTCGTATCGTTTTAAGGTTGGAGACCTTATTTTCAAAAAGGTGAAAGTATCTAAAAATGTTGACAAACTTGATCTAAAATGGGAGGAACCTTATACTGTCGTGAAGGTATCAAAGCACAATGCCTATCAACTTGCAAATATCGATGGGGATGAGCTCCCTCACCCATAGAATGCTGTCAACTTGAAGAAATTTTATTTATAAGAATGCATTGTAATCATCTTTGTATTCTGTGATATAAATAAAGTTTAGCTACATTACTATTATTCACTTTTAATGTTATAGCCGAATTCTCACTCTCAAGTTTCAAGTCGACTTTGTAGTCAGTCCAAGAAGTAATTTCAACCTGAAAAATCAAGGCCTCTCAGTCAAAGTTTAAGGTTGACCCCATAGTCAACCCGAAAGCAGCTTCATGCTGCCAATTCAAGACTTTTCAAGCCCAAACTATGAAGTTGATCCCGTAGTTGACCCAAAAGCAGCTTCACATTGCCAATTCAATACTATTCAAGCCCAAATTATGAAGTTAACCCTGTAGTTAATCCAAAAGCAACTTCATGCCACCAATTCAAGGCTTTTTAGCCCAAACTATGTAGTCAACCTTACATTCAATCCAACAAGTGGCTTCATGCTGCCCAATTATGGCTTCTCAGCCCCAACCACATAGTTAACCCTGAATTCAACCAACGAATTAGCTATACGCTGCAAAATTAAGAAACCATGAACTCAACCAGAGTAATGAAACTTGACTACAAAGTAGAGAAAAATCTTGAAATAGAACATTGAACGTACTTCGATGAGATCATGCATATCTCCACAATATTAACCTTAATCAACAATAAAGTTGTGGGTTTTCTTGTTAATTAACTCGGTTACCAACCACACATTTGCAACGATACAGTTGTATTTAATACGAAAATGGTAAAACTAATTGGATACACATTCTGCAGAAAAATAATAGTATTTCATTAAACGAAATATTTATTACAATGGAAGGAAAACCTTCTTCATTAAAAAAAAAGAGGATTACAATGGTGTAACATGCCCACACTGGGTGACCATAATCTTAGATAGCAGGAGCTTCAGCTTTGGCTCGGCCCAGCCCCCTCTGCTTGACCCGCTTGGGTACCCTCCTAAACATTTTGGTTGGGCTCGAGCATCACTGATGTGAGGGGAAGAACTACTTGTGTTGGCTGTGAGGACCCTGCTACGTCACCCATAAAGTCAATTGAGCACAACACATACTAGGCTACATCGACTTGTCCATCTTTGATTTGGAAGGCAAAGTCATCAGTGAAGGTGAACTCTCTCGCTAAATCAGCAAGCCTACTATTGACCTCAGCTTGTTTCTACTGAGAGGCAATCATGGGCTCGATCGAAGCATTTGACGTAGTGTCCTTTTTTACTCCTTCCTCAATCGCAACCTCATCAGATTCAGGATAATGCTGCAGCTTCTCATCTAGAATCGAGCTTATTCTGTCTTTAACCTCAGCCCAAAAGGTATAGCTTAAGTGCTCGAGTTACTTGACTGCCTTTTTGAAGGCTATGTAGGCATCATCGATTGAAAAGACCATGCTCATATCTTGAAAAGGCAAATTGAGCACAAACTGCTCTTCTACCTCTCTTCGCATCAACGGGAGTTGTCGAGAGAACACTGCTCAAGCTTCCTCAAGCATAGCAGTATGGCCAACTGATCAACCAGAAGCGTAGCTCACTTGAAGGTTTATCTAAGCCTTTTTTAGCTTGGAATCCATTCAGCTTCTTTCTTTCACGGCCTCAACCAGCTGTTGATCTTTCATGTTGAGCTGTTGCCAAAGGTTGACCACCTTCTTGGTCAGTTGGTCGACTCAAACTTGGGAAGATTTAAGCTGAACCTTCAAAGTCACCAGATCCTTTCCCTTCCGTAGTTCTTCACGGCTAGGCAGAGTTAACTCCGACCCACAGTAAAAATGGTACCCAAATTGGCTCACCTGAAATAGAGGTTATCATTAAATAGTATAATTAGCCAAAGGAAGCATTTGACAAGAAAATAATCGACCTCACACTTAACATGTTACAGTGGTAGGCCACAGCCTTAAGCACCTTGATCTGGCTCAGGTCTATGAACTTTCATTGGTCGGTAGCGAAAAGCCTGGCCACCATGCATTTGAGTGCACTAGCGCCCGTTGTTCCCCACAATAAGATTGAGCTCAAATTTTTCATCTCCATGGTTAGGTTAGTCTCGAATTGGAGCAATGGTAGCTTAGGTATTTGAAATAAGACCTCACCACTATGCCTGCTGAACAAGTCATAACCCGAGGTGACCTTCTATTTACCTTTGCTGCCCACCGTTCTCTTGGGCATTGAGCTTCCCTACTTTGTCATCTACCTCTTACCCCAACCCACGGGGCTACTGTGAACCTCCTCAGTTGATTGAGCGGGTTGGGAAGCCTGTTCAATCTATGGGATGGCTGGGGTGGCTGTCGAATGTGCTGCCCCTGCAATGAAAGCTCTGTCTTGTCAAGCAACCGCTCAACGATGCTTGTCGTTCCTTTGGGCCTTTGTCAAAGCTTCTAGTCTACCGCGAGTCATAATCTCTTCTCAATTTGCCAACAAAGGATAATATAAAAGGCAATTAGAATCGAGCAAAAAGATATGAAAATATACAATTATTATAATCGACAAGGATTTCTACCTAGCTGATTGCCCACGAGCAAGTTCAGCTCGACCGATGACAAGCCAGCCAGCACCAAATGTCTCTTCTCGATCAAAATTGAGGCATTAATTTAGCCAAACTCAACTAAGTCCTGAATGAAAGTGCTAGGCCAGCTCGGTGTTTGGTTCCCCGATATCTCAACATGCCCTCTCCACCAACCCCTCAGAATATTAAACTCATCGGGCTTTCAAACATACAAATAATATTTTTTCACTCTTGGTCATATGATGAGAAGGGAATGGGTTACTAAGAATTTTCGACATGGACACACCGTGAGATAGTAAAACCCAAATTTTTCGGTACTACCCAACTTTCAAAACATGGGTAGGTGGAACATGTTTGAAAAATTGGCAAAGAAAGCTAGTTGGCCAAAGAAGTGCATCAACATGGCAAAACTATATACAATGGCAAAGCAATTTGGCTAGAGCTGCGTTATACAGACTTCCAGGCCCCCTAGGAGGTTAACAATGGCAGGTACTAATGGAAACCAAAGTCTGCATCTAAACCTCTCCTCAACCACCATAATATACCCCCTCGAAGGTTGATGCATCCCACCCCGCGGCCCAGGCACCAAAAGTTCAAACTCCTTCGAAACATGGTAAAGTTCTCTAATAAGAACTAAATCAGCAAGAGTAATTTTGGACACTATCTTGCTATAATGGCTAGGTGTAAACAATTGATCAAGTGATGCTGGCACTTTACTCTGGCTAGCCTCACCCCCAAAGATAGCTCTTTCATCACTCAAGTTGCTGGAGGTCGAGTTATCGCTCGACAAGCTGTTAGATGTGCTCTCAACCCTAATCTCCCCATAGAAGTGTGCACTATGGGACCTAGTGTCCTCACTATCTAATGAACTTGACATGCTTAAAACACAAATGAAGGAAAATAAAAACTTGGAGAAGAATTTACAGGTTTTTGTTGGAAATCTCTAAAACTCAGAAAGGGATTAAGGGCTCTGAATGCAAGAATTGACCAGACCAAATTCAATAAAAGTGTAAAATAAATATTTTTACCATACCTATTTATAGGCATTCGGACACGAAAACCCAAGAGGCAATAATAATTGCATAGCCATCATTTAGAGCTTCATATACCTCAATGTAATTGACGTATTAAATGCACCAAACCCTAGTTAAATATTCAAAACTCTTGGTCGAATATTCAAAAACCTTGGTCGATAATTCAAAAGCCCTGATCAAAGGCGTGAACCATCAATCAACAGTCTACTTTCTGCTCCTTTCGATTGACAAGCTCGACCAAGACTATAAGTGGAGGGAACTCATGATATGAAATAGCTCAACAGACTTAGCCCAATAAGTTATTAACTCCAGAGAATGCTTTCAAGCCTATACTTAGCATTTGAAGCCCAACTATGCTTTCAAACCCAACTAGGCCAAGTCACTTGACCACAACCACCATGTTAAGTGGATAGTTCTCAACCATACTCGATGGAAAGCTTTAAGCCACCTAATTTATTCATCTATTCCTCTGATCGACCAGTCCCTATGGTCAATCACTGTCGACTAGAAAACTCACTCTAGCACTAAATTGTATCTTTGCCGTATTTAATGCTTTGACAGTCAGCGTGCCTTTGTATTAATGGCGCGTGCCACCCCAGTACCACCTCCGCCATCAACTCTGTTAAGAGGCATGCCCCTAAAGTACTATTCACCCAAAAAAATAGAAAATAATGCCACCAGAAATAGTACAGGATTGAGAAATAACCTATATCTCCCAAGCAAGAACAAGAGCCCTTTACACTTGATAGGGGCATCTTAAACATATCACCAACCTAAAAAAGGCTATAAGTACCCCATTGCCAACCACCCTTTGGGTATGCCATATACACTCTACCCTCTTACTCTGCTATTCAATTATCTCACTCGATCAATACTAACTTGAGCGTTAGAGTGCCTCAATTGAGAGAACCTTAGCTAGTCTAACATTTGCTATTGGTTGTAGATCTTAGCCTAAGAAGATATTATTGTTAGATCATTCAACCTCCCTGATCGAATTAGTCTAAACATAATCCATTTTACTAAAATAGCTTTCAACCTCATGAGGTATATTTCTTAATATGCTGCATATAGTCTTACCTTGAGGGTAAGTTTTTTCTCTTATCTTGTGACAAGTCCTTTCGTTGGTTGAATGTTTGGCCTATTTCCATCTTAGATGTTTACAAACTAAAGCCCCATGGAGAACCCTAAAATATCAATTGTTGAGGAGGAAGAAAGTGGCCTAGAATTAGAAGACTCTATTGAAACAATCCCAAAAAATCTTCAGTGGATAGTTGTAGGATGATTCTCAACTAATTAGACGATAGATTTTAATGCTATGAAAAATACACTGGCGGCACTATGGAGACTGTAAAGGGGGTATACATTAAGGAATTAAGCAGTATGCTTTATCTTTTCTAGTTTCTCCATGAGATTGATATAAAGAGAATGTTGGATAATGGACCTCATACTTTTGATAACCTCATTCTACTACTAGAAGACCAACCCCAGATGATCCAATTATTTCATGCACCTTTCTAGATCCAGTAGGTATATTATCTTCCAATTAGATTTATGTCAGAGTGGGTCTGTAGGGATGTGAGAAACTACAGAGGTAATTTTATTGAATTAGATCAGAATAACTTTGGAGGTGTTTAGAGGCCATATATGCAGATTCGAGTTGAAGTGGATGTTCGCCTCCTATTAAAATGTAGAATGAAAATTAAGAAATCTAGTGGAGGATAGCTCTAGATGAACTTCAAGTATGAAAGGCTTCCCACATTTTGCTCTGTGTGGTGAGTTAGGACATAGTGAAAATTTTTGTGAAAAAGTGTTTGAAAACCCAGGAGAATCCCCAATGAAAGCATATGGTGTTTGGATGTATGCTTTGAATCAAAGGAATCAAATTCAGGTGGGTGAATGGTAGCTTTATTTAGATAGATCGGATTAAACTGATAAACAACCAGAATAAAAGAGGAGTTATAGCAATTAGAGATGGATACTTCCCAAAAAGGTGCTAACATTTTAGGGAATTCAAAAGGAAAAAAGATCATGGGAAAATCTCAAGACACCAAGATGGAAAGTGGAGAAATATTTGGAGTGCTAATTTGGGCGGAGAAGCAGTTACAGTGCTGAGAAAGAAATGGGGGAGTTAAGTCAAAAGGAGATCCCAGCTAAAAATAGTTAAATGGTTAGCTATATTAAATGGAGAAAAATGGATGACAATGTGGGTTGTGAGATAGATGATGTGGAAAGTTAAATCTAGGTTTTGCTTTTAGAGTCAATTCATGTTTTGGGCTCAAAAAATATATTAAATGTGGGTCTTGGAAGCCAAGCCCACCTAAGCCCATGAGTATTATTTTATGAACCCATAGATTTTACAAGTCAAATTGCCTGATTATAATAGGAAAACCTTTTTTGAATGGTGGTTTTGCCTAAGTGTGAAGAAAAAAATAGAGAAGAGATAGAAGAAAAAAGGAAAGAAGAGAAAAAAGAGAAGAGAGGAGCAGAAAAGAGCAGGGCAAAGAAAGATTTCATCTGCCAAGGGATTTAATAACTCAGAGAAAGATAAAATAAAGTAACAAACGACCTTAATTCTAATTCTGGATTCAATGTTGTCGTTCCTATAAGTAAGGCGGCACAGTTTCAACTTCCCTTTTTATTTTTCTACCTAGCAACTTAAAACGACATGATTTTTTTTAAAAAAAAGTGCTAAAAACTTAAAAGAACGCTTTTTTGGGATTTACACCTTTTTCTTGTTGAAGTTCTATTTTGTGACATTGCCTCCTCCTTCAAGATGACTTGTCCTCAAGTCTGTGAGTTCTGGGAACTATTGGGTAATCATGTCATAGACTTCCTAGGTGGCTTCCTTGTTTGGTAGGTGTGCCCAACTAACCAAAACCTGAGCAACTTGGGCATTTTTCCTTTTCACAAGTCTTCTTGCTAGAATAGTACTAGTTGAAGTATGGTCCTTCTTTCATCATTGAGTTGTGGTAATGAGGCTGTGATTTTTTCTATGGATCCAATGTGCTTCATAAGTAGAGAAACATGACATACTGGGTGAATTCTGGAGCTCAAAGGTAGATATAGCTTGTAAGCTACCTGTCCTACTTTTTTGATGATGGGAAATGGCCCCACGTACTTAGGACTTAATTTCCAAACCTTGTTGCTGTGCACTAAATATTGTATGTATGATTTCAACTTGAGGTACATGAAGTCTCCCACCTTGTAGTGTTTTTTAATTCTTCATTTGTCCGCCTGCTGCTTTATCCGATTTTGGGCTATCTCCAATTGAGTCTTGAGGTGAGCTTGAGCTATCAGTGTATCTTAGAGGATCTATTAAACTCCCTGCACTACTACCTCTCCACTGAAGTCAGTCGGCAAGTGATTAAGCTTGTACCCATACAAAGCTTCGAATGGGGTCATGGCTATGGTAGTGTGGTAGTTGGTGTTGTACCACTATTTGGCCATGGCTATCCATTGGTTCCACAAGCCCAAACATGTACCTTAGGTAGTTTTCAAGACACTGATTTACTCTTTTGCTTTGCCCATCTATTTGGGGGTGATAAGATATACTAAGTTGTTGCTAGACTCCTAAAGTGTTGAACAACTCCTTCAATAGCTGACTGATGAAAAATTTATCCCTGTCTAGCACTATGTGGCAAGGTAAGCCATGTAATTTGTAAATGGAATCAATAAAAGTGTGTGCTAAGTGTAAAGCTGTAATAGGGTATACGAGAGGGGTGAATTGTGCGTATTTTGTGAACCTATCAACCACTACCCATATCATGGTTTTCCCATTAGAATCTGGCATCTGCTCAAAAAAATCCAGAGTAATATGTTTCCACACATGATCTGGGACAAACAAAAATTGTAGCAAACTAAGGGCTCTAGTGTTCAGATGTTTGCGTTGCTAGCAGATGTTGCATTCCTTGACAATTTATTGGACTATCTCTTGTATTTTAGGCCTCAAGAAAAGTACTTTTAACCTTTATAGAGTACTGTGGATACCAAAGTGTCCCCCAACACTTAAAGAATGCATAGCTAGGGTCATTTTGCTCCTTAAGTCCGTGGCTTCTCCAAAGTACAATTTGCCTTTATGCTTGAGAATTCTATCTTGATAAGTAAACAAAGATAAGTTGTATGGAGTGATGGTACTCTTGGTTATAGCTTCTTGAGCCATACTATCCCCCACATAACTAGCTTCTATCTCTTGAACCTAAGCTAGTTGCAAAAGAGTAATGTCTTGATGCATTCCCTCTTCAATATCCCTCATAGATAAAGCAACAGCTATCTTGTTTTCAATTCCTTTCTTATACTCAATAGTATAGCTATATCCTGACAACTTGGTTAAGTACTTGTGTTGGAGAGGGGTTGAAATTTTTTGGTCCAGCAAGTACTTCAAGCTACATTGATAAGTCCTGATTGTGAAGTGATTTTGAACTAGGTAAGCTCTCTATTTTTTCACTACTAGATGATGGTCATCAACTCTTTCATAGACTGATAATCCCAAGGATTTTGGTCGTAAAGTTTTACTAAAATAAGCTAGGGGATGCTTTCCTTAAATTAGGTAACTATAAAACTAGAGCTATGGTCATGGCTCTTTTAAGGTTATTGAAAGTCGTTTTAGCCTCCTCACTCCACTAAAATTTCCTTTTTTAGTAATATTAGTTAGAGGTTTGGTTAAGGTCCCATAATGTTGGATAAACTTTCTATAATAGCCAGTGAGCCCTATGAACCCCCTAAATGCTTTCATAGTTTTTGGTTGAGGCTAGTCTATCATGGCTTGGATCTTGTTGGGGTCAGGCTCAACTCCTTTGGCACTTATGATATGCCCGATGTACTCCACTTTGTCTTGGCCAAAGACACATTTAGAGGGTTTAGCAAATAATTGGTTTTAACTGAGCAAATTAAAGACTATTACAAGGTGAGTTTGGTGGTCATCTAAGTTTTTGCTATAGACTAAGATGTCATAAAAAAAGACTAGGATGAAATCTCTGAGGTATTGACTGAATGTTTTGTTCATGAGAGATTGAAAGGTTGCAGGGGCAATAGTTAATCTATAGGGCATTACCTTGAACTCATAAATGCTAGTAGAAGTCACAAAAGCTGTCTTGGGAATGTCTTTTAGATGGATTCTGATTTGGTAGTAGCTAGCCCTAAGGTCTATCTTAGAGAAGATAGTTGCTCCATAAAGTTCATCTAGCAAATCATCTACAAGAGGGATTGGAAAGTTATCTTTGATGGTTATAGAGTTCAACTTCCTATAATCTACACGAAACCTCCAGGTGCCGTCTTTCTTTTTACTAAGAGAACGCGAGAGGAGAAAGGGCTGGTGGAGGGTTGGATTATTCCCATCTCTAGCATCTTTTTAACTAACTTCTCTATTTCCATTCTCTGCAGGTGGGGATAGGGATATCTATAAGGGTTAAGCTTGAAAGGTTTAGTGCCCAGTTTTAGGTTGATGCTTCTAAAAGGTGGAAATGACTTAGGTTCAGCAAATATAGAGGAGTCCTTGGTTAAAATAGGTTGTATAGTAGGATTGGTGAGAAGTCTTTCATCCTTAGCTACTGGTGTTATCAAGTAGAGGTAGCTTATGGATGACTCTTCTCCTTTCTTTAACAAGTTTTCTAGTCTTTTTCCTGAAATCATTCTAGGGGACATCTCAGGTATGATCCCATAGAGAATAACCTTCATATAACCTTATTTGAAGGAAATGTTTTCCTGATTGAAATCAAAGGTGATAAGACCTAATTTTCTCAGTAAATCTACCCCCAATACCATGTCACATCCCCCAAATTTCAAGATTCTTACATTGGTTGTGAACTTATGACCCTCCATTGCCCAATGGAAATTATTGCACCTAAAATCGCATTTCACTTTATTACCATCCGCTACAGCAACTAACAGGGGGTTGGTTTGTGCAAGGTCACATCCTAACAATCTAGCAGTCCTTGGATCAAGGAAACTATAGGTACTACTTGTGTTAACAAGGATTGTGATTAAGTTATTGCCAACTTACCCATGATGTTTCATGGTGTCAGGGGTTACCTGCCCAACTAATGCACTAAAAGAAATATGCAACTCTTTCTTTGACTCACTGACTTCTTTTTTCTCCATAATAGAGTCCTCCTTTTCCCCTAGAATGACAAAAAGCTTTTTACATTTGTGCCCAGTATGATAGACCTCGTCATAGTTAAAGTATAGCCTTTTTTTCCTTCCAGCATCCATTTCCTCTCTAGTTAACTTCTTCAAAGAGGGGTACTTATCCTTTAAAGAGGCAATAGCTTTGTTTTGAGGCTCAAAAGGGGCATTCTTTCTTGTCTTGGGCATGTTAATCCATTTTTTGGAATTAACTTTGTGCCTTTTGTTCAATACCTCTACCAAGCTTTCTTATTTCTTTGCTATAGAGATAGCATAAGCAAGGTTGGAGGGATTGAACATCTCCACCATTTGCCTTATCTCATCCTTTAAACCACTAACAAAGCTCTTGACAAAGTAGTTTTTTATGAAGTGCCTATTAGCAACTAACATGAAGGCTTTTAGTTCTTCAAACGTAACAACATAGTCATCAACCGACTTATCTTGTTTAAGTTTATTGAACTAATCGACCAAGTTGTTCTCATGGGGAAGAGAAAACCTTTGCAAGATAAGTTCACTGAATCTATCTTAGCCCATATTTTTCCTTCCCTTCACATAGTCAAGGTACCAATAATCAACTAACCCCTCCATATGCATAGCAACTAAAATAATCTTTTCATAGTTACTCATATTGTTAAATAGGAAGTACTTTTTGACATTTCCTAAGCCATGCCCTAGGGTTATCACCAAAAAATTTGGGAAATCGTACTTAGTAGATTTGAGGTTTTCAGAGTTAAGGTTGTTTGAGGGTCTAAGGTTGGGTGTTGGGTAAAAGATTCCATCATTTTTAGGTCTAGGAGATTGGGGTCACACAAAAGATGATATTCCACTAGCTAGCTTTTTTCCCTTGCTAACCATCAATGCTCTTAGGAACTCACCCAGCTTTTGGTCCACAGAATCCTCCACACAGTAAACCATGTTCTCCATTTTCAGCTTGATTTCTTCCAAGTTTTTGACCTAGGTCTCTTGATTATCCTTTAATTCTACAGCTTGCTATTCTATTGCATCTATCTTTGAATTTGTCTTAGCCATTACCCATTGCGCAATTATAGGAATGGTGCTCTGGTACCACTACTATGAACCCATAGATTTACCAGTCAAATTGCCTGAAAATAATAGGAAAACCTTTTCTAAATAGTGGTTTTAGTACCTAAGTGCGAAAAAGAAAATAGAGAAGAGATAGAAGAGAAAAAAAGAGGAGAGAAAAGAGAAATAGGGCAAAGGAAGATTTCATTCATGTTGTAGAAAAAAAAATGAATCCCGTTTGCCAAGGGATTTAACAATGACTTAGAGAAAGACAAAATAAAGTAACAAACAACTTTAATCCTAATTATGGATTCAATGACGTCGTTCCCATAAGTGAGATGACACTGTTTCACCCTTTCTTTTTATTTTTCTGCTTAGCGACTCAAAATGACACAATTTCTTTCTTTTTTTTTAAAGTGCTAATAACTTAAAAGAATGCTACTTCTTTAGATTTATGCCTTTCTTGTAGTTTTGTTTCGTGACATATTATTTGCTAGAATTGCCATGGGATGGGCAACCTACATGCAATTCAACTTGAGGACATTGTTCATAGGCAAAAAATTAGTTTTGTTTTTCTTATTAAAACTTTATCCTACGGGCCTCGACTTCAAGTTTGAAAATCTAACTTAGCTTTGAAGAGATGATAGCGGTTGATTGTATAGGCCACAATGGTGGGCTGGCCCTTTTATGGAAACACCATAATGACATTACATTGCTAGATTATTCAAAATCTCATATTGATATTTAGGTAAAGATAGAAGGAGCAAGCTGCTGAAGAATCACTAGCTATTTTTGGATCCTCAATCACTCTAAAAGAAGCAAATCATGGGATCTTCTCCATTCTATGGCATTGAGATCACTGTTACCCTAGTTGTGTGCTGGAGATTTCAATGACATTTTGACAGAATCGAAAAAAAGAGGGAAAATTCCACACCCCTATCACCTAATTAAGGGCTTCAAAAATGTGATATCAGATTTGAGGCTGGTTAGTTTGGGGATGATTGGGTATCCTTTTACTTGGGAAAGATGTGGGGGAAGTGACTTGATTGTGCGTTTGCTTCTCCTAGCTAGATCAATATGTTTAGAAACTATTAGGTTACCAATATTGAATTCACCTCGTCCGTCCATTATCCTATTGTGATTGATCCAATTAGCCCTCATACTACTAGCCTTTCCAAATACTTTAGATTCAAAAACTTTCGGTTAAGGGAAGATGGATGCAATCAATTGGTTAGGGAAAGTTGGCATAGAACTATTTTAGCTTCTATAAAAGAAAAAATTGAAAATTGCGGTAGGGATTTACAGATATAGGTTGTGGGAATTCGTGGTAATTTTAGAGATCGTATTGTGAGATACAAGAAACAGCTAGCCAAATTGAGAGGTAGTAAGGACATTTCAGCTGCAATTGAATTTCAAGAAGTTAAAAATGAGCTATTTGAGGTCTTCAATCAAAAAGAAATTTTCTGGAAATAGAGAGCAAAAAACTTTTGGCTCAAGGATGGGGATGTGAATTCAAAGTTCTTTCATTCAATAGGAAGTGGTAGGAGAAGAAAAAACTCTTTTGCATGGCTAAAGGATACGCAAGGAAATTCGAAAACCTGGGACAACGGCTTAGATAAAAGTGGTGGTTGATTATTTCAATGAGCTGTTTGCGTCAAATGAATGTATCATGGAACTTATTCTTCAACATGTCCAAAGTAAGGTTACAGCCGAACAAAATGAATTCTTGTTGAGCGAGTTTACATTGTAGAAAATTAAGAAAGCAGTTTTCCAAATACATCTAGACAAACCAGGACTTGATGGTACGAAGCCCAATTTTTATCAAAATTTTTGGTCGATTGTTGGTAATAATGTAGTTGAGTCGTGCTTATCTTTCCTAAACTCTACAAAGATTCCAGATTAGATCAATGAAACAACAATTGTGCTAATCCCAAAGAAGTCAAAACCATTAATGATGTATGATTTAAACCTGATTTCCTTGTGCAATGTTTTTGTGTAAGATTGTATCTAAAGTTCTCGTTAACAAATTGAAAAAATTATTCAAGATATTATTTCATATGCTCAGAGTGCTTTTGTCCAAGGCAGGCTAATTACCGACAAAATTTTGATAGCCTATGAAACAAATCAGGATCAATTGTCAAATTGTAGTGAAATGGAAAAACAATTTTCAAAATATCGTGGTTTTGAAATGTTTGTAAAACTATTGTAAGGCGTGGGTAAAACCCACACCTCTTGCATTTTTATTTTTTTTAAAAAAAATACAAGAGGCGTGGCCTCTTACATTACAATTTTTTTTTATTAAATATTTATACAAGAGGTGTGGCCTCTCTTCAATTACATTTTTTTTTATCTAATAAAGTGGTCACGCCTCTTCAATTACTTTTTTTTTATTCATGCAAGAGAGGCCACACCTCTTGCATAAAGAAATTTTTTTAATTTAATAACGTACGCCCGTGACTACTTGAAAAAGCGCCTGCAACAGGCGCCTTTTCAGGCGTGTTATTTATTTTTTTTTTAAAATTTGTCAGGAGAGTCACTGGCACTTTTTTAAGCGCCCGTGACTCTGAAAAGGTGCCTGAAATAGGCGTCTTTTCAATTCATTTCTACCACACATTTTGGTATAGGTG